>CM070725.1:44663922-45203047 GCA_036346275.1 Otatea glauca
GTCCATGTGTGTTTATACAATGATCCCGAATGGATTCTCAGATAATCTCCGTCTATGTAGATGACTTGAACATCATTGGGACGGATGAAGAAATTGAAGAGGCATGCTCATACTTGAAGTCTGAGTTTGAAATGAAAGATTTGGGTAAAACCAAGTTTTGTTTAGGCTTGCACTTGAACATGTCCAAGGAGGAATCTTGGTACACCAATCAACCTACACGCAGAAAGTGTTGGAAAGATTTAGCTTTGAAAAATCATATCCTCGCAAAGACTCCAATGGTGGAAGGTCACTCCAAGCGCACCTAGACCCATCTGCACCAGAGAAGAGGGAGGAAGTCCCGGGAGAATTCCTATTTTGAGTGCAATTGAGCGCCATGTACCTTGCAAATAGCACTAGACCGGACATCGCGTCATTGTGAGTTTGCTAGCTCGATGCAGATAAAGGCGTAACCCACCAAAAGGCATTGGAAAGGGATCAAGGACATCTTCCGCTACCTCCAAGGAAGCAAAGACCTCGATGCATTCTTTAGAAGAAATAATGAATTGAATTTGGTTGGCTATGCCGATCTTCGGGTACCTATCGGACCAAGATACTTGGCAAGTCCCAAACCGGCTATGTTTTCCTATGTGGAGGAACAAGAATTTCTTGGAAGTCGTCTAGCAAGACTCTTGTCTCGACGCCGACAAACCACTCGAAATCATTGCTTTGTATGAAGCATCGCGTGATGTGCATGGCTCGGAAGAATGGTTCACCACATCCGAAGTCATGTGGCTTGAACATTGAGCAAACTCCCACGATAATCTATGAAGATAATGCGACTTGTGTTGCCCAAGCACGATGGGTTATGTGAAGAGTAATCTCACGAAGCATATCAACCCCAAGTTCTTCTATGCTCACGAATTGCATAAGATGAACGAGATTAAGATATTGCATACTAAGTCATGTGAAAATCTTGCGATTTGTTCACTAAATCACTCCCAAAGATCTACCTTTGAAAGGTGCGTGAAAGGAATTGGGATGATGAGACTTAGAGAAGTGCAGATTTCGGGGAGATATTTCACATACTCCCACATGAATCTCGAGCATGAATTATGAATACCCAACATGAATCTCAAGATTAGCATTTGAAGTTGGGAGAATTGTACTCTTTTCCTTAGCAAGTTTTTCATGAAGTTTTCTTGCATATGGTTTTAACGAGGCAATTCGTGCAACATAGTAAGCGTATGCTATGTACTCTTTCTCCAAGTATTTTTCCCATCGGGTTTTTCTCGAGTTTTAATGAGGCATATGCATCTCATGCAAAGGGCCCAAGGGAGTGTTGAGAAACCCCGAAAGCCCACCGAAGGCCCATGTGGTCCCTTATGCCGAAACCTAGAGAGCGCTATAAAGAAGGAGGGGTCCCCTATGTACGTAATTCATTAGCAATAAAGAATTTCCGCTCGCTCTCCCTAAACACGTGTCTCTCTCTCTTTCTGTTCTCCACTTCAGATCTGTTCGGGAACCCCGGACTATTCGATAGCGAGGTTCCTCAACAAATGTCACGAGGAGTCTACTTACTAGTGTTGCCATCGTGAGATTTTCGGACAGCATCAGGGTGTCTTCATGGAGGGTGCAAAGGTAAAAGCACATGGTGAATCAAGACTTATCAGCCGATTTGATCAAAATCAACAAAGGGATGCGAACCGAGGGTGATCGCCGATAGCAAGGTAACTTGGGCGAGAAACAATTCTGAAAGACACGTCCATGCGAAATAATATCAAACAGAAACAACTCTCAAATGGACGTAAACTGATGAAGAACAACACATCAATACGAAGCAATATTATCACCATCGAAATAATGAGGATAGGTTGGATCCACTTACTAAAAATAGAGACTACTTCTAAGGTATAGAAAAATAAAATACATGAAAGGAAATTTTAGGTGATCGATAATAATTTTTCTGGAGAGCTCCGGGTCTTCTTTTATAGCCACAGTATGCGTACATGACTTGGAATTCTTGATCTAGCTAGTGACTTGTACACGGTACGTAACGACTCGTTTTTGACTCCGTATGATACAGGCTCATGCACACGCTACCATATTTATGTTGATTTCCTTTCTTACTTTTCCTTGGAAGCAGAGCCTTTGCACGTACGCGACCTCATCATTTAATTCACTTCCTTCATTTGCATGCATATTGGCCTAGGCCAACTAAATAATTAATGCGTGGCAAATAATCTCCTGATCTTCAACCCCTTTAGTTGGCTTGTGTAATTGGTATGTACAACAATCTAATGTCCACAGTCAATATACTTTGTTACAAAAGATTTTTATTGATATAGAGAAGTGACAGCGTAACCGTGTCTTTGTAAAGAGATCACAATATAAACCTCGTAAAACGTTATTATATGAGTTATTGTTTATAACTAGTATAGTGCCCTGCCTTTCAGTTTCCTTTTCCCAGCACGTAATATATGGTCTTTTCCTTTTCTAGAACGTTTGTTTCCTTTTCCTTAATTCCAGGATATTTGTTTCCTTTTCCTTGAGATGATGCTGGAGGTGGGGGGAGATCTGTTGTGGGGCACAGGGATGAGTTAGACACATTAAACAATGGTCATCGGATGTGGGTGAGTAAAGCTGAGGAAAGATCTGAGAGGTTAATTTTGATGAAGGTAAGTTTCTGGGGTGCATTATTTGAGGTGGACGTAGAAAAGAATGCTTAGGTGCATTATAAAGGGGTATAGATAATACATCTTTCAGACTATAATTAAAAGATTGTAGGATCTCATAAAGACAATCTTAAAATATCAACCATTATAAAAATTATATTTAATTTAATTTTTAAATAATATAGAAGAGTATCTAGACAGCAGTAATGCATCTCTAATACCGTTGGTGTTGAACCCAGTCATGCATGCAGAATTAGGGGTGGGCATAAAAAAATCGAAACCGAAAAACCGAACCGAATTAACCGATTATTTCAGTTTTTTCGGTTTTCGGTTCAGTTTTTATTTTACCGCGGTTCGGTTTTTGGGTTTCGGTTCGGTTGTTTCTTCGTTTCAGAAACAGAAATCACAAAAAAACTGATCAGCCGAATGCATTCCACAAAAATCCCAGTCCTGATCTCTCTCATCCTCGGCTCCTCAGTCCTCACACGGAGAGAGACGCGATCCCCATTCTTCTCCCCCTTCTCCAGATCTTTCTCGTCTCTCCTTCAGATCCCTCTCCAGCTCTCCTCCAGATCTGAGTCTCCTTCTCCGGATCCCTCCACTCTCCAGTCTCCCTCACCATGCGCGTGAGTCTTCGGATCTCCAGTCTGCCCCCATGATGCGCTCTGGTTTCATCCTCGCCTCCGATCCCAATCCGCCCGCGACGGGCGTGGCGGCCTCCGAGGACACAGCAGCACAACGCTGTAGGGCGGAGCCACAGAGGACGAGCTCCTCCATCCTCGGCACGGGCTCCGGTGCTCTTCTCCGCCCGTCGCTCCTCCATCCTCGGCGCAGGCTCCTGTAAGATCGAGGATGCCGACTAGAGGGGGGTGGATAGGCGGCTTTAAAAATTCTCTTTAAAAACACGCTCTATTGATTCCTATGTCAAAACCTAAATGATAATGGATGCGGAAGCGATAAACTAAGATTTTGACAAATTAAAGTCTAAATCAACTAGGCTCACTATGTGCACTAACTAATTATGTCTCTAACAACAATTTGTAATCCTAAATATAAGCAATCAATCAATTCTATGAACATAAATTGCTTGAATATAAATAAAGAATTGCAAACACTGAGACTTGCCGGTCTCCCCTAATCCACGCTGAGACAAGCCCAAACCACTTTGGACCGGTTCCACGAATTGAGCATCCGCCTCGATTCCACTAGTGGTAGCTCTTTCTCCCTCCGGGTAGGTAAGCTCCGACCTTCACAATTTTGCCGGTCCTTCTCAACACATGATGAATCTCAAGCTAAATGACTCAACCCCTCTTAATAGTACGGTAACCTAACTAGCAATCCGGTTTCACATCCCACCACCGAGACCGGTAAAATACTAGAAACACATCCTTAGCCCTAGTTAGTTATACCTTTGCTTCTAGCGATACACTTGGAGCTTTTATGATATCCAATCATCTTCTCTCTAGGATCAAGTCTCGTCTTGTTCATCAAAATACGATGAACCTCCTCTTCTATTCGGGATCTCCTCCTGAAGCTCATCAACACATGATGATTTCTTCTTTTCAATTCTTTATTTTCTTAGACTCAACCTACTACACAACTCATAGAAGATTGTTAGTCCAACAAATACAGTTACCTCAATCATCAATTGCACTTTATTAACACATAATGGATGCCTCCACGATTGATTGAGCACAACCCTAATCAATTTGAATGATTTAAAGGTGTCTTGAGTACTTTGATGCAACGAATGCTTCATTATACTCAAGAACTTTCTGCTTATCCTTAACCAACGAAAAAACACCATCAACACATGATGAAGCGTTCTTTGATTGATTGAAAGTCATCCGAACTCAATTTAAATTTCATTTTAATTGGCATGAGTATATATTAACTACACAAGTTTCATATACTCATTTTGATGGTTACTAAGTAATGATCCAAATTATTTTGGAGTGGTGGAAAGGGATCAATCACTACTACACAAATATACATCACAATCGGTTCTTTTTCGTCATCACAGTCGGTTCTAGTGGTGACACAAAGCCATGAGACAGAAATGAGGCGGGCATTATTACAGTCGGTTCTTACCCGATAGAGATGATGGTATTATCTCTATCGGTTCTTTATAAGAAGCGATAGAGATGATGGTATTATCTCTATCGGTTCTTTGTAAGAAGCGATAGAGATGATAGCTCATCTCTATCGCTTCTTACAAAGAACCGATAGAGATAATACCATCATCTCTATCGCTTCTTATAAAGAACCGATAGAGATGACCATATCATCTATATCGCTTTTTCAAAGAACCGATAGAGATAATACCATCATCTCTATCGCTTCTTATAAAGAACCGATAGAGATGATCAGATCATCTCTATCGCTTCTTAAAAAGAACCGATAGAGATAATATACTCATCTCTATCACTTCTTTGAAAGAACCGATAGAGATGAATAACCTCATCTCTATCACTTCTTATAAAGAACCGATAGAGATGAGTTCATTATCCCTATCGCTTCTTTCAAAGAACCGATAGAGATGACCGTCACATCTCTATCATTTTCTTGTGAGAACCGAGCAGAGATGAAGGGTGTGGTGTGCTATCACATTCTAATAAGCACATATTCCACACAATATGCACATATCACATTCACACAGAAATTACAGACAACATATCACATTCAAAGAACATGAACACTTTGTTACAACAAACACATATCACATTCATTAACAAAATAGAACGTAAACATGCTTAACCATAAGTACACATGCAATCGCATTCGGATATGTAATATTTGTTCACATCTGGTCTAGTAGGAGCTTTTGGGATCTCTAAACCGTCAGTCCTCCGACAAGCATTCTATCCATTACCATCGCATAAGTGATCTCAGATCTTGTTGAGTGCAATCTTGTCTACACTCTTACGGGAATAACGGTAAGTCGCAAGATAGAAACGAGTGCTCTAATTTGAGTTTTCAAATTTGCATGTGAAAGACTAATTGTATATGCATGTACTACCTCGTGGAAACGGTCCGAGCCGACAATCAAGATCACCATGTGTTGCATGACATACAAACCACAGTGTCGTCGCGCCACATTGATGACAACGTGAAGAAAGAAAAATAAATTAAGAGACAAAGAAAATATATCGGAAAATCTAAATCTTATATATGATAGCAACTTGTACCTTGAAGCGGACATACTCGACTTGGAGCCCTTTTGTCGTCGTGTGTCCCTCCCGCTTGACGTATTCCTTGAAACCCCTATATACATTGGAAAGATGTCGTTGAGTAAAAAAATAATGATTGTAGTTAAATAGAAAATGTTAGATAAGAGTGGTGCACTTATCGCTCCAAAGGAGGCTTGATCGCGTAGGCCATCGGTCTCTTATCAACCGAATTAAAAGTGTACACTTTGTTGTCTCTCGGAAGGAGCACGAGTAGAACCCAATGGTTGCTTATTAAATGGTATGCGTGAAGAAAATAAGTTCACATACGGTTTTAGTGTGTAGAAGTAATTGAGCAGTGAAGTAGTACTTACTCCTCGTGGTACGGAATAGAATGAAGTCCTTCTTCGACTCGACTTGCAATGCCCTCTTGATGTAGCCGCAACCCATTCGGTTGAAGCCTCAGCCATCGTCGCGGACACAAGCTCAGGGTCGACGAACCCAACTAGTTGTCGATTCGTCACGACCCGCTGCCTCATCGCCCTGCAACTCGCATTGAATGTTAAAAAGTGTAATGCAAAATTCTCTGGAAGTCATAAAGTCGGTGCAACGTGGTGCGATACTCACGGCGTCGTGATCGTAAAGAGAAATATCGATGGCTATCGGTTGGTACAGATTTAACAGATCCTCAAAACTAAGCGAATGTCCCATCCTCCTCGCGGTGGAAATGTCCCTTTTCGTATCTAACATTGAAGTCGACACGCTTCGCTATCTTTCGCTTTGTCAATGTACCATCCATGGAGTATCGAGTCCATATGCCTAGAGCGCTCAATTTCTTCGGGAGGCGTAAGGGCTTTCCATGTACGTAGGCCTTAAATTCATAAGGCTTCACCGTGGTGCGTGGCTTTGGCTCTCCTTTCTGGGCCGAAGGAGTCTCCGAGGCCGGGGCAGTGGGCTTTTCATATACCTGAGGGGGCGCTGTGGCCTTTGTGAGCCTAGCCTTTTTAGCAGAGGCCTCTAGTGGTTCTGTGGTTGTCGTGCTAGTCCTTTTATGCACCACTCAGACTTTGTGCGAGGGCTCGTCACGATCGTGGGAGCAGCGCAGTACGGTAGGAACCTACAAAGCACGCGCATAATTAAGTAACTTGTTGCAATACTACCGAATGGTACGTAAGACGTGAGGATGTTTACCTTGACCAAGACGACGCTGTCGTGGGCCACTTGATGAACGACATCGCGCTAGCCCGAGAGTGGTGATGTCTTCGTTAGGGGGGAACTCGAGCACATGTGATAAGAAGGCTTCGTGGACGTAGTCCACCTGGACCCTCATGTAGCCCTTCCCAAAGGTTGACCATGCACCGTGTCGGTCTCCTTGCATGGAAATGCAACCCCGCTGCAGACCTCAACAGAAATCCGTCTTCCGTCAGGGTGAGCTGGCACTTGGTAGGCGCCTGCAAAAAGTGCGCAACTTGAGAGAAAACATATGAAGAGTTACCCTCGCACCATTAAGTAAGGCAAAATTAATTATTACCTTCAGCTGGGGACCGGACTTATCATTTTTGGAACCGCAACTACTTGGTGGGGGCAAAGGTTTCTCTGAGGCGGGGCATCCGCTCGACTGCAGGAGATCATCGCCATCATCTCGGCCCTTAGGCGCTCCTCACGTGCCATCATCTCCACCTCATCTCCTCCTCACGTGCCATCATCCGCACCCTCATCTCCTCCCTCATCTCCTCCGAGATCTCCTCCTCACCGCTCCCTGCGTGTCCTTCAGCGCCCGCACGTGCCTCCCATGTTCTTGATCCGTACTGGCAAGATCTTGGAAGTAGGACTTCTTCAGATGCCCGCCCTGCAAGCAAGCACCCAGCCCTTATGGTCGGGCTTTCCGATCGAGAGAATAGGATGTCATTTGACCCTTGGCTAAGAAAAGTCCCCGCTCTTTCCTCCGCTTACCTCCTCCCGCAAGAAGCGAGTACGAATTAGATCTCAAATACAACAGAATGGTCTCTTGCAATGTAGCAAGTTTGATATCTTACGATGGTGGAGACAACTTGCGCAGTAGTGGGGTTTGGTACTACCACCGCCCGTCCCGGTTTTCTTTGTCCTCGCTAATACCCGATCACGTGCCGCTCCTCACATATATGCGAGTAAGGCATCGCTGTCTCGAGTTGGCGCACTCCTCGGCTAGTCGTGCCCATTCGCTTTCTTCCTTCGTAGCGCGCTGAACCGAGGTGGTGCGCGTGCGTGTTGACCTCCGGGTAGCAACGCCTCCTCTGTCTCGGCTCCTCCGCCTCGGCGTACTCTTCATCCTCGTGAACTCCTCCCAAACATCGGAAGCACGAACGGATACCTCTCGAATGGTGCACGGCCTTTCAAAGACGTACTCACCGTGCATGTAGACCCTAAAGTGCCTCGAGCCACACCCATCCTCTTCAAGGCGCATCGCTGGCATTGTTTTCATCCTCCTCTTCTATAATCCATTTCCCTTAACCTCGCCCCACACCGGTTCTTACGCTCGACGACTGACCTCCTTTCTCCAATCCTTAACCGTTATGGGAACTCTCTCCTCACCACTGTTGCGAGGAATGAGCGGTATCGCCCTTATACTTGGGAGGACCTGCAAACGCCCGTCGCATTGAAGTGGAGAATTTGCGGCGTTCTCCCTGTGGGCCCTTTGCTCGGTCCTCGGACCTTCCTCACCTTACTCGGCCCCTCGACATTTGGAACCTGGCTCCGCTCGACACTTGGAAGTTGGCTTGGCCCTCAGAGCACCTTCTACTCTTTTCGGCGATGAGCCGATGCTCTCAATTGCGACATTTTGAGTTTTCTTATCTAACATGGACATATATTTCACATGAGAGAAAGCAATTCGTAGCTATTATGTGAACTTCACAATAAATCATCTAAAGTAACAAATCAATGGATAATTCATAGCATGTCATTGTTGTAGCATATTGCATTAGAGTAACAGATGAACGAATGATCTTCAAGACAAGTGCGTATGTAGACCAACTAAATACGTATGGACGATAACTCCTAATCTCTAAATAGGTTTGGTCCTAATCCCATTCGAGGATATGGTTTGGGCAAGTTCTAAGCCGTTGTACAACTCAGAGAAAATTTGGAACATCTCCCATTGTTCTCCGGATACACGCCTCGACGACGGTGTCAAGAGGGTGTGTATCCAGAGAACACCAGGAGACGCTACCAAATCTACTCGTGAGTTGTACAACACTCAGGAACTTGCCCAAACCACATATCCTCGAACTGTCCAAAATACGTGGACAATTCGAGACTCCTTGCTTATAAATATGTCATTCCGACATATTTATAAATAAGCACTCTCGAACGGGAGACGAGGTTACGCAACCTAAACTCTAACATATCGAGATGAGAAAAGGAAAATAATATGCAATTATAATTGAAATAGCTATCTCAATTAAGAGAGTCTAAAGTTGCATAATAGTATGACGAGTATGTAGCACATATGACAAAATATTGAAAAAGGCATGAAAACATACATGGAAAGAAGACACTTCTTTGCAAGAGATGTACTTGATACTGTTATGATGGATTACATACCCAGTTTGTGGATTGTTGGCAAGGACTTCCCATTTCTATATTGTGAAGTTTAAAATTGAAATGATATGTTAAGCACATCCAATTGTCCTAGTAGAGTAACACCTAGATTTGTCGCCAGGAACAAAGCATAAATATGTTCAATCTGCTATTACATTCGACATTGCCGCTTGCATGTAGTGATGGGTCATGATTTGGCTTATTGATTATAGATCGGTAATTCATTATGGCCTTTCACAACAGGGTTCGAAATTAGTAGTCTTCTTGTGGCTTGCACATAAGCGTAACCTTTGATGTTTGGCCTTTTAAACAAGGTTGAAGTAGATAAGCGCTTTTTCCTATTCAATAAGATATTTTCTAATGTGCGATAATATCTTTGTTACTTTGGCTTCCTCTGTTGACTACACAATGTCCAATTCATCACTGAAGATGTGAGTTAAAGCTAATTAGCAGCGTGAGAAAGATGCTTATTAATGTTCAATTTTGAAGTGCTTGCTTCCTTTGTTTTCATCGATAACAATAGGCTAATGAGTTTCTTTTTGAGTTCATCTGCAGAAGCTCTTAATGCCCCTGCTATTCCATTGGGTACATTACTAGCAAAGAAGATATCCACAGGCACCGCGCCACCATATCTTTTTTTCCGGCTTAATCCTCAAACATCCGCCAGACATGATGCAACCGGATTTGTTGTCCAAGCTTGTTTTTAACAACTTTAGTAAGTACAGATTTCATAACACATCGCATTGTCTACATGTGATGTAATCTACATATGGGATTTCTTTTCAATGTAATTCTTTCATAACACATTGCATTGTCTACATGTCATGTTATCCAAATACATGATTTCGCTCTCGAGTAATTTCATAACACTTCGCATTGTCAACATTTCTTCTAATCTAAATATGGGATGTACGCTCTCCAATTTTCAAACAAGCTGCGTTCTATTTTGAGTTGTTTGATAAATTTCTACTATTTCTAATAGTTATTATGGGATGTATATCGTGATTGTTTTCAATTGGGGTGGATATGTTCATAGAAGTTGTTATCATATAGATTGCATGTACGATTACTGCGGTTGTCCGCAACTTACCGAGGAGCGCCAGGAGGTGGGGCACCGGACGATGGGGCCGTTAGGCGTCGAGGCGGCGAGGCGGGGCGGCGGAGCGGAGTGGAGCGCCGGGCGGCGGAGTCGGTGAAGGCTGGCGATGGGGCGTTGAGCTGCTTGGGCGGCGCCGCGGCGATGGGCGGCAGGAGCGGCGTGAGCGCTTAAGCGGTGGGCGCTGGGGCGATAGGGCGTTGGGCGTCGGGCGGTGGCGACGGAGCGGCGTGGAGCGGCCGGGGTGGGCGATAGGGCCGTTGGGCGTCGGCGCCCGCGGCGGTGGGACGACGGAGCGGCGTGGAGCGTCGGGCGGTGGAGTCGGCGGCGGCGAGGCGCGGGTGGCGGCGAGGTGGAGGAGGAGCTTCGAAAGGGGCTAGGGCAAACGAAGGCAAGGCACGCGTGAAAGCTTCTCCAAAAATCGCCTTAAGTAAGGGTATCACATTACTATCGGTTTTACACAAAAACCGACACAAATATATTTTACAATACTATCGGTTTTAAGACAAAACCGACACCAATATGTAGATCTCAATACTATCGGTTTTAAATAAAAAACCGACACAAATATTAGTTCAATACTATCGGTTTTACACAAAAACCGGCGAAATATGTTTCACAATACTATCGGTTTTCAGAGAAACCGACACAAATATGAATGTTTAAAATACTATCGGTTTTTCAGAGAAAACCGACACTAATAGTACTATAACAGGTTTTGAAGAAAAATTGGCACAAAATAGTACTATCGGTTTACAAGAAAAAACCGAGACAAAAAGTAGTCTATTACTATCGGTTTTAACTAAAAAACCGATACAAATATGAATGTTTAAAATACTATCGGTTTTTATGAGAAAACCGACCCAAATGTGTAGACTTTAATACTATCGGTTTTCAATATTAAACCCGACACAAATATTTGTTCAATACTATCGGTTTTGAAGGAAAACCCACACAAATAGTCCTATAACATGTTTTGAAGAAAAATTGGCACGAAAAGTACTATCGGTTTACAAGAAAAACCGAGAAAAAGTAGACTATTACTATCGGTTTTCATTAAAAATCGATACAAATATGAATGTTTAAAATACTATCGGTTTTAGGAGAAACCGACACAAATGTGTAGATCTTTAATACTATCGGTTTTCAATAAAAACCCGACACAAATATTAGTTCAATACTATCGGTTTTGAAGGAAAACCCGACACAAATAGTCCTATAACATGTTTTGAAGAAAAATTGGCACAAAATAGTACTATCGGTTTACAAGAAAAACCGAGACAACAAGTAGTCTATTACTATCGGTTTTCATTGAAAACCGACACAAATGTGTAGATCTCTAATACTATCGGTTTTCAATAAAAAACCGACACTAATAGTACTATAACAGTTTTGAAGAAAAATTGGCACAAACTAGTACTATCGGTTTTTAAGAGAAAACCGACACAAATAAGTTGATCTCTAATACTATCGGTTTTCAATAAAAACCGACACAAATATTTGTTCAATACTATCGGTTTTGAAGGAAAACCCACACAAATAGTCCTATAACATGTTTTGAAGAAAAATTGGCACAAAATAGTACTATCGGTTTACAAGAAAAACCGAGACAACAAGTAGTCTATTACTATCGGTTTTCATTAAAAAACCGATACAAATAAGAATGTTTAAAATACTATCGGTTTTTATGAGAAAACCGACACAAATGTGTAGATCTCTAATACTATCGGTTTTAAGAGAAAACCGAGACAACAAGTAGTCTATTACTATCGGTTTGCTTAAAAACCGACACAAATATGTAGATCTCTAATACTATCGGTTTTCAATAAAAACCGACACAAATATTGGTTCAATATTATCGGTTTTGAAGAAAAAACCGACACTAATAGTACTATAACAGAGTTTTGAAGAAAAATTGGCACAAACTAGTACTATCGGTTTTAAGAGAAAACCGACACAAATAAGTTGATCTCTAATACTATCGGTTTTCAATAAAAACCGACACAAATATTTGTTCAATACTATCGGTTTTGAAGGAAAACCGACACAAATATCAATCACTATTGATTTTCCGACAAAGCAAGATGAAGTCCGATTTCAGAGAATTCATTGATGAAAGGGTAAAAGGCCACAACTTTTACAGATATAGTTGGAATTCTTTCAAATTTTGCGAAACATACTTTGGGATATTACAGGTCTATTCAAAAAGAATTTTGAAAAAGATTTAGCGACAAAGATGCAAGAATTCACTTTGTAAGCATGATTCTAGCTTATAGACCGCAAAAGTCAAAACTTATGCAATTAAAGTCCGTGTTTTTCCAAATTTTCCAGTAAATAAACTTTGGACTAGTTAGAAGCTTTCCCAAAAGAAAAATCCGTAAACAAATTTTTTCGATATGTAAACGAATGACCAACTAGTAAGTAGATTTCAAATATGTCACAATGTTCCATGAGAGATTATAACTGCATAACTTTACCCAAACAAAAGGCACGATAAAACATATGTCTTAAACACTAATGGCTTAAAGAAAATGAACAAAGATGATAAAATGAACAAACAATACAATATTTCCTTTAGTTACAAGACAACCCTTCTTGATGATCTACGCATACGTAATTTCTTCGATGTGTGTCGTCATCCCCGCTAAGATAGGCCCCATCGCAAATGGAGGTATTTCATCGAATTGATTGTATTCTTCTTCATCTACGACATTTTCGACACCAACGATCCGCCGCTTCTTTGTGAAGGACAACGTGCAACCTCGGATTGGCGGATCACGCACATAGAAGACTTGATTTGCTTGCTTCGCAAGTACGAACGGGTCATCTTTGTAGGCGAGTCCGCTTAGATCCACAAGAGTAAAACCTCTTATCGACCTTCACTCCATGTGTTAGTCCCACCCACTTACATCGGAATAATGGAATTTGGTATATTCCGTAATCGAGCTCCCAAATTTCTTGATTATCCCATAATACAAGTACATTGCCGTTGAGGATCCTCCTTTCGAGTGATGTTCATCGGAAAGAGCATCTATGCTTACACCTTTGCTTTGAACAAGATTACTCTTAGCATCTTGACTTTCAGTGTAAAAGGTGTACCCATTAATATCGTACCCACTTCGCCATGTCGTACATTAAATCTAGGTCCATCACCAACCATTTCACATTCTCACTAACGAGAGAACTCTACCGCTTGTTTGAACCATGTAACAAATCTATCGTTGTGTTCTCGCATGATGGAAAGCTCATCCATATGTGGATTCTCTTCCGTAATATCAACTTATGCCGCTTGATGTACCTCGCAACTTCGTGCTCTGCTCACGCAAGATCATCAAATGCGCTTTGCAATACATATCAAACCGTGGCCTCGTTAGTTTCGACCCACGGTTCCTTTGCCAAACAAATGCGCCTCGTGGCGAGATACAGAACACCGATTGCTTGTCTTTTCCCGAGATAGTCCACACAAAACTCAATAACCTCTTGACCCCATAACCTTCCACAATACTACCCTCGGGCTTGATCGATTCCTCACATAGGACTTTAATATACCCATGTACCTCTCGAACGGATACATGTAACGAAGAAAGCGGGTCCACATATCTTAATCTCTCTAACAAGGTGAACAACAAGGTGGACCATGACGTCGAAGAACGACGGTGGAAATGCATCTCAAGTCGACATAAAGTCCGCACCACCTCCTCTGTAAGTTGTCTAGCATGTCGGGTCAATAATTTTGCAGAGATCGCATTGAAGAAGTAACACAACCGTGATTGCAAACCCGACATCCTCTCGCGAATATTTGGATTGCAGCCCAGGAGCATTTGGGTCATCAAGACATGGCGATCGTGGGACTTCATGCCCAACAACTTCAAATCATCCAAGGACACAAGCTTCTTAATGTTCATGAGTAGCCGATGGAACTTTAATACCATGGAGACATTTGCAAAAGTCCTCTTTCTCCTTCTTGGGCAGGTGTAGCATGCGGCGGGGATATACGGACCTTTTCCATCCTCCTCTATCACCGCAAGCCCGGGCTCGATTCCCATGTAGGCCATGTCGCGACGAGCATTCACACCATCCTTTGTCTTTCCGGTATGTTCAGCAGATACCAACCAAATTATCGCAGACATTCTTCTCAACGTGCATGACATCAATACAATGCCGAACATCTAACTCCTTCGAAGACGGTAAGTCCCAAAATATTGACCTCTTCTTCCAAATGGTCCTAGAACGAACAGATTTAGAGCTCTTTCCGTCTTGAACATCGATATCCTCTACACGTGAATATACTTGCCTTCCACTCATAGGTTGCGGTGCCGAGCGGACTTCCTCTTCCCATCAAATTTGTCATCCATCTTACGGTATCGATGACTTCGAGGTAGAAACCTACGGTGACCCATATACACGATTTTCTTGGAATTCGGCACCATAAGCTCTCGGTCTCCTCTTCACAAATAGGACACGCTTTTGCTCCTTTCGTCATCAGAGTAGCCGCCAAATTACCAAGAGCGGAAATCATTTATGGTGCGAGAATACCATAGCAGTAGGGTGAAATGCTCTCTTCAGACGCGCATCCCACACAATGACCCCGTCATTCCACAATTTTACCAAATCCTCGATCAATGGAGCGAGGTACACATCAATATCATTTCCACTGTTTAGGTCCCGAGATTAGCAACGACATCATGATATACTTCCGCTTCATGCACAACCAAGGAGGAGGTTGTAGATACACAATGAAGCCGGTCACGTCTTTGTGACGATCGCTCATGTTACCAAATGGATTCATTCCATCGGTACTCAATCCAAATCTTATGTTCCTCATTTGGCACCAAACTCCTCATGTTTCCAATCGATGTTTCTCCATTGAGCGAATCGGCGAGGTGTCTCGGCTTGCCATCTTCCTTTCGAGACTCATAATGCCAACGCAACAATTTTGCTTCTCTAGGATTTGCAAACAACCTCTCCAGACGGGAATGATGGGAAAGTACCACAATACCTTGGCGGTGCACCTTTAGTGACCTCTTCACCCTCGTTGCCCGGCACTTACGCTTCTTGTCATTCGCTTCTCCTTTTGTTTGTACCGAGGCACACCGCAAAGCGGACACACGTGCAGCTCGATGTGCGTTACGGTACAAGATGCAATCATTCGGACATGCATGTATCCTTTCTATTTCCATTCCCATGGGACATAGTAGCTTCTTCGCTTCATAAATGCTTGTTGGCAACTCGCTTCCCTCGAAGTAGATCCGATAGAAGAACTAGAAGTGCATTAAAACTTGTATCATCCAACGGTGTTTTGCCTTCAATTCGAACAATGCAAGGACCGAACCCAACTTGGTGTATTCTACTTTGCAACTTTGTGAGCAGCGGTTTGGCATCGCCTTCCATCAAGCTTTTAAACTTTTCAAACTCTCTTTCCGTGTAATTACCCTCCACATCCCGCAACATTTGCTCCAAATTCTCCTCCTCAAACATATCGGTCGCAACTCATCATCTGGTTCCACCGTGTCTTCGTTGCATACTGGGAAGGGTACTACTGTCTCCCGTGATGGATCCAAGACGTGTAATTCCTCACGGCCACGTCGAATCGGTGGTCCTCGATTTGAGTGAGTTGTTAAATCTTCTCAGTTGGTGCAATCAATGCAAGGACAATATATGAAGTTTACACCCTCCTCACCATGTCCTGTTCGCAATTTTTTGAACTCCTTAACACCCTCTGAAATTCAAAGACTCACACGACTTTTGTCATACATCCATTCCTTACGGTCCATCGCAATTAAAATTCACACAATAAATTAAGGAAGAATCTGGAGCGACAACAAGCTAGCTAGCTATTTGAAATATTGAGACATCATTTCATTTAATATTACCTTTGCAAAATAGAGGATCGCAAGTTCACGCAAGATATATAAAATGTGTTCTCCTAATCGATACCTAGATTCTTCCCCGGTTTAGAGCTTCCAATTCCTAGATAGGAGACATACATTTTTAACATCAACAATGATATCAAACAATCTAATTATATAGTGCAAGTTAGCCTCTGGATCTTTTGACTACAACGAAACAAAACAAGGGTACCAACGATGACTCCCAATCTCTAAATAGGTTTGGTCCTAATCCCATTCGAGGATATGTGGTTCGACAAGTTCCTAAGCCGTTGTACAACTCAGAGAAAATTTGGACATCTCGCTATTCTCCATATACACGCCTCGACAACGGGTCAAGAGGTGTGTATCCGAGAATACCAGGAGACGCTACGAAATCTCTACTCTGATTGTACAACACCGCCGATCAGAACTTGCCCAAGCACATATCCTCGCTCGCCCAAAGAACGTGGACAATTCGAGATCGCCGCTTATAAATATGCCATTTCGTTGGTATATTTATAAACAAGCATCCTCGAGCGGAGGCGAGGTTCCGCACCCTAAACTCTAGCATGCATTAGGTGACAAAGCAATAATAATTCCATATTAACACCAAAGCACTACAAATTAAGATAATTAACTACATGTGTACATGCTTGTGAAATAAAGGGTGTGAAATCGATAGGACATACACAATACCAGTGCAATCTAAACTTTCTTAGCGACATATCAAAAATACATAGTGCAAAATTAAAGGGGTTTGAAGGAATGCTCACATTTTGAAGAAAACCACAAATTATGCAAAATGAGGGAAATCTCCTCAAGTTAGGGCTTCAAATTTACCCTCTTAACACCCACCCTTGAGAATTTCAAATTTTCTCACCCAAGTATTGCTTCCAACCACGAATATAAGCTATTTTTTCGGTGGCGGCGGAGAAACCTCCTCCGGAACAATAACAGAGAAGAGTTACCGCCGAGTGGTATAATTAACCTAACGAGGTACATCACTATCGGTTCTCATATAAAAGCGATAGTGATGTGATCATTCACATCACGATCGGTTCTTATAAGACAAGCGATAGTGATTATCACGATCATCACAATCGGTTTCACATAAGCGATAGTGATGAGAAAATCTGTATCACTATCGGTTCTTATTTAGAAGCGATAGTGATGATATCGCACATCACTATCGCTCTCACAAAAGAACCGATAGTGATGAGACGTGCTCATCACTATCGGTTTTTTTGTGAGAAGCGATAGTGATGCGATATCATCACTATCGCTTCTAAATAAGAACCGATAATGATGCATGACGCGCTTATCACTATCGGGTCTTTTGTGAGAAGTGATAGTGATGTGCATTATCATCACTATCGCTTAAATAAGAACCGATAGTGATGTGTATTTTCTCATCACTATCGCTTCTTATGTGGAAACCGATAGTGATGATAATGCACATCACTATCACTTCTGCGATAAGAACCGATTGTAATGTTCAGGTCTTACATCACTATCACTTCTAACCGAGAACCGATAGTGATTGTGATTAATGCCTCTCCTAAGTCATCTATCACAATCGTTTCTTCCTAAAAACTTAAGAACCGACACAGATGAAGCGATAGTGATGTACCATTCTGTAGTAGTGAATACTCTTAAACATTAATTATAGAATAAACTCCATTATACTACAACTACACAAGTTAAATATTGATCCTTTTGAACATTAATGTGTGCATACAAATAATTGAACTTGAATCAATATGCACATATTCAATTTTTTTGATTGCTTTGGAGTTTATCCTATATTGTCGTGAGTATACTACAACTACACAAGTTAAATATACTCAAGGGATTATTTTAAAGTAATGATCCTTGATATAGAAAGATGAATTAGATCAATACTATTGAAACATCAGGGTAAAGTATGAACTCCCTCTAAATGTGTGCATTCATATCTATATGGAATTAAAAATATTATGCACATCTTAAAATTGAGACTACGGTGAAGTTCATCCTTTATCTTGAATCCAAGGAATGCATATAGAAATAATAGAGTTGTATTTGATATATACCTTTGGGATTTTTATTTTTCAATGAGATAAGACTAATCAAAGATATACTTAATAAAAGAGTTAGTCTCATATTTGGATTTATCAATATGATCATGAATATTATATCCAAGAAATGCAACAGGATATAATAATATGAATTCGAATGTATACCTTTGATATTTTCATCTTTTTCATCCAAAAGAGACTAATAAAAGTTAAACTCAATAAAAAAGTTAGTCTTATAAAAGGATTTGTCATTAATTAACAATTGAGACTAATCAATATTATGATTATTAAAATATTTAATTTCAATATTAGATTTATCATTAACATCAAAACCAAATTAATGGAGCTTGAACTTTCAGCTCCGGCGCCGTCGCAGTCCTCGTCGACTTGCTCGCCCCGCCGCTGCCGAGTTCCTCGTCAATTGGTCATTCCTGAGTACCGAGGCGCTGCTGCCGCGTGATGGCCGTAAACGGCGACGAGGATAGGGAGCTCACGGTGCGGAAGACGACGCTCTCTCGCTGGGCGACAGGCTGGACTCTCCATAGGTTTCACTCTTTTCAGTTCTAAACTCTGCACTCCTGTCTATAGCAATTATATGCGTTTCGATTCTTGTCTTTAGAGGAAACAAGGTTCATCTGCCCAAGTAATTTGGATTAAGAATGTAGATAACTCTCTCGAATCATGTGTTTCTATTCATTCGGGAATTGGGGATAAAGGAAAAATGTCAATGGGAGGCAACACTAATATTGCTAGTGCTAGCACAGGCAGGAGAAAAATGTGCATAATTGACTGCTTATTGTTGCATTGTTGTGACCTTTCGAATTAATATGCTGTAGTGCTGCTAGTTCAGCTCTTCAACGTGAGAACTCTTAACCTTTGTATGCGTTTCGGACTTTAGTGTTTGCTTGTAGCCTGCACAGTAGGAGTCTATCTTTAATGACACCATTAGTGTGTAGTATTTGTTAGTTGTAGCATATATTGTATATTGCTCTGTTTTTATATAGGATTGTGATCAACAATTCATGTAAGAGCTACGTTCTTAGGGCACTCGCACTAGGTCTTGTCCCTTCTCCGAGTGCTAGTGTTATATTGGATCTGAAATTCGGTTTACCGAAAAATTGAATTAACCTAATTGAATTTATTCAGTTAATTCCGTTCGGTTTTCGAATTTGTTTGGTGTTTTTAGTTCTCAAAAACTATTTTTTTAAACCAAATAAAATCGAACCGAAAAAACCGTATTAACCAAATACCACCTACCCTAAGCAGAATGAAGATACATGTACAGGACAGAGTCTTCTACGCACTTCATCCTGACTGAAGGAATCTTCGCGAAATCTCTCTATGGTTTCCCTCGCGTCAATCGTCTATCCCTTTTACTGGTCTTATCTCAGAATTCCATCTGTCACTATAAAATTGTCAAATCTGATGGGAATAACTACTCTTCGTTCCTAGATACATATTATTTTTGATTTTAAATTTTATTCTAAATACATATCATTCTACAACTTCAAGACAACTTTTAACTGTTTTATCCTTTACACACCCTTACCATTTATTATTCCCAAAATTATTTATTATTATGAAAACTGTCCAAGAGCAATATGTGAGTAGATGAATAAGTACTATTTGATCATTTATGTATCTTAAGTACTATTTGATCATTTATATATCTTAATTAAAGTGCAAAATCCTAAAACGTGTCTATTCAGAATCGGAACGCAGTAGTTACTGTACTACCAGGCTGGCTTATACTTGGCGTTATTCCTCCTGTACAGCATCATCGTAGATTCGTAGAAGTGTTGGCGATACGTCCACAACACATCACTCAGCATGCCGTGCGCACGCAGCATCTCGGAATTTTTTTCTATTTAATATTTATTTTTAATCTTTTTTTTCAAAACTAAGCGTTAGAGTTTAGAATTTACAAAAATAAGCGCCGGTCGCCCGTATATAGAGTGATCGCCTCATATACGAGCGATATGTGCCTCTGGTAACGGCACAGTTAACCGAAGTAACGGCAGGGCAAAAATTGCTCAATACAGGGGCCATAGCAATTTTTTTAATGTTAATTTCTTCGCGCTTGGCTCGTCCGAATGAGGCTCTGGTTGCGTTTAAAAAGCCACCGTCGCCCCTACATGGGGCGATCGCCTGTGTAGAGGGCGATAGGTGGTCTTTGCGTTACTCTAGTTAGCTAGGCCGTTACCCGAGGGATATATCGTCCGTATATAGAGCGATCGCCCCATATACGGGCGACCAGCGTCTAATTTTGCAATTTCTAAAACCCGACGTTTAGTTTTGAAAAAAGATTAAAAAGAAATATTAAAGAGAAAAAAATTCCAGCATCTCGAGGTGGAACCGTGGATGAGGTCCGTGGAGGCCAGTGAATGGCAGGCCGCTTCGGCGCAAACGCGCTTCCGCGGCACGGGCCGCCAGGGAATTCGTGCAAGGCGCCGGCCGGCTAAAACCGGACGAAAAAGGCCGTCGGTTTCGGCGGAAAGGGTGATTTCCGCGCCGCGGGCCGCGCGGGGAACCTGTGGGCATCGCATCGCAGCATCGGGCGAAAAGACGGCCGTTTTCGGCGAAAACGCGTTTACGCAGCCAGGCCCACGGCGCACGGCGCGGCCCGTCCTGCGAAGAGGAGCGGGGGCTCCTCGCACAACAGTTCATCATGGCCCGTAATAATCCAGCTTCCGCGATATACGATGATTCGCTTGCTATCTGAGCCAGGTCGACCTCGCAGTGGCAGCCACAAGTCCCAGACGATGGCCAGTCGCCACCATACAGCTGAAACAAATGTCGTCCACCAAAAGCCAACACCAGCTGAATCCGAGGAAAGCACACGCCATGGCCGCCGTCACTACCGCCTCCCTCTGTCCCGGCCTCTCCTCCTCCTCCAACCTCAAGCCCAGAAGCCGCAGGAAGCTGCAGAGAACGACGGTTTGCCAAGGCCGACCTGCTCGGTACGAACCTCCTAAACCAGCTAGCCAGTTCATTTTCTTTGTGGGAGGATACCAGTTCATTTCAGTTTGTATATGAGCACATTTCAGTGTCACCACTCACCAGATGGTAACTAACTCCTGTATGGTTGTCAGGATGGAAGGGGTGAAACGGAGGGAGGCCTTGCTTAGCATCCTCCTCTCCACTGTGGCTTCGGCGCCGCCGCTCGCTCCTGCCGATGCTTTGGCCGAGACCACCGGTAAATGCATAACATATTGGAAGTTCTTGTTTCCATATACATGGGCCTAGCACAACCAGTTGCCGTGTTCTTTGCTATATACCCCACTGATACTTATTCCATGAATTCTATGTCCTGCGTTAAGAGTTGCAGGAGGGATTCCTTACGTACGAGGATGAGATCAACAAGTTTAGCATTGCGGTTCCGCAAGGTGATTATTTTTTTCAAGTGAAAAAAAGAGAGAATAGTTTTTAGCTTAAGCTCTACAATACAATATTGCTCACTCATCCAAACTCAGTTCGTTAAATCAATTGCGAGGTATAATTACAAAGCAAGCATCGTGAGTAAACTTTTCTTTTCGTTGCGTGCAGACTGGCTTGTCGGTGCAGGCGAGGGCAGCGGCTTCAAGAACGTCACGGCGTTCTACCCTGAGCAAGCAGCCGACTCGAGCGGTAAATTTTCTTTTTATCTTCTCGGCACAAATTCACCACGCACAGGCCAGACGCAGTGTCATGATCGGTGACACGCGGCGTCAAAAATTAAATCTTTGGTTTCCTCTGTTAATTCATGGACCTTTTTCTGCAATTTGTCCACTCAGTCAGCGTCGTGATCACCGGAATCGGACCTGATTTCACCAGCCTCAAGTCCTTCGGCGACGTCGACGCCTTCGCCGAGAATCTGGTACTCCCGTTTGCAGAATTGTGAATTGTTTCCTGCTCATGAGCCATGACCATTTTATGTAATTAATTCTTCTAAAAAAACCATTTTATGTCTGCCTTGGCTGAGCCGAGCAGGTGAATGGCCTTGACAGGAGCTGGAAGAGGCCGCCGGGGCTCGCCGCGAAGCTCATCGACTCCAGGGCAGCGAACGGTGAGCACATCACATCCTCTCCGCAGCTGCGCGCGCCTTGACAGAACGCAGCTACCATCTCTGCCCTGTTGTCTCAGCCTACTGAACCTGACCAGCGTGCATGCAGGTCTGTACTACATCGAGTACACGCTGCAGAACCCCGGCGAAAGGCGGCGGCACATCCTCTCGGCCATCGGGATGGCATTCAACGGCTGGTACAACAGGCTGTACACGGTGACAGGGCAGGTGAGCAACATACCTTTCAGCTCCTGATCATGTGTACTGGATCGTGCAAACATAGAGCTCATATTTGCTTGCCTTGGCGTCTCGCAGTACATCGATGACGAGTCAGACAAGTACAAGCCTCAGATAGAGAAGGTTTGATTAAATCTGCCTTTCAGTTAGATCCTAATTCCTACGGTTGTTGCCGGGAGCTCTGACTGATGGATTAGTTTCTTTCTCCATTTGCAGTCTGTCCTATCGTTCAGGTTCACATGACAAGAACTAAAGAACAGATTACCCAGCGTCGAACAACATGCAGAGCAGAAGAGAAAGTAGGTAAAAGCCCTTCCACAGATAAGTTCAGAACGGAAGATACACTGCAAATCTACGCGTTGTGATTTCGGTCGATTTAATGGGCATTTGTCTGTCGATTCAAATGTTCGATGACTTTGACAATGCAGCCTTGCTGAGCCCAGTGTGAGCTAATTGTGAGAGGAAATTACCGCGCGCCGGACCTGACATCCTGAAACAGTAACAAACGAAACGTGTGTTCAGTTTTAACAGTTTTACTCGCAGATTGGCTTTCGTCTGCGCATTACGCATTCCGACTCGGGTTGTATGCGGCCATTACGCTCCAGACTCGGGTTGTATACGTGAAAAGAGTCCATTACGCTCTAGACTTGGGTTGTATGTGTTGAGAAACCCTGAAAGCCCACCGAAGGCCCATGTGGTCCCTAATACCGAAACCCTAGAGAGCGCTATAAAAGGAGGAGGGGGGTCCCCCCCATGTACACAGAATTCATTAGCAATAAAGAATTTCCGCTTTCGCTCTCCCTAAACACGTGTCTCTCTCTCTTTCTGTTCTCCACTTCAGATCTGTTCGGGAACCCCGGACTATTCGATAGCGAGGTTCCTTAACACGTTATCAGCACGAATTGCTCTACGGAGATCAGATTGAAAAGGTTATTGGGATTATATTTCTTTTATCTAGAAATCGTGTAGCGCCCAAATGGAAGAGATATGCATTGTTGATAGTGGCACAACAAATACCATCTTAAGAGAATCTAAGTATTTCCAGTCGATCACGAAGAACGCTGGAAAGATTACTACGATCGCAAGAAGCGACTCATATGTAATCGGCTCAGGAAGAGCCACTATTATATTGCCTATGGGTACAACTTTGGTAATTGAAGAAGCCCTTTTGTACCCTGAATCAACGCGCACTCTCTTAAGCTTTAAAGACATCCGCGCCAATGGTTTTCACGTAGAAACCAATGAAGAAAATGGCAAAGAATACTTGTGCATTGTGAAGCACGCGGTATGTGAAAAAATGTCCCTCATATGAATCTGGATTGTACTACACGAATATTCATGCACCCGAAGTGTATACTTCCTTGAAGACTGTTTTTAGAAGCTCTGAATTATTTTCTTTATGGCATGGTAGATTAGGTCATCCTGGTCTTAGAATGATGAGAAATATAGTGAACAACTCACAAGGTCATGGCATTAACGTTAAGAATTTCCGAATCATGAAGATTTTGTGTGCCTGCATGTGCCACCGGAAATTAATAACTAGACCCTCTGTCATGAAAGTGCAAAGTGAAATCCGCATTCCCGAACGCATCCGGGGATATTTGCGGTCCGATTCACCCTGTCGGCCGCGTTCGATACTTTATGGTGCTCATCGATGCTTCCTCGAAATGGTCGCATGTATGCTTGTTGTCAACAAGAAACCATGCTTTTGCAAAGTCGATCTCGCAGATCATAAGAATTAAGAATGCTTTCCGATCATCGCGTGAAGTCCATTAGAATGGACAATGCCGAGAATTTACTTCAAAGGCATTTGATGATTATTGCACAAAGAACGAGGATAGCGATTGAGCACTCAGACCGCACGTCCATACGCAGAATGGACTAGCGTAGCTTACTAATAAAGAGGATTAAGTTCATTGCCGGACCACTTTTGCGAGTTGTAACTTGCCCAACACTTGTTGGGGACACGCGATCTGCACGCAGCAGCTCTTATCAATTTTAGACCGTCGGCCTACAACATCCATTCTCCTATGCACTTGTGCACGGGATCATCCCAAGATCTCCCATCTTAGAAAATTTGGGTGTATGGTATATGTACCTATACCACCCTCACGGATCGCAATGGGCCTCTCCGCAAGTCCGGGATATCGTTGGTTATGAAAGTGCATCCATAATCGGTATTTGGAACCCATGATCGAGATTTGTATACTGACCGGTTCATTGATTGCATCTTTGACGAGGATCGTTTCCGTCATTAGGGAGGAAATCAACCTTTGGATGAAAAATGCCGGAAATCATATGGCATTCCACCGATCCCGCACATGACCCCGCACTAATGAAGCAAATCAAGAAGTCCGAAGATAATTGATTTGCGAATTTAGCAAATGAACGCCTGATCATTTTGTGATCCGAAGGCGTGGTTAAGTCGCATGTACCCGCAAGGAATGCACCGAGAGGGTGGAAATACCAAAGAAAATAGAAGGTATCCTCAACCTGCTCAGAGGCCTCAAAGAAAAAGAGCAGTAATCGGCTCCTCAAACCCAAAGTACCGGAGACGTCTGGAGAAAATCGGGCAGAGGACTTACCACAACCAATCACGAAAATGCCCCAAGGAAAGAAGGGAGCGGTTGAGACTGCACTGGAAAGAAGCCAACAGAAAGGCAATTCCAGACTTGAATCTTCCACCGCAGAAGTCGCGGAAATAATGTGTGCGCACACATAGGCGATGAAAGCTAAAGGAACTTGCTCTGCGATAGGGAAATGCAGAGAAGAGCAAGTAGAAGTGCATGAAGCACCCCATGAAGAAATGGCCATAAACTTTGTAATAACGGAGAATCCTCGAATAGAGCAACGACCAGCGTTGATGCATACTGCAAAGAAGATTGCCTCGATCATTGATCATGATCCCGAGCACTGCATCTCGCAGAGTGCAAGAAAAGGCTAGATTGGGAAGAATGGAAAAGGCAATCACTGCAGAGTTAGTCTCTCCGAACAAGAGAGAGGTGTTTGAGCCGTATGCCGCACACCTCCCCATGTAAACCCGTGAGGTCACAAATGGGTCTTTGTTCTAAGAGAAATAAAACAACGGTTGTAAGGTACAAAGCAAGGCTTGTAGCTCAAGGTTTCACTCAACGTCCTAGGGTTGATTATGAAGAAACCTATTCTCCGGTCATGGGATGAATCACCTTTAGATATTTGATCTCAATGGCGTCAACTTGAAGTTGAGAATGAAGCTAATGGATGTTGTCACAAGATACCAGATGGAAACTTGGATTCGGAGATATACATGAAAGTCAGGAAGGAATTCCTATCCCGAACCAAGATGGAGCAAATAGAAACACATGCAGTGTGAAATTGGAGAAATCACTGTATGGATCAAGCGATCGGGAAGAATGTGGTACAATCGCTGAGTGACTTTCTGCGCAAGAAAGGCTACACAAACAATGAAGATTGTCCATGTGTGTTTATCAACGATCCACGAATGGATTCTCAGATAATCTCCGTCTATGTAGATGACTTGAACATCATTGGGACGGATGAAGAAATTGAAGAGGCATGCTCATACTTGAAGTCTGAGTTTGAAATGAAAGATTTGGGTAAAACCAAGTTTTGTTTAGGCTTGCAGCTTGAACATGTCCAAGGAGGAATCTTGGTACACCAATCAACCTACACGCAGAAAGTGTTGGAAAGATTTAGCTTTGAAAAATCATATCCTGCAAAGACTCCAATGGTCGGAAGGTCACTCCAAGCAGACCTAGACCCATACAGACCCAGAGAAGAGGGGGAGGAAGTCCTGGGAGCAGAATTCCCATATTTGAGTGCAATTGGAGCACTCATGTACCTTGCGAATAGCACTAGACCGGACATTGCGTTCGCTGTGAATTTGCTAGCTCGGTACAGTGCAGAACCCACCAAAAGGCATTGGAAAGGGATCAAGGACATCTTCCGCTACCTCCAAGGAAGCAAAGACCTCGGTCTGTTTTTCAGAAGAAACAATGAATTGAATTTGGTTGGCTATGCCGATGCGGGTATTTATCAGACCCGCATACTGGCAAGTCCCAAACTGGCTATGTTTTCCTATGTGGAGGAACAGCAATTTCTTGGAAGTCGTCTAAGCAGACTCTTGTCTCGACGTCGACAAACCACTCAGAAATCATCGCTTTGTATGAAGCATCGCGTGAATGTGCATGGCTCAGAAGAATGGTTCACCACATCCAGAAGTCATGTGGTTTGAACATTGAGCAAACTCCTACAATAATTTATGAAGATAATGCAGCTTGTGTTGCCCAAGCACAAATGGGTTATGTGAAGAGCAATCTCACGAAGCATATCAACCCCAAGTTCTTCTATGCTCATGAATTGCATAAGATGAACGAGATCAAGATATTGCATACTAAGTCATGTGAAAATCTTGCAGATTTGTTCACTAAATCACTCCTAGCATCTACCTTTGAAAGGTGCGTGAAAGGAATTGGGATGATGAGACTTAGAGAAGTGCAGATTTCAGGGGGAGATATGTCACATACTCCCACATGAATCCTGAGCATGAATTATGAATACCCAATATGAATCTCGAAGATTAGCAATTGAAGTTGGGAGAATTGTACTCTTTTTCCTTAGCAAGTTTTTCATGAAGTTTTCTTGCATAAGGTTTTAACGAGGCAATTCGTGCAACATAGTAAGCGTATGCTATGTACTCTTTCTCCAAGTATTTTTCCCACTGGGTTTTTCTGGAGTTTTAATGAGGCATATGCATCTCGCGGCAAAGGGCCCAAGGGGGAGTGTTGAGAAACCCTGAAAGCCCACCGAAGGCCCATGTGGTCCCTAATGCCGAAACCCTAGAGAGCGCTATAAAAGGAGGAGGGGGGGGTCCCCCCATGTACACAGAATTCATTAGCAATAAAGAATTTCCGCTTTCGCTCTCCCTAAACACGTGTCTCTCTCTCTTTCTGTTCTCCACTTCAGATCTGTTCGGGAACCCCGGACTATTCGATAGCGAGGTTCCTTAACAGTATGCAGCCATCGCCCAGTTAGGCCGTTGCCTTCTTTTCGTCCGATACGGCCCATACGTGCGAACACGCGTGCACACCCACCCACTGAAAAGCGTACCGGAGGCGCTTCTATATACCGCTATTAAAAAATTCTATAAATATTTTGTCAAAAAAGAGAAAAGTTCTATAAATATTAAAATACAAATAAACAGTAAATAATACTCCCTCCAGTTGCAAAATTCTATAAATATTTTGTCAAAAAAGAGAAAAGTTCTATAAATATGAAAATACAAATAAACAGTAAATAATACTCCCTCCAGTTGCAAATAGTTATCATTTTAGATATCACGATCCCGAAAACAAAGCTTTGGCAACTAATTTTTACTATAATATATTTATGAAACTCAATAAAAATTTAATATTATAAAAGTATTTTTCAAGATAATATATATATAATTTAAATATTTAAAAACTTATCGACAGTTAAAGTTTGAAAAGTTTGACTACATATATATCTAAAATGATAATTATTTGTAACCAAAAGAGTAACTGGTTGTCTCTTCGTTTAATTCAAAATTTATAGTCTTATCTTAACTATTAAAAGAAGGAGTTTATCTCTGCACAAGTTGGACGATCGCCCCTACCCTCCTCTCCCGTTCGCAACCGCCTACACGTCCGGGGGAAATTTCCCCTTCACCTCCTGGGCCTCATCGGAGAAGGCACTGGTGTCGGCGCAAAGGTGCTCAAGCCCACAGGCCTAAACCTCAAGGATGCGCGCGTCGAGGTGGAGAAGATCATCGGGAGGGGCCTTGGTCTTGTTCCTGTTGAGATCCCGTTTACGACGTCAGCGAAGAAGGTTCTCGATTCCTCGCTTGAAGAATCGCGCTAGCTAGGTACGTCAGCCAAGAGGTTCTTGCGATCTTTGGGTCAATTTTTATGATTACACTAAGCAAGAACGTAACTCTATAATCGTACTGAAAATAAAAATAATCACTACTTTTCTAGCCTGAATAATCACTACTTTTCTAGCGTGATGTTGGCAAGAGCGCAGTTGCTGAAGGCCTTGCTCAGCGCATAGCTACTAGAGATGAGCCTGAAACAATAGAAGGGGAAATTGTTTGTGTTCATTCTGATATCATCTCTTTAGATTTATTTTTCTTTAATTTTGTTTAGTAATATTCCAATGAAGCTTCATTTTTCTATTTTATGTATTAGATATATGGAAATATCAGCATAGGCATGAACCTTCATGCTAATGTGAGTTAGGTTTTTCAGTTGCTGCACCCTTTATCATTTTGTGCTGTTCAGTTTGGGCATACCTCTGTAGTTTTCCGTTTTTTAGACTGATAAGCATTCACCATTTGAGCACTAAGAGGTAGTGAGAAATTAGCATGTCTAATCTTTTAGACCGACCACTATCAAGCAGTATGGAATGACACATCCAGAAGAAAGATAATTTGTTTTCCCTTCTTGTACATCCATCTTCTTATAAAGCCCTGGATGGTTTTGTAAGATCAAAAAAGAAAATCTTCCTATAATATATTGTGATATGATGTATTACTTTGTAGACATACGTCCAAATTCTTTGTTATGTAAGTTGATAAAAAAAGTAAGATCAGAAACATGATCAATATGTTCAGCATTTTTCCCTTTTTATTGAGCTATCCTGCACTTCCCACGGCATCATCAGGAGATGATCAATAATTAATTCTTGTAATCCGTCATTGGCAGGTTATCGCCCTTGATATGGACTTATTGTTGCCGGTACAAAGTACTGTGGAGAGTTTGAAGAAAGATTACAGAAGCTGATGAAAGAAACCAAGCAGAGTGGTGAGATAATACTTTTCCTTTATGAAGTTCACACGCTGGTAGGAGCAGGTGCTGCAGAAGGTGCTATTGACGCCGCTAATATTTTGAGAGCTCTTTTACAGTGGATTAAAATCAATATAAGCCGTCCATTCCTTTGAATCTAATGGTTGAGATCGATTTAGATTTAGTTATACTACCACCTGTAGTATTGGTAGTAAAATTGAAAGAAGGGTAAAAGGGTAAAAAATTCTATCATACTATCTGTCCTCTACGGTAAAACACGTCCTGTGATCCTGATGAATGACGGATGAATGGATAAGAAGTCTTTGAAGATCAACAGGTATTCGGTGAATCCAAAACTGTAAACGAATTAGGAAAAATCTAAAATACCCCTGATGAATGGATAGAAAAAGTCTAAAATACTCTTGAGAATGGAGGGTTAGATTTGATTTCTACTACCACTACTTACTATCTATGTAATCCACTGTAAAATTTCTCTATTTTGAAGCCTGCACTGGCAAGAGGTGAACTTCAGGTACGCAAATGTCTAGATGTACACTTGTCTATTTTTTTGTTATACTGTGATCATAAAATCAAGTATGACCTTCTTGGTACATTTTGTTTTGCCATGTTGCTCATAGTATCCTTGATATTGTCAGTGTATCGGAGCCACTACCATTGATGAATATAGGAAGCACATTGAGAAAGACCCAGTATTGGAAAGGCGTTTTCAACCTGTAAAAGTCCCAGACCCCACAGTTGATGAAACCATAGGAATTCTCAGAAGGCTTTGGGAGCGATACGAGATCCATCATAAAGTCCAATATACAGATGAAGCACTGATTGCAGCTGCTGAGCTCTCGTATCAGTACAACAGGTTTGTGAATTCTGTCAAAGAGACTATGACACGGCCAATAGGTCTCGTGAAATAAGTCTTATATTTGTAAACAAGATCATTAAAAAAATAAGTATTATATTTGTGAACAGGTTTAATTGATTTGTTTAATGTGTGTGAAAGAAGAGTGCTATTTAGTGTAAGGTTTGGTATCTCGTTGCAAGCATACACTAAATGTGTACATATATGTTTTACTTGATACATGTGTAATAGAATTTTAATGCTAGATTGTATGATTTAGATCACATTTGATTATATGTATCACCCTCCTCTTTTTATATTTTGTTACAATGCACAGGCACATTACTAGTATGTACTAGTATAGTGTCGTGTCTTCTGATTTCCTTTTCCCAGCACGTAATATATGATCTTTTCCTTTTCTAGAACGTTTGTTTCATTTTCCTTAATTTCAAGATATTTGTTTCCTTTTCCTTGAGATGATGCTGGAGGTCAGGGGAGATCTGTTGTGGGCTATAGGGATGAGTTAGACACATTAAACAATGGCCATCGGATGTGGGTGAGTAAAGCTGAGAAAAAATCTGAGAGGTTAATTTTGATGAAGGCAAGTTTTTAGGGACGTTTCGCTGGGTGTACGAAGGTTGGACCATCTCTAGTGGGGTGCATTATTTAGGGTGGACGTAGAAAAAAATGCTTAGGTGCATTATAAAGGGGTATAGATATAGATTAAAGGATCGATGCGTAGAAACACCGCTAAAAAAAACTTTTGCAGTATTCAAAATTTGAAATCTCAAAAAGGTGACGTTGTGCGCCTTCCCCCCTCATCTCTCGCATACAAAAGCTCCCCAAATCCCAAACCCTAACCCAATCACTCCTCCATTCCCTTCCTGATTCGTCGTCACCAATCTCACACGATGAGAGAGGGAGAGAGGCGGATCTGCGCGATGGCGGCGATTCAGCAACAGTACCAGGCGGAGGCGGCGACGCCGTCGACGACGATGGGGGGTGGGCTGCGGGCGATGGACATGTACGAGAAGCTGGAGAAGGTCGGGGAGGGCACGTACGGGAAGGTGTACAAGGCACGTGAGAAGGCGACGGGGCGGATCGTGGCGCTCAAGAAGACGCGGCTGCTCGAGGACGACGAGGGCGCGTCACCGACGGCGCTGCGGGAGGCGTTGCTGCCGCGGATGCTTTCGCAGGACCCGCACGTCGTGCGCCTGCTCGACCTCAAGCAGGGCCAGAACAAGGAAGGCCAGACCATCCTCTACCTCGTCTTCGAGTACATGGACACCGACCTCAAGAAGTTCATCCACGGCCACCGCCAGAACCACGGGAAGATTCCCACCAACACCGTCAAGGTATCCAATCCATGCATCCATCGATGCAAACATAGATCTTGTGTTCTTTCTTTTTCTCGATCTCCAAATCGTGCACGCGGGGTATTTGTTTCAATGCGTCGATGGCGTGTGCGCGTGCAGATCCTGATGTACCAGCTCTACAAGGGCGTGGCAGCCGCGGCATGCTGTGTTAAATTTTTTTAACGTAATATGACCCCTGTAAATCACAAAACGATTCTTATAATAAAAAGTCTAAGTGTGATGGTTGCTAGATTAAAATATTGTAAATTGAATGTGTGTGCTAATTAACATGTAGCCTTGTTACTTCAGATTGCACGTTACAAGGATCAATTGACCATCTGTTGTTAGCATCAAATAAAGGCTAATTAGTTCTTGCATGCATACGGTGGTATTAGTGCTTGTAGTGAGCATTAAGTTCTTCAGTTTTGAAGTGATTAGGCTATTAAAGATAGAGACCATTTCTATTGGAATTAAACAATAAGCCATTAAAGATGTTGGACTGTTTCCATTGGAATTTTATGGCATGGTCAGGGCATCCTCTATATAAGCATGTCAAATGGTTGATCTAAGTGGGTAACAGTGTGTGTATTAGAGATATTGCTATTGATCTCTCAGCAAAAGAACAAGAAAGAGAAATAGCAAATAAAAGGAAAGTGTTAGCACATACATACAAATCAAAGGTTCATAGTTCTTTAATCATCAAAAGAACAATATTAGTAGAAAGGAAGAGAGGAGAGAAAAAACTGGATATGTAAGGTGTTGCTAACACGTCTCAAGGTAGGTTTGTGCTTTTGCACATATAAAAAGATGATTTGTGCTTTTACGCATATAAATGTTGCTTATTCAGGTTGATTATTCGGTTTAATCAAATTGTGCTAAATAATCTTATAGCTTCCGCATTTCTGCTTACATTTGTTATCAGAGCTGGTTTGTAGCACTTTTGATTCACCGTTACGGTTGTTCTTTTGTAGTATGGTGTAAGTGCATATGTGAAATTGCATTTGTTCATAGTTTTTCCTTATGCAATTGCGTGATTCATTATAATAATGTTATTTAGAGCAGTAAAATGTTATTTCTTTTTCAGTATTGTTATTTGGATAATATGTAAGAAATATGTTTGTATCTGTCTATACTGTTTAAAGATAGTTTTTTTCTTTGTTCATAATATCACAGTTTATTCTTATGAGCTTAATTAAAAGTGATATGCTAATTAAATATTTATATTATTGAAAGCATGTTTGTCACCAAAGTGGTCTTGCTTAAAAAAGGATCATAGATATTTAGTTCAGCATTTCAATTGTTTATATTCTATTTGATGCTATTAATTGAAAAATATAATGAACAATTGAGTTCACGAATTGTAACGCTAGAAGGTCGCTCAAAGGTGGACCATTGCTTACAATTGGTGATATGAAAGAGGTTAATCAATATGCTTGGTCAATTTGTTAGTTTATCCAAAGATAGCATGCACATTGGCTTGAGTATAGTTGATTATCTATTAAAGTTGTTTGTTTTAGCATCATTATTGATTCCAACCGTGTATCTAAATTTCATCCAAAGATGTTTTTAAATGCACACTTAAAGTTTGTTATTGTATGAATCTATTTTGTTTACTCAAAGTATTAATCTGTGAACATATTAAATTTTGTAGCATCCATTAATTTAATGAGTCAGGGTTTTGGGCTTATTAAGTTTAATGGGCTGAACTATGTTGACTGGTCCAAACAGATCCGATTTCAATTGGGTGTAATGGACTTAGATCTAGCATTAGTTCTTGATGAAAAGCCTGCAGCCATTACAGATGAAAGTATTGATGATGATCGTTCCCTTTATGAAGCTTGGAACGGTCTAACAAGCTAAGCTTGAACTTGATGCGCTTGACGATTGCTGAAAGCGTCAAGCCGTCATTACCTAAAACTGATAATGCAAAGGATTTAATGACAAAGCTAAAAGAATATTCTCAATTAGACATTACAGACAAGTCTGTGGTTGGGAGTCTTATGAGTGATCTAACGACCAAGAAATTTGATTGGTCTATTTTCGTGCATGATCATGTGATTAGCATAGCAAATATCGTCGCAAAGTTAACATTCATGGGAATGGACGTAAGTGAATCATTTATGGTCCAATTCATCATGAACTTCCTACCTTCTGAATTTGGCTCGTTCCAGGTGCATTATAACACCACAAAAGAAAAATAGAACCTTCAAGAATGCAAAGCCTAATTGGTTCAGGAAGAAGGGAGATTAAAGAAAATAAGGGATCACTCTGTTCATCTCACAATGCACAAAGGTGCAAGTAGCAGTAAGGAAAAGCCATGGAAGAAGGGTAAGGATAAGGCTCCACATCAAGTTAGTGATGGCCAAATCCATAAAAAGCTGAGATGCCACTTCTGCAAGAAGGTTGGTCATTTCAAGAAGGATTGCCCTAAGAGAAAGAAATGGTTCAAACAAAAAGATATTCATTATGTTTCTGTATGCTTTGAATCAAATCTTGTTGAAGTTCCTAGCCATGCCTGGTGGTTAGATTCTAGCGTTACTACTCATGCTAAACATGTTACACAGGGATACCTTTCAATGCAACCCATAAGCAGATCTGAAAAGTTTTTGTACATGGGGAACGGAATGAAGACACGAATTGAAGGGATCGGGACTTATAGAATAATCCTTGATACCGGTCTACACTTAGATATGAAAGAGTGTCTTTTTGTTCCTGAATGTACTAGAAATTTAATATCTATGGAAAAGTTGGATATAATAAGTTTTAAGTTTATGGTTGGAGATGGTATATTTTCATTATATTAGAATAAGTACTATTATGGTTCTGTCACTTTAATTGATGGTTTATACCGCTTCAATCTTAATGCTGATGCTTCTGAATCCCTATTTCATGTTGAAAATATTATTGGTAACAAATGTAGTGCACATAATGAGCGTTCTGCTTTCTTGTGGCATAAAAGATTGGATCACATATCGAAAGAATGAGTTTTGAGGTTAGTGAAAAGTGAAATTTTACCTCATTTGAATTTTGTTGACTGGAATGTGTGTGTGGATTGCATCAAGGGCAAGCAAACCTCACACATATCAAAGCACCCAGCTACAAGTAGTGAACTGTTACAGTTAATACACACTAATATTTGTGGTCCATTTGATGTTTCTTCCTGGGGCGGTGAAGAATATTTTATCACCTTTATTGATGACTTCTCACGTTATTGTTACCTATACTTGCTGCATGAAAAGTCTCGAGCTGCGAGCATCCTAGAGGTGTTCGTTAATGAGGTGGAAAGGCAGCTCGATAGGAAAAAGGTGGTGAGGTTGGATAGAGGTGGTGAATATTTTGGAAAGTTTGATGAAAGTGGACAATATCCAAGTCCATTTGCAAAGTTTCTTGAAAGCCGAGGCATTTGTGCACAGTATACAATGCTCGAAACATCACAACAAAATAGGGTGGTTGAAAGGCGGAATCATACTCTCATGGAAATGGTTAGGAGCATGTTAAGTTACAGTGATTTGCCCTTATCTTTGTGGATGCACGCATTAAGGACCGCTGTGTACTTACTGAATAGGGTTCCTAATAAGTCAGTTCCTAAGACTCCTTGTAAACTGTGGACGGGAAGGAAACCTAGTTTGAGGCACCTGCATGTTTGGGGCTGCCCAGCAGAAGTAAGAATATGCAATCCACATGAAAAGAAGCTCGATGAAAAGACTATTAGTGGTTACTTCATCGGCTATCCTGAAAAATAAAAAAGGTACAGATTTTACTGTCCTAACCATAGTACAAGAATAGTTGAGTCTGAAAATGCTCTGTTCATTGAGAATGGTGAAATCAGTGTGAGTGGTGATCCACGAAATGTGGATATCAAAGAAATTCAGTCCAACCCTACTCCTAGCATTGTTGTATCACCGTTACACAACACTGCAGAAAATACGACTATTGAACCAGCTACTAATGTCACAACTGAAAAGGAAATTCCACTAGTTATAATGCTAATTTTCTTATTATTCATCGTGCCATGAGATACCACTCTAAGCAATAGCTTGTATCTTTGTTTCATGAATTAATGACTGCTGAGAGAAGTTTACTTTTCTGTACTCTGTACCTTTGGGATTATTGTGTGATGCACTGCTGAAGTTAATTGATCTTATGGATATGTCAGAACTCAGACTTTGTTGTTGTGGTGCTGTAATTACTGTAGAAAAGATCCGGGAGATTATTACAGCTAGAACTGTGTATGTTGAAGAACAAGCTGGGTAACATATCATAATATCTAACCATATTTTCTTCCATATTGTTACAAGTGGCTGATATTTGATATTTCATATGAAATTGTATACTGATAGGTGATGGTCGTTCCTTGTTGTATGTTTTAGAACTTTGAATTGTTTGAGAAATCAAATCTTTTTTCCTTGCCACTCTGGTATAATAAAGTGTTTTGGGAAACGAAGTATATAATTTTCTTCTTTTCTTTTCGAAATTGTTGATGCGGCTTCTTATAATTTTTTCTGGAAGCGAGCACCCATTTCACGATCGCCCATTTGAACCTTTCGTGATGCCGCCACACCAAGTACTCGAAATGCGTCCCCGGGCAAGACACGCACCGATAAGGGTCTAGAAAAGGTTTCAAATTTTGTTTTCAGACTATATCTCGGATGGGACCAAAATCCGAAATTTTGATGAAATTTTAGAATTTCGGACGAAATTCGAAAAGCAAAATTCAAATCCAGAATTTTTTGGATTGGGATTTTCGAAATTGCCAAAATCTCGGCAAAATTTAACATAATGAAAATTGGTTCAAACCACGTTAGAAATTTTTTAATTTTTTTTGATGGTCCTGACACATCACTAATATACTCATAAAATTTTCAGATGATGATTAAGCCTGAGGAATTTTTAAATTTATGACAGTGCTACTGTCCTAAATTTTTTGATAAAATGGCTGAGTACATGTATTGCTTCCATAGATTTTATTGAGCAACCAAAACAGGTTTATAATTTTTGAAACCTTTATAAAGGGTTCTGAGACGATGCTTAATCTCTCCTAAAAATTTTGGATCATGATCACACTCGAACAAATTTATAAAATTCTGATAAGGTTATTGTCTTATTTATGTTCTTTCTGTTTTTTATTTTTCAAACATAATAAATGAAGTTAAATTATTTTGAAAAATTTTCAGAGCATGATTAAACTTGTACATTTTTATTAAAAAAATTGATAGTGTTTTTGTTATTTTTATAAAATATCTCAAAAATTCGGTTTTTCAAAAAAAAATCATGGAAGATGACATTCTTAAAAGGTATTGTCCCAATTTCAGTCCAAAAAAGTTGAAATCCAGTCAAAATTACAGAAATGTTTAAATCACTGTACCAATTTGATTTTTTTTTCATTTTTTTAAAAATTTGTCTAGGATTTGGAATCTCGTCTCCGGCCGAAATTTCCGAAATTTTTCCAGGATTTTGAACCTTGCCCAAAAGAACGATCAAGCACATTGAGCAGCAGCTGCAGCAGCCAAGGATGAAGAAGGTGCTAAGAATGCGAAAGCTGAGGTCACCGCATAGGCACCTTCTGATCTGTATGTAGATTGGAGATTGAAATCGCGGATCTACCTGAGTACCTGATGCCGTTTTTGAAGGACAAATATATCTTTATTTCTTTGACTTTTAATCTGTTGAGATGAATAGGCACCAGAACCAGGAAATCTGAGTTCCTTTTACATCTTATTTCATGTAACTAAAACTTCGTGGTGCTCCTTCCTCTGGAATAAAAGCTTTCATCTGCTTTCTTTTCCTTTCGCTTTTTGAGCATGACATGTACTATATGCAATAAGATTTAAGAGTAAACATCAAAACTATTGAAAGTAGAGTAGAGAATGAACTAATGAGAGATCACTTTTCATTGAACATATGATACATATTTATACAAGCTAATTGGTGAAAGTTGATAGTGTCTAAAAGACACGGATTCTAAGAGTTGGAAATTAATTGCGCACTTAACTCCTTAACAATTCCCCTTGGGCGAATAACACAGCTTTCATATTCATCCTGGTATGGGGATGATGAGAAAAATTGTAAATTGTTCTGTTGACCATAATATTAAAACTTCAAATTTTCCGAAATCAGGTGATTTCATGTGCACTGCTTGTGCTAAAGAGAAATTGATTTTGAGGCCATCATAACTCAAAGTAAAAAATGATTCGCTGAATTTTCTAGATACAATTCAGGGTGACATCTGTGGACCTATTCAGCACTTAAGTGGGCCGTTTAGATACTTTATGTTTTAATAGATGCTTATACAAGATGGTCCCACGTGTGTTTATTAAGCACTCGGAACCAGCCTTTGTTAGATTAATGGCCCAAATAATTAAGTTAAGAGCCAATTTTTCTGAAAGCAGGATCAAATCCATTAGATTGGATAATACCGCTGAGTTCTCCTCAAGGTCATTTAATGACTATTGTATGGCTATGGGCATTATTGTAAAGCATTTTGTGCCATATGTCCACACACAATGGCCTAGCAGTATCTTTAAAAAAGAGGGTCAAACTTATTGCTAGACTTCTTTTACAAAATTGTGGGTTGTCAATAAGATGTTGGGGTCATGCGGTCTTGCACACCGTAAAACTAATCCAAATAAGACCAACTGTATATCATACGATCGCTCCATTGCAATTAGTACGTGGAAATGAACCAAGTATTTCCCATATGCGAAAATTCGGTAGCGCAGTATACGTACCAATTTCACCACCACAGCGTACATCAATGGGTCCTCACAGGAAGTTGGGGATCTATGTGGGGTATAATTATCCGTCAATAATAAAATACCTTGAGCCATTAACAGGGGATCTGTTTACAACTCGGTATGTTGATTGTATTTTTAATGAGGACAAATTCCCGGCATTAAGGGGAGATAAGTACCACAAAGAATGCCGAGAAATAGATTGGAATGCCACTGGCATTCAGTCCTTAGATCAACGTACTAAAGATCTGAACTGGAGGTTCAGAGAATAATAAATTTGCAACAAATTGCAAATAATCAGCCAGATGCATTTACTGATTACAAGGATTTTACAAAATCATATATACCCGCAGTCAATGTACCAGAAAGAGTGGAGGTATCTCAGAAAGCTACTCTTGCCCCTAATGAGAAGAAGAGGGGGGAGAATTCCAGATAAAAAGGAATTAGTTCCGCGGAGACGTTCGTAAAAATGGAATTCTTCTAAAGGTAAATGTACAGTACTTGAATCAGTAAAAAAACTCAACATGAGGTTGAGAACCATCAAAGGAATTGTAAACCCGGCATCAAAGTGCACACAAATTTAGATGTTGGGACATCGGAACCCCTAGACTCGGCATCGATTACAATAAGACATACTCTCCCGTTATGAGTGGAATAACGTTCCGATATCTAATATCACTGGCAGTTAATATGAAAGTATCAATGCAGTTAATGGATGTAGTGACCACATATTTGTATGAGTCATTAGATTCGGATATTTACATGAAAGTCCCTGAAGGGGTTAAAATTCTGAATCCTAATGCAAATCGCAACATGTCTATCGTTAAGTTGAAAAAGTCGCTATATAGATTAAAGCAGTCGGGAAGGATGTGGTACAACCGACTAAGTGAGTTTCTTTTGAAGAAAGGATACTCCAATAATGATGATTGTCCATGTGTGTTTATAAAGAAATCCCAAAGTGGATTATGTATCGTCTTAGTAGATGTTGATGATTTAAATATCATCAGAACCACAAAGGACATAGAAGAGACAAGTAATCATCTTGAGACGGAGTTTGAGATGAAAAATTTGTGTAAGACTAAATTTTGCTTAGGCTTACAGCTTGAACATGTTCTTGAAGGAACATTTGTGCACCAGTCTGCATATATCTAGAAGATATTGGAGAAATTCAATATGGATAAATCGTATTCAACAAAAACACCTATGGACGTGAGATCCCTTGATGTGGATAAAGACCCATTCAGACCTAGGAAAGAGGATGAGAGATATTGGGATCGGAAGTTGTAAGATCGAGGATGCCGACTAGAAGGGGGTGATTAGGCGGCTTTAAAAATTTCTTCTAGGATTAATTAAAATCTCGCCTAAGTACCCTTATGTCAAAACCTAAATGATAATAGATGCGAAAGTGATAAACTATGTTTTGACAATTAAGGCCTAAGTCAACTAGGCTCACTAAGTGCACTAGCTAATTATATGTCTAACAAGAATATGCAATCCTAAAGACAATCAAATAATTTAATTCTAGGTATGTAAATTGCAACAATATAAATAAGAAATGCAAGCAAACACAAAGAGATACACCGATGTTTTACCGTGGTTTTTGAAGACTTGCCGGTCTCCCTTAATCCACATTGAGGTAAACCCAAACGAATTGGACCAGCTCCACGAATTAAGCCAACCACCTCGATTCCACTAGCGGTAGCTCTTTTTCCCTCCAAGTAGGTGAGGTCCAACCTTGACAACTCGTTGGGCCTTCTCACAATCTTCTTTGAGAAGATCACCGAACCAACGATGCCTCTACGCCGTCTAGATGCCGGCAAACACCAGGAGTAACAAGTCAAGCCCTCTAACTTGAGCTCCACCAAGTACAACACATGTACAATGGTGATCACAGAGTGCAACACATGCACAAGGCTTCACTCAAGTGTAACACATGCACAAGAGGCTCTCAATCCTCTCTTAATTGCAACACATGCAATTAGAGCTCACTTTTAGCTCAAAAATAAAATTGGAGACTGCAACACATGCACAACTCAACCACAAAAAGCAATGAATTCTCTAAAACCACAGCAAGCCCAAATACCAGCCTCCAAGGCTCTCATTATAGCCTCCACAAGAAAAACTAGCCGTTAGGGGGCAAAATGGACAAAAATACATAGGAAACCCGGTGCTACCTCCCTTGGGCCTGTAGCACCGGCCTTCGGTCCAACAGCTAGAAAAAACTAGCCGCTACTCAGAAAATCTGGTCATACCGGGGTGGGTTCGGTCATACCGGGCTCCAAAAATTGCCCTTCAGCCAAAATACCCCTTCTCTGGAAAAAATACACCGAATTGACCCCGGTCATACCGCTGCTACAGCTACTAAAAAGCTCATAACTTTTTACTTCGAACTCCGATTTAGGTGATCTTGGACTCTATGTGAAGCTTATCAAGAGAGCTACAATCTTCACTCGTTTTCAAGATTTAATCAACCATAGATATTTTTAAATATCATAAAAACAAAAACTCCAATATAGTCACTCAGTCCTAAAATCTAATTTCTCAAAATCCCTCGTATAGACTTGATCAATAGCGTGACTACAAGATAGCAAGAGTCAATAAGATCTAATCTTGAGCCATGTGATGATCAACTCATGATCAAAATAATTTTGTAAAACACATTTACAAATTCTAATCACATACTACAAAATCAAATGCATGAACACTAATACTTTGCGAAACACATTTACAAATAAACCAAGAACCTATGAGGTCAATCTTCTAGTCATGTAAGGATCAACACTTGATCCTGACACTTTGCAAAACAAATTTGCAAATGCCAACACATGCTCTAGGATCGAAACCCATAACCTCTAGATTATTTGCAAATAACAAATCAACATTTTTCAAAAACACATTTTGCAAACACAAAGCATAAACTTTACTTAGGCTTGTGATGATCAATACATGATCAAATCACAAGCTAGAACACCGATGCGTGAGCTCTCACCTTTTGCAACACATGCAAAACCTAGCTCCATGCAAAAACCATATAAACCAACTTGCATAAGCTATCTCCCTTTTGCAACACATGCAAATCCATATCTCTATGCAGAAACCAAATCAAGATTCAATAAGAAGCAAACATGAGCTCCTTTATTTGCAACACATGCAAATACTTAGCTTATGCAAGAACCAAATAAGAGAGCGAGCTAGAGTGAACCGGATTGAGTTCATCAACACATGATGAAGCTCAAGCTAAATGACTCAACCTCTCTTCATAGTACGGTACCTAACTAGCAACCCGGTCTCCCATCTAAACATCGAGACCGGTAAAAGAATATGAACACATCTTTAGCCCTAGCTATTTATACCTTTGCCTATAGCAATCCCACTTGGAGCTTTTATGATTCCCATCATCTTCTCTCCAAGCCGGTTCCTCTCTTCTTGTTCATCAACACATGATGAATTTCCTCTCTTCTTCTTCACTTTGGGATAACCTTTTGAAGCTCATCAACACATGATGACTTCTTTTTCTCGATTCTTTATTTTCTTAGACTCAACTTACTTTACAACTCATGGAAGATTGTTAGTCCAACAAGTACGGTTGTCTCAATCATCACTTGCACTCCATTAACACATAATTGATGCCCCCGAGATCGATTGAGCACAACCCAAAGATATTGATTGAAAGATTAATTGTGTCTTTAGTATACTACTGTAACTAATGCTTCATATACTCAAGAACTTTCAATTGCCCTAAGATTAACAAAGTGAATCATCAATACATGATTAGTTCTTTGTTGATTGAATGGCAACCGAACATAATTTAAATTGAATTTAAATTTTCATGAGTATATATTAACTACACAAGTTTCATATATTCAATTCAATAGAATCTAAAAATAATGATTCAATTTATATGGAGTGGTGAAAAGGGAGCAATACTCTTAAAACCATTAATTATAGAATAAACTCCATTAAATATTTGCATACAAATAATTAAACTTGAATTAATATGCACATATTCAATTTTTTATTGCTTTGGAGTTTTATCCTATATTACCATGAGTATACTACAACTACACAAGTTAAATATACACAATGGATTGTTTCAAAGTAATAATCATTGATATAGAAAGATGAATTAGATCAATATTATTGAAATATCAAGGTAAAGTATGAACTCCCCCTAAATGTGTGCATTCATGTATATATGGAATTGAAAACATGATGAGGTTCATCCTTTATCTTGAATTCATAGAATGCATCTAGAAATAATAGAGTTGTATTGGATGCATACCTTTGGGATTTCCATTTTTCAATGAGATGAGACTAATCAAAGATATACTCAATAAAAGAGTTAGTCTTATATTTGGATTTATCAATATGATCATGAATATTGTATCCAAGGAATGCAACAAGATAATATGAACTCGAATGCATACCTTTGATATTTTCATCTTTTTCATCCAAAAGAGACTAATAAGAGTTAAGCTCAACAAAAGAGTTAGTCTCATAAAAAGATTTGTCATTAATTAACAATTGAGATTAATCAATATTATGATTATCAAAATAGTTAGTCTCAATATTAGATTTGTCATTAACACCAAAACCAAATTAATGGAGTGGTGAGATAAATGTCTTGGAAACTAAGTCATGTGAAAATCTAGCCGATTTATTCACTAAGTTTTTACCGACATCCTCGTTTCAAAGATGTGGTTTCGTGAATTGCAAGGTTCAGAGCGAGTTAACCCTTGAACTAGAACATGTTGCACTCTTTTCCTTTATGAGTTTTACATAAATAGTTTCTCAATGAAGGTTTTTAATGAAGCAATATTGAATGTGAACTTACGTCATAAAATTTCTCCTTATATTTTTTTATTGGGTTTTAAAGTAGTTTTAGATGGCATATAATTATGAGAACGAATTTCTCCTCATATTTTTTTCCACAGGGTTTTTGGAGGAATCGTGCTGATAACGTGTTGAAAGTAGAGTAGAGATTGAACTCGAGAATGAGATATCACTTTTCATTGAACATATGATACATATTTATACAAGCTGATGGGTGAAAATTAACGGTGTCTAAAAGACATCCATCCACAAAAGACACATTCTAAAAAGTTAAAAGTTAATTACTCACTTAACTCCTTGACACAAACTACAAACGTTTCGTACTTCAATTTGCATTTAATGCTACACATACTTTGGCGTAACAATTCAATAACGTCGGCTCCCTTCAAATGCGACGGAATCACGGAGTCTAACTGGTGTGACCCGCTTGTCATTTCTCCAGCCGTGAACTTCGTTCGATGGAAACAACCGGCTAGATGTTAGAACAGCGCATAACTGTGCTACAGTATGTTAGCTAAAATCTCACTAATGTCTCTGTAGCCTTAACTAAGATCTGAACCATTACTTTTTGATTCAACGATCCATACATAACCACTAAAGTTGCAGTCATAGTAACAAACCAACAACTACGTTAGATCTCTTTCCTTCTCTCGCGCCGGAGCATAGCTTCGACCGCCGCGCCATGCCCTCGCTCCTTCCTCCGAATCTAAATACATAGCTATAAACCGGCCACGCGATGAACGATCGGTCACATGTTGCCACTCGTAGTTTTAAAGTTGATTTCGTGATCAGGTTTTGGATTTTCCTAAGGCACTGGAAAATTGATGGGAGACATCTTTTTAAGAGAAATTACAGGGAGTTGCGAAGTTTGCATTGGTAAATAAACCGACAAACACATGGTTGGCGAAAGTATTTGACTTGAGACGAAAGAGAACTCGACAGCGCATCACCGCTTCGCTGTTTATACACCCAGCTTGTCGAAACATGTGTGTCCCTCCCCTCCGGCCGGGAGGTACAGCACACCACGTCGGCGTCACCAAGCCCGTGCATCCCAAACTGGGCCTAAATACCGCGCGTCACACGAGTTCACATCCAACTGCAGTACTTGCACGCCACAGTGTCGAGTGTTTTTTTGATGAATGCTGCGAAGGTTCGTGATTCGCATTTAAGTGATGTTGCAAGATAGTAGTAGCAGATAGCAGGTGTAGGGTTCACCAAGCCGACAAAAACCGGTCGGTTTTCGTGGAGTTCGAATGTAAATTTAAAAAGTCTGAAGAGATTTAGCAAAATATATTAAAATTTTTTGTGTGAAGTCCTGAGGCAATGCTAATGATTCTATAAAATTTTAGATGATTATCAGATCTGTGTATTTTTTAAAATTTTTGAAAGTGATATTGTCACAATATATGCTCTTCAGTTCTTTATTTTCTAAGGGTACAAAATGAAGCCTAATATTTTTTAATTTTTTTTGTGATGTTATAACGTAATTATAATTATGTTGTAAAATTTTCAGATGATGATCATATATGTGTATTTTTTAAAAATTCTGAAAGTGCTATTATCATTGTATATGCTCTTCTGTTTTTTATTTTATATGGGCACTAAATGAAGTCTAATATTTCTAAAAATTTTAGTACACAATCCTTTGGCACTAGTTATAGTTACATTAAAATTTTAGAATATAATAAATCTTTAAATATTTATAAAAAATATGACAGTGTCTTTGTTCCTTTTCATTAATTGTTGTTTTGGATTTTTTAGAAGCAATAACTGATTTCAAAAATTGTTTGAACTTCTCTGAGGTGTTTGATAGATTAATTGGGATTTTTTTCATTTTGTTTCAATTTTTCCAATTTTTTCTTGTATTTTCACTATTTTTCCTTCTGTCATCGATTTTCGACGAAAACCGACTGGTTTTTTTATTTTTCGAATTGGTTTGACCAGAGGTTCGGTTTTTACCAAAATTCGGTTGAAATTCGCGAAAAATTGGTACCGAGCACTATTCGGTTTTCGAGAGGTAAACGAAAAGGTGAACCCTAAGCAAGTGTCGTCCATTCTGACAACAGTGGTTTGGTACAATAGTACGTCCATGTCTTCATCGATAGTACACCTCTTGCAATCCCGGGTGACTGTGGCCTGTTTAGAGGCTTAAAGACAGTTTCAGCTTCTAAAAAAACAGTAAGTTTTTCTAAATAGGTCAGCTTTTTAACGATTTTTGATAATATAACTAACAAAAGCCAAAACTTCAAAACTAAGCTAGATCTACTTTTACAGCTTATTGCTGAGAAAAATTAGCTATTTATTAAACGGTCTCTTATAAAAAGCTATCGTCGCTTTTCAACTCATAAAACCAAAAATCAGCTTTTCAGAAAAGCTACGGCTCCTCCAAACATACCCTGCGTCTTGTCACCCTCGTTTTCCATTCCTATCTTTCGCCATATATTATTATTATTATTATTATTATTATGTTTTTACCGTTCTAGTACTTTTTATGGGATATGCTTCGGAGTTCGGTATATTATCGTTTAGAAAACTCTACGTATCGTAAAGCAAAATTGCTAATAGTAATCGATGGTAAACTTGTGCCAGCTTAAACAAAATAAACCAAATTAAAGATTAGATATAGATATATATTTGAATATTACTTGGGCAAGTATTTGATTTTGATTTTTTTAAAGTCAATACATATTTTCCCCCCATCAAATATGAACTACCTTTGTTTAAGATTTGTAAGCTTTTCTAAAAGAGATACACGGACGCAGGCTCTCAATTCTTGTACTATAGTAATAGTTCAAAGTAAGGGTTTGTTTGGGGAGTTGTAACTTTTTTAAAAATATTGTTTTTTTTTGTTTTTAGGCTAAAAAGCGGTGGTAGCTTTTTACGAGTTTGACAAATATCTAATTTCGCTCAGCAATAAGCTAAAAAAATAAGTTTAGCTTTTAATTTTTACTAGTTATATATGGATTCTAGCTTATATCAAAATCGCTTAAAAACTGAACTGTTTAGGAGTTTATTGTTGATTTTTTAAAAGCTGAAGGTGAAGCTGAAAGCTCTTTAAATAGGACCTAAATATAGTACTGTATATTCTTGTTGTTAGAGAGGAAGGAGCGCAACACGGACAAAAGGACAAGAGTACACAAAGGATTGCAAATAAGCAGCTGTTTGATCAAAGTTCTGAACGCACTCACGGCTGTATAGCATGCATATCGATATTCAGAAAAAGGTCCTACCGAAACGCGCGATGTCTCTGGAAGGAATAATAAGGATTAAGAACAAACGTCGGGCATCAGGCTAAACATACTGCAGATAAAAAAAATATCACTCTGCGGAAACTTGAACCAAACAAATTTGATTTGACGGGATTTCCCAATTCTCAAGCCAAGAAAACGGGGAAGATAACACTTAACAGGGCGGAGAGAGATTTTTAGAGAATATTATAGATGAGAGGTGACATGCATGCTATACTCTAACCAAGGACCCCATCTACAGCGCACATTACTTAGCGAGCGTTCATGCAGGCTCATACGCATCTAAGATGGGTAGCCAGCACAAAAGATTCATCCTCTTTTGCAATATTCGATTCTCCATTTTTTCCCCCTTTTGACTGGATGGAAGTGGAGCGAGATTGATCTATCCCTCTTTTTTTTGTCCTTCCATGATCTCTTCACAAATTATAACCTCAAAAAAAAACCATTAAAAGAGTGATCCACACCTCTAGACTCAACAAACAACCATCCAGCAGCTGACTAATTTGCTGTACTAATATGTTCCTGTGGTCGTCACCACCATCCAACCAACCTGAATTCGTATGGATTTAGGGAGATAAATTTGGTATGTGTAGCAGCTATCACCAGCCTATCACCTCCCCTCAAATTTACTCTATTGGCTCATCCATCCTAATATCGAAATCAAGCACCAGAGCCAATTGCGATTAACGTACACCTAGCAGCGATGGCCACGTCCTGTCGTGCCGAAAACCACCGCGAGCGAGCGCGGGGTGGCGGAAGCGGAGAGTACTTTTATCATCATATATCTTGTTTTCAAAAAAATTATAAATTTAACCAACTTCTTATCAAGAATTACTAAGCATCGAACACGTATTACTTACTATGCCCTTATAGCGTAACAGATCAATGGCACCATAATAGCTCTGTCCATCATGATAGCTCTCCAACAAGAGTGCAAGTGGTGGTCCCACATTTCTGCTAAGCTTGGGTACCACGGTACACTTTCCTATTGAGCACAGATAGCGTGGTAGCTTGTCTGCTGCGGTGGGCCCTTTAGATGTGCTGCATTGACTGGAGGTGTTGTAGTGTCGGTAATCTGCTGCGGTAGGGGGAGCACGGTAAATATCACACGTCGCACGTTGGTGCTTCCGCCGTTGGGACGAGCACTACATTTACAATTTTCTTCGGAAAAGATTAAAGATGAAAAAATATACAGAGGGAAACATCCAAAGCTTCGCAACTGTGTCCACACCCATCGTGTGCATGTCAAACACTCTGGCTTATAGGTTGTTTGGTTTGTTTCCAATGGTTACCGATGTTTGTTTTACCAAAATTTTAGAGCGTTGATCAAGCCTGGCAAGGATTTAGAGCATGTTTGGTTCATAGCCAAACTTTGCCACATTTTGCTACGCCTCAAGTTAGGCAAGTTTGACCGAGTTAGGTCTCCGTTTGATTCATAGCCACACCTGTGGCAAGATTCCTTCTTGTCATCCAGGTTTCACATGTCATTAACTCAAAAAAGTGTGGCAAAATTCATTTTCCTAGTCAAAGTGTGGCTTCAATTTTGATAACCTAACCTTAGACAAGTTTGGCAAAAAAAACTATGGCTAAACATGACAACCTTAGTATATGAACCAAACATACTATTAATTTGTTGCTAAACTTTGGCAAGTTTTTTTTCTCACTAGTTCATTCTCTTATCTATCTTTAGCGAAAATATTAACCATCAATTTAGTAACTAAATTTTGATAATAAAATTGATAAAATTTGATAAGACAAATTTATCTTAATTGCGCCCGCGGCCGATGGCATTATGTAGGCGACTGATCGTCGTTGTTGCTCATCTCGCATCCCCAACCGCCCGCCCGGCAGCTGCGTGCGTGATTGCGTGGGCATGGTCGAGTGCGAGTCCTGGCAGCATGCATGCCTATGGGCTACGGATATCCACCGGCTACTCGGGCTAGTTTCGCCCGTCATAAATAATTGTTGTTTTAAATATCAATATCTCTAAAGCAAAACTTTAATTATTAGTTTTTATTATAATATTTTATAAATTTCAACAAAAGTATAATATATTGAAAAGTACTTTTCGAGATAAATCTACGCATATAATTGTCATTTATCTGATTTAAATATTTGAAAAGATGTCGATAGTTAAAGTTTTAAAATCATAACTCTATGTGTACTAGCTTGCAAGCTTACCAATCAACCACCAGTCAACCCAATTCAATTCGTTCATTGTACTCGCTGCTAGTCTAGTTAGCTCAATGATCTGATCGCACGGTATGGGGAGCCATACCGACCGTGCCGACAGGGTTTCAAAAACCAATGAAAATTACTAAGAAATCGTGGTTTTCGATTTTACCACTGCGGTTCGAGATCTAAAACCGCTCGGTAAACTGGTCTAACTAAAAAAATTAAAAAATTTGAAAAAATTTATGCGTTGAAAAACCGCGGTTTTCGTTGAAAACTGCTCGCAAAACTGTTTTTAAGGAATATTCAATTGATCGGTTGGTTTTCGGTGAAAACCGAGCGGTTTTTCGTGAAAACCCGTAGAACGGTTTTCGATTTTTTAACCTTTCGATTTCTGACTGTTTTCTAGCGGTTTTTGCGGTTTTCGAAACACGAATTTTGAACCGGTTTTTCAAAAACAGTTTTTGAAACCCTATCGTCAACACTGTATGTGGTTATATATATATATATATATAAATTGCATGGGGGTGTTTCTAGGTACGTTTAAACCTCATAGCGCATGAGTAGGCAGAGATGGGTACGCACACCGATCCTAGGCGCGCGGTTGCATGAGATGGTAAGTCTAACCATGGATTCAAATTACATTTTCGGATAAAATCTCGCTTAGCACCGAAATCCGAAATTTCGCCAAAATCTCGGTATTTTGGAAAAATCTTGGACGAAATTTGAAAACTAAAATTCTAATCCGGTCCATTTGTAATCGAGAAATCTCGAAATTCGGCCAGATAACCCAAAATTTTGGGCTAAATACCCAAAATTTTGACGATTTTGAAGCATCAGAAAAGCTATTCAAACGAAGACGAAATTTTTCTAATTGTTTTTTGGAGAGTCCTAATACATTGGTGATATTTCCATAAAAATTTCAGATAATTTTGAAGCTTGTGGAATTTTTTAAAATTCAAACATTACAACTGTCCTGATAAAATGCTCACTAGTAATTTTGAACCGAATGAAAAATGTGACAAACCATGTTAGAAAAATTTGACATTTTTTATGCAAGGTTATGATGCATGACTAATGTTCTCATAAATTTTTTAGATGATTATCAAGCTTTATAAATCTTTAAAAATTTGAAAAGTACTACTGCCCTGTTAAAAGGCTTACCGGCAAACTTGAATAAAATGAAAAATGGTCCAAACCATATTATAAAATTTTGAAAACTTTTGTGGATGGTCCAGATGTAACATTAATGTTTATATAAAATGTTTAGATGATTATCATGCTTAAATAATTTTTAAAAATTCTGACAGTGCTACATCCTGATAAAAGCCTCATGATTAATACATAGATTTGCTTTAGTAATAAAAGAAGGTTTAAATTTTTTGAAACTTTTACAGAAGGGTGATAAGGAAATGCTTAAGATCTCATAAAAAGTTTGAATCACGACAACTCTCCAGTGAATTTATAAAATTCTTACAAGGCACAATACTATTTATGTTCTTTCTCTTTTTGATTTTTGAAATATAATATAACAAAGAAGTTCAATGCTTACATAGATATGATTGACCAAACAAAAATAGTTTCATTTTTTTGAAAATTTTATGAAATGTTACTGAGGAAATTCTTAATCTCTCATAAAAATTTTAGATCATTATCACACTCAAAATAATTTATAAAATTCTGACAAAATTACTGTCCCAATTATGATCATTCTATTTTTTATTTTTTAAAGATAACAAATGAAGTTCAATTATTTTGAACAAAAAATTGTATGATCCTACACTACTAAATATATTACCATAATATTATCAGATAATTATGAAGCTTTTTCAATTTTATAAAAATCTGACAGTGTTTCTGCCAAAGTTTTAAAATGTCTCAAAAATTCGGTTTTTCAACAAATTTTCATAGAAGATGACTTTCTTAAGGGTTATTGGACCAAATCCGGCCCTAAAATTCAAAAATTGGCCAAAAATCATGAAATTTCACAGAAAAATGAAATTATTGTAGAAATTCAATTTTTTAAAAAACATTTATTCGACCGGTAGTTTAGATTTTTTGGTTGCCGAAAATCCAAAAATTCCCCGAAATTCGGCGAAATTTGTATCCTTGCGTCTAACCAAGGATTTAAATTTCGTTTTCGGATAAAATCTTGCCTAGATCAAAATCTTAAATTTCACCGAAATCTCGGTATTTCGGACAAATCTCGGCCAAAATTCAAATCCGGTCCATTTGCAATCGAAAAAACCCGAATTTCAGCCGGTTTACCCGAAATTTTGGCAGTTTTACACCAGCCGAAAAGTGAGTCAAACGATGATGAAAAATTTTGAATTTTTTTTGGAGAGTCCTCACACATTAGTCATGTCCTAATAAAAATTTCAGATGATTATAAAATATGAGGAATGTTTTAAAATTTAAACATTTCTACTGTCGTGATAAAACGCTGACCGGCAAGTTTGAATCGAATGAAAATTAGAACAAACATAGTTATAAACTTTTGAACTTTTTTTTGGATGGTCCTAACACAACCATAATATTCTCATAAAAGTTTTAGATGATACCTGATGCGCACAAGACGGCCCGATCTTCCGGTGAGGGGATAACTTTGATTTGGCGGAGGATGACTTTGACGATCCGGCTATGAACCACACAAGGATAAGCGCCTGCAATCGCTAAACCACACTCCTCGTCGTTATCAACCATGCCAAGAACACGGATGACCTGACCACGAAGGTTTATTCTTGCAAGCAATCGAAGAACTAGTAAGAATAAGGATGAAGCACACACTCAAGTTGAGGTTTCAAAACTTGTTTACTGCTGCTCTAGCCGAGTCAGGAGAACAAGGATAAAGTTCCACACATGGGTAACTATTCTCAAATCAAAACTTGAAAGAAACTAAGGGAAGCTTGTCCAGTTTTAAGCCAAGGAGATGGCTGCTAAGAGGTGGGCTCATGCTACTTTGTTTACATGGGAACTCAGCCCAAAATAATGGTGGCATAGCACCTAATACATGGAAGACTGTTTCTGGACGTTGGAGTTTTTCGACGATATCTTCCAGCTCAGAAAGAATTTGATGATGAGGTTGGATCCATTGGAAAGTGTGCGAGATAAGATTTTAATCAAGTGCTCACACGTCCCAAACGGACTCCGTTTGCATTCTCTATGCCCATTTAATGTCAGACTGGTCTTTGGAGGCCGAATTGGATCCTTTCGCATTCCCACCTTGCTTGATGACTTGTGTTGGTGAATTAAAACACTCTTGCTGATCCGTGCCAAGGTTCCTAAGTATGAGAATATTATAAGGTAGCAGTCTGTTCTCCAAAGTGAAATTATGGAACCCAAGAAACGAATTTACCTGATAATTTAGTTGTCGCGCACGAGCTCGGGTAATTGGTCCTTGAATGTTGGTCGAATGTTGCTGATCACTAGGAGGAATTTGTTGGTCATTGATCATTGGTGCCATGGGTGTATCCGACGTAGCTATGTCCTCATCATCCTCCCCTTCTTGCATTTGAGACGTTCTCGACTCAAGCTCATCGTTCTCTCCAACATTTGGCTTCAAATCTGAAATATTAAAAGTGGGACTAACCCCAAAATCTGGAGGTAACTCAAGTTTATAAGCATTATCATTAATTCGTTCAAGCACTTTGAAAGGACCATCAGCTCTAGGCATCAATTTAGACTTTCGTAAGTTAGGAAATCGTTCTTTTCGCAAATGCAACCAAACAAGATCACCATGTTGAAATGTCAATTCCTTTCTACCATGGTTACCAACAACCCTATATTTCTCATTCATGCACTCTATATTTTCTTTTGTGGTCTTATGCAATTTAAGAATAAATTCAGCACATTTCTTTGCATCAAAATTTACCTTCTCTGAAGATGGCAAAGGCAATAGATCAATTGGAGCACGAGGGTTAAAGCCATACACAACCTGAAATGGAGTCATTTTGTGCTAGAGTGCAATGTACGATTATAAGCAAACTCCACATGAGGTAGGCACTCTTCCCATATTTTCAAATTCTTCTTTAGAACAGCCCTAGCATGGTTGACAAGGTTCGATTCACCACTTCAGTTTGGCCATCGGTTTGAGGGTGACATGTGGTAGAGAACACTAGCTTTGTCTCTAATTTGCTCCATAAAGTTCTCTAAAAATAGCTCAAGAACTTGGCATCACGATCTGAAATAATAGTACAAGGCATACCATGCAAGCGAACAATTTCTTTGAAGAATAAATAAGCAATATGAGTGGCATCATCGCTCTTGTGGCATGGAATGAAATGTACCATTTTAGAGAATCGGTCCACAACAACAAAAATACTATCCCTCCCCTTGTTTGTTCTAGGCAATCCTAAAACAAAGTCCATAGATATATCTTCCCAAGGAACACTAGGAATAGGAAGCGGCATGTACAAGCCATGTGGGTTTAGATGAGACTTAGCTTTTTAGCATGTAGTGCAGCGTGCAATAAAGCGATTGACATCACGTCTCAACTTTGGCCAAAAGAAATATTCAGCCAGTACATCCTCCGTCTTTTTAGCTTCAAAGTGTCCTATCAATCCTCCTCCATGTGCCTCCTGTGTCAACAAAAGTCCAACGGAGCTAGCTGGGATGCATAGCTTGTTAGCTCTAAACAAGAATCCATCATTGTTAACAATTTTGTGCCAACTTTTTCTATTTTTACAATTCAGCAGGACTTCTTTGAAATCATTATCCTGAGCATAGAGATCTTTTATGGTTTGCAAGCCAAAAATTCTACAATCAAGTTGAGACATCATTGCATATCTTCTAGACAATGCATCAGCAATCACATTATCCTTCCCTTTCTTGTGTTTGATGACATAAGGAAATGATTCAATAAATTCTAACCATTTAGCATGTCTACAGTTCAGTTTGCTTTGACTACGAATATGCTTAAGTGCCTCATGATCAGAATGTATGACAAATTCTTTGGGCCATAAATAATGTTGCCACGTCTCTAAAGATCGCACAAGAGCATACAATTATTTATCATACGTGGAATAATTTAGAATAGGCCCACATAATTTTTCACTAAAATAAGCGACAGGTTTACCTTCTTGTATCAATACACCACCAATTCTAATACCGCTTGCATCACATTCAAGTTCAAAGGTCTTACCAAAATCTGGAAGTTGAAGTAATGGTGCATTTGTGAGCTTTTCTTTTAAAAGATTGAAGGCAGCTTCTTATGCTTGCCCCCAATGGAAGGGAGCACCTTTCTTTGTCAATTCATTCAATGGTGCAGCGATGGTGCTGAAATCCTTCACAAAACGTCGATAGAATCCAGCAAGTCCATGAAAGCTCCGCACTTGTGTGACCGTGTTAGGAGTCGGTCAACTCTTGATTGCTTCAATCTTGGCTTCATCAACCTCAATTCCCTATGGTGTCACAACATAGCCAAGAAACGAGACTCGATCGGTGCAAAAGGAGCACTTCTCAAGGTTGCCAAACAAATGTGCATCTCTCAAAGCATTAAAAACATCATGTAAGTGTTCAATATGTTCAGAAAGAGACTTGCTATAGATCAAAATATCATCAAAGTAGACCACCACAAATTTTCCAATAAAAGCACGTAAAACTTCATTCATCAATCGCATAAACGTGCTAGGTGCATTAGTCAAACCGAAAGGCATAATTAACCACTCATCCAAGCCAAATTTAGTTTTGAATGATATTTTCCATTCATCCCCAAGTTTCATTCTAATCTGGTGGTATCCACTTCTCAAGTCAACTTTCGAGAACATAATAGAGCCACTCAGTTCGTCTAGCATATCATCCAACCTAGGAATAGGGTGACGATACCTAACAGTTATATTGTTGATAGCTCTACAATCCACACACATTCGTCATGATCCATCTTCCTTAGGTACTAAAAGCACAGGAACAACACAAGGACTAAGGCTTTCACGAACGTACCCCTTGTCGAGCAAGTCTTGCACTTGACGTTGTATCTCCTTAGCCTCCTCTGGATTGGTCCTATATGCTGCTCGGTTTGGTAATGTTGCACCTGGAATCAAGTCAATTTGATGTTCAATTCCCTCAAAGGTGGCGATCCGGGGTATCTCATTCGAAACACATCTTCATATTCCGCAAAGGTTAGCAATAGCAGGAGGCAAAGAAGCGAGCATATTCTCCAATGAAAACAAAGTCCCTTTGCAAATCAAAGCATAGCATCCAAAGATTGCATTCTTTTATGTCAATTAAATCAGATTTTGTAGCTAGCATGACAGCACCCTTTAACTTGATTTCAGCTTTCTTAGAATTGGATTCTGTCTTCTTTGGTTGTGCTAACTCTTTTGTTCTATCTTTTTTTTCAATTTTAGCACTCTCCTTCTCTCTTTCAGCTTTCTCTAAGTCATCTTTCAGAATTGCAGCGGGGGACATGGGAAGCAAAATAATTTTCTTTCCTTTATGCATGAAAGTGTATTTGTTAGTTCTACCATGATGGAAAGCATCTTTATCATATTGCCAAGGTCTACCTAACAGCAAAGAGCATGCTTGCATAGGTACAACATCGCAATCAGCATGATCATGATAAGAACCTAGAGAAAAGTGCAATCTCACCATTCTTGTTACCTTTAATTTTCCACTTGAGTTGAACCATTGAATGTGGTAGAGATGTGGGTGCTGTGTTATGGTCAAGCTAAGCTTCTCAACCATCTTCATGCTTGCAAGATTATTGCAACTCCCTCCATCAATAATAACTCGCACTGAACGCTTATTGATGACAAATTTTGTTTGGAACAAGTTATGGCGTTGATTCTATTCAACATTCTCCATTTGCACACTAAGGACATGCTTCACAATGATGCTCATGTATATTTCTGAAATTTTAGCACCCAAATGCTCCTCCTCATGTTTACCCCCTTTATCCTCACCTGTGAGGTCAGTCGCAACTAGAGCAAAATCTTCTTCAACATCACTAGCAGAAGTGTACTCACCATCTTCCCGGACAATTAAAGCACGTTGACTTGGACAATCACGCATCATGTGTCCAAATCCTTTGCATCGATGGCATTGCATGTCGCGTGTACGACTTGTGGATGCAACTGAAGAAGAACTCTTTGTGGAGCTTGTACTGGTGGTCGTTTTCATGTCGGAGACATGTGATGGAGTGGAAGTAGAGGCGCAGGCGCCCACGGTTGGAGGGTGAAAGTGCTCGTCTGAAGTAGTGAATGGAGCCTTTACTTGCACTTGGCTTGGTCGTGACGAAGAAGAGCCTCCAAAGTTTCCTCTCAACTTGGAATGTCGTCCTCAGATTTCCCTTTCACTTTGCAAGCAAGATAAAACAAACGAGTGATAGAGTTGTATTCTTTATAATCAAGTATATCCTGAATTTCACGATTAAGTCTACCTAAAAATCTAGCCATCTTAGCATCCTCATTCTCTTCCAATCCACATCTCAATACTGCAATTTGTATTTCTTGATAGTACTCTTCTACAGTTTTAACTCCTTGGTTCAAACGTTGCAATTTATTGAGTAAATCACGAGCATAATAAGAAGGAACAAATCTGGCCCTCATCATTCTTTTCAAAGCATTCCATGTTCTAGGTATGTTGTTATGATTTCTACATGTATCATTCCACCAAATGGAAGCAAAATCAAGAAATTCACTAGTAGCAATTTCTAACTCTTCTATTTTTAGGAAATTCATAGCAAGCAAATTTTTGTTCTACTGCTAATTCCTAATCAAGATAAGCATCTGGGGCATACTTTCCAGCAAATGGAGGCATTGTAAATTTAATCTTTCCTAATGGATCATCATGTATCTCCCGTTGTTCACGCTGATTTCTACCCATACCTTGTCGATTGTGTCGAAGGCGCCGATGATCATGATCATTATGTGAGTTGAAACCATCATCGTCCTCTGTATCAGCAACGTAGTTGTTCTCTTCTTCTTCTACCCCATTTGCCCAAGAGCGGGCAGCAAGCGGGGTTCGGTGTCCTGGTGCTCCATTTTATCTTGGTTCATGATTGACCTGATTGGCAGCACGTAGTGGTTGTCGTCCTTCAAGATGATCAACACTATCACAAAGTGTCGCAAGGTTGTTGTTGATATCAGCCATAGCATTGTCATGATTCTCAGCATGCGTGTTGAGCAAGCTTGTAAAGTGTTGTATGATTCCTCTCGTGCTGGGTGTGGGAATTTTAGCTTGGTTTTCCTCCATGCTTCCATTGTCATCTGCCATGGTTAGTAATAAACAGGAAGACACACAAAGATATGTAGTTTCCCTATCACTACTACTACTTACTGAAATGATCAAGTGCCACTCTCTCTAGCTCTTACCAAGATCTTACCAATTCTTACAAATGCAGCAAGGGGTGCAATCCTGTAGCTGGTTCGTGATAAACCGATCTCAAGTGTGAGTAAAGCGATTGCAAGCCTTAGCACCTGTATGGTTAGTAGAAAGTGGAGCTTGGATAGGCAATATATTCAGTAGCAATGGAAAACAATCAGCTAATCTCAGATTTGCACAAATTGAGTAATAGTTCGAGACTAGCACTTCGCCTAAGTTGCTGATCAAAATGGATGGGTAATAGGCTTAAACAGATGTATGGCAATGGATACAAATGTTAGAGATGAAACAACTCAAGGATATGCAATTTGGAACATAAAAGCACAAGTTTTGTCCAATCTTTCTAACTTGGTGATTTCTGCCCACAAGACAGTAGGTTGATATTTAGGCCATAATTTCCAGTCTGTTGCCTCTTTTTCAATGATTTTTTTTCTTCTTCTTGATAACTTTTTCAACAACTTTTATTTTGGGTCAACCTTCTGGAAATGTACTGAACAATTCGCACAAAATTCACAAGTGCACTCAGTTGCAGAATCTAGGACATCAAATAAGTCTTATTGAAACATTCACAGATTTGTCGTGCTTTCAAATATGGGTGTGAAAATTGGTAGAAACATAGAGCACTAAGTCATGGATCTGCTCCTTTTGGTTTCACTCAAAAAGGATAAGGGAAGTGTGATTTATGGTGTTTTTGGTGGTGGTTGCAGAGATGGACAGATTCTGCCCGAGATGGAATTTTTTTTTGGACTTTAGGAATGGATTTTGATGTGGGGAGATGAACAAGATGAACAACAACTAGGCAACACTAGAATGGACACAAATACAATTTAGCAAACCAAAATTAACTGATTGAAAGGCGCAAAGGGGTTTGGACAGCGGAGAACAAATCTTTTGTGGGGCAAATTTTCTGGACTCTAGGAGAAACGAAATGAAACAACTAAACTAGATACAAGAACTCACCGGTCAACCATTGCTCAGATACCAAATGGTGCGCACAAGACGGCCCGATCTTCCGGTGAGGGGATAACTTCGATTTGGCGGAGGATGACTTTGACAATTCGGCTATGAACCACACAAGGATAAGCGCCTGCAATCGCTAAACCACACTCCTTGTCATTATCAACCGTGCCAAGAACACGGATGACCTGACCACGAAGGTCTATTCTTGCAAGCAATCAAAGAACTAGCAAGAACAAGGATGAAGCACACACTCAAGTTGAGGTTTCAAAACTTGTTTACTGCTGCTCTAGCCGAGTCAGGAGAACAAGGATAAAGTTCCACACATGGGTAACTATTCTCAAATCAAAACTTGAAAAAAACTAAGGGAAGCTTGTCCAGTTTTAAGCCAAGGAGATGGCTACTAAGAGGTGGGCTCATGCTACTTTGTTTACATGGGAACTCAGCGCAAAATAATGGTGGCACAACACCTAATACATGGAAGACTGTTTGTGGACGTTGGAGTTTTTCGACGATATCTTCCAGGTCAGAAAGAATTTGATGATGAGGTTGGATCCATTGGAAAGTGTGCGAGATAAGCTTTTAATCAAGTGCTCACACGCCCCAAACGGACTCCGTTTGCATTCTCTATGCCCATTTAATGTCAGACTGGTCTTTGGAGGCCGAATTGGATCCTTTCGCATTCCCACCTTGCTTGATGATTTGTGTTGGTGAATTAAAACACTCTTGCTGATTCGTGCCAAGGTTTCTAAGTATGAGAATATTATAAGGTAGCAGTCTGTTCTCCAAAGTGAAATTATGGAACCCAAGAAACGAATTTACCTGATAATTTAGTTGTCGCGCCGAGCTCGGGTAATTGGTCCTTGAATGTTGGTCGAATGTTGCTGATCACTAGGAGGAATTTGTTGGTCATTGATCATTGGTGCCATGGGTGTATCCGAAGTAGCTATGTCCTCATCAATGCCCAAATGTTTTGAATTTTTAAAAATTTGGACAGTGCTACTATCCTATTAAAAGCCTTACTGGCAAACTTAAACAAAATTAAAAATGGTTCAAACAACATTAGAAAATTTTAGAAAAACTTTTGTCTGGTTGTGATGTATCATTAATGTTTCAATAATTTTTTTAGATGATGATCAAGCTTCAAGAATGTTCAAAAATTATGACAATGCTACGTCCTGATAAAAGCCTGATGATCAATACATTGATTTGCTTTAGTAATAAAAAAAGTTTAGAATTTTTGAAAAATTTATAGAAGGTTTCTAAATAAATTATTAAGATATCATAAAAATTTTGAATCATGACCACACTCCAATGAATTTATAAAATTCTTACAAATCACTATAACAAATGAAGTTCCATGCTTACATAGATTTGATTGAGCAAACAAAAGAAGTTTAATTTTTTTTAAAAAAATTTATAGAATGTAACTGAGGTAATTATTAAGCTCTAATAAAAATTTTGAACCATGATCACACTCGAAAAAAGTTATAAAATTCTGACAATGTTACTGTCCCAATTATGTTCATTCTATTTTTGATTTTTTAAAGATAAGAAATGAAATGAAATTATTTTTAAAAATTTTAATATGATCCCAAACTACTATATATAGTACCATAAATTTTTTAGATCATTATCAAGCTTTTAAAATTTTATAAAAATCTAACAGTTTTTCTGCCAAAATTTTAAAATGTCTCAAAATTCAGTTTTTCAACAAATTTTCATAGAAGATGACTTTCTTAAGGGTTATTGGACCAAATCCGGTCAAATCCAGCCATAAAACAGCAAACTCCGATTTCAAATCACAAAATTTCAGTCGATTTGGGCGAAATTTTGCCGAAAAAACGGAAATATTGTAGCAATTTATTTTTATTTTCAAATATTTGAATTTGGCTGGTAATTTGGATTTTGTGGTGGCCCGAAATCTGAGATTTTAGTGAAATTTCATCGATTTTCGACAAAATTTGATCCTTGCGTCTAACAAGCTCGACGATAGTAATTAAATGGGCCTAAAATTAACGCGGGAAATTTCGATCTAGTCATTGCATCTTTGCAGGTAATCACCAGGAGTGGAGGAGGCAGCGACTGGGAAGGAGACGAGGCAGTGATCGGGAGGGTGACAAGGCGACGTCGGGAGTGGAGGAGAGGGGGCGACAGGGAGTAGAGGAGACGACGGCCCAGAGAGGCACATGACTCCGAGGATGGACGATCTGGCGATGGGGACGATAGATCTAGCGGTAGTGAGGAGGAGGAGGTCACCGAGGGGGAGGTCGCTAGGGTTTGGGAGAGATGACGCGTGCAGAGGCTAGAGTTTGGAGAGATGGTACGCACGGTTATATTTATAGTGATGTTATCACAGACGATTCTATCTTAGAACCGTCTGTGATATAAACTTATCATAGATGTTTCTATTATAGAACTATTTGTGATATACACATATTAAAGAACGGTTCTATCATAGAATCGTCTGTGATGTGGGACTCATCACAGACGATTATATCTGTGATGTCTCCGATCACAAGCTACAAAATTTATCATTCTGGATCACACTAACAATTTGCTCTTAATATTTTCAATAGAACTTCAAGTTGATTTTATGCCAAAATCATAAAGGTTAGTATGTTAGCAATTGATCAAAATCAATATATAGATATACACTGTAGGTTTTTCAAAGTTCATCACAATTATACACTTGCTTATAAATTCAGTATTTTACACATGACAAATAAACAAGACGGCATCCCCTCATAACTCTATTTGCTTATTCTTTTGTATGAAAATTAGCCCTTCATGATGATCGACGCGTGTGTAGCTAGCTTTCTCAGATTGTTCTTCCTAGACCGTAATTGCGTTTTCGATTGGAGGCAACTCATCAAATTGATTGTACTCTTTCTCATCTACTACATTCTCAACACCGACAATCCTCTTTTTTCCCTAAAGAATTATGTGGTGCTTCTTGTTGGACGGGTCGGTTACATAGAAGACTTGAACAACTTGGTTAGTGAGTACGAATGGTTCATCTTGATATCCAACATGTTCGAGGTCCAAAGTAATGACGCCATACTTATCAACCCTCACCTGCTGGAGGTGGACCCAACGGCACCGAAATAAAGGGATCTTGAATAGTATGTAGTCGAGTTTCAAAATTTCCTCTATTAACCCATAGTAGGAGCTCATCATCGACCCAATGGTATTGAACGCATCAATGCGGACACCGTTATTCTGGTTTGTGCTCTTCATATCCTGATCTCTAGTGTAAAATGTGTACCCATTTAAGTCGTATCCTTTCCATGAGATAACTGTAAATGTCAGCCCTTTGGCCAACCATGTTAGCGTATCATGATCGCTTGACGAGCTTCCAGTGATGGGTCGCTCCTTCAACCATTTGTTGAACTAAAGGTTGTGTTGTCTCATGATCTAAGACTCCTGCCACGTCGAATTCTCTTAGCGTAGCTAGTGCTTATACTCTTCGATATACGGGGACACTACATCTATGTGTTGTAAAACCGTGAAATAGGCCTGAGCGTAGGCAATTAGATTAGACATAATTACTTTCCTTTCGATGGTCCCGATACCCTCAAGCCTCCTGTCAGGGCGAGATCGAGGCAAACCTATCGGTTCGACCTGAGCCATGTAATCGACGCAGAACTCGATGTCCTCTTTGATTGCATAACCTTCGACAATGCTACTCTACGACCGAGATCGATTCTGTACGTACGACTTGAGAATTCCCATGTGTAAGATTAAGGATGCCGACTAGAGGAGGGTGAATAGGCGGCTTTAAAAATTTCTTCTGCAATTAATTAAAATCTCGCCTAAGTACCATTATGTCAAAACCTAAATGATAATAAATGCGAAAGCGATAAACTATGGTTTTGACAATTAAAGTCTAAGTCAACTAGGCTCACTAAGTGCACTAGCTAATTATGACTCTAACAATAAATTACAATCCTAAATTCAAGCAAGCAATTTAATTCTAGGAATGTAAATTGCAACAATGTAAATGAGGAATTGCAAGCATACACAAGGAGACACAATACTTTTTACCGTGGTGTTCGAAGACTTATCGGTCTCCCCTAATCCACGTTGAGGCAAGCTCAAACCACTTTGTACCGGCTCCACGAATTGAGCACCCGCCTCGATTCTACTAGTGGTAGCTCTTTCCTCCTCTGGGTAGGCGAGCTCCGACCTTCACAACTTTTGGGCCTTCTCACAATCTTCTTGAGAAGGTCACCGTGCACGACGCCTCCACACGCTGTTTAGGTATCAGCAAACACCAAGAGTAACAAGCCAAGCCTTCTAGCTTGATCCTCACCAAGTGCAACACATGCATAAGGATGCACACCGAGTGCAACACATGCACAAACTCCCCTCACGTGCAACACATGCACAAGAGGCTCTCAATCCTCTCTTAATTGCAACACATGCAATTAGAGCTCACTCTTAACTCAAAAACTAAATTGGAGAGTGCAACATATGCACAACTCAACCACAAAGAGCAATGAACTCTCTAAAACCACACCAACAGCTAAATGCCAGCCCCAAGGCTTTTTATATAGCCTCCACAAGAAAAACTAGCCGTTGGGAGGTAAATTGGGCAAAAATACCTAGGAAACCCGGTCATACTGCCCTAGGGCCGACCTCTGGTCCAACGGCTAGTAAAAACTAGCTGTTACTCAGAAAATCCAGTCATACTAGACCCCAAAAATGGAGTGGTGGAAAGTGATCAATACTCTTAATACCATCAATAATAGAATAAACTCCATTAAATATGTGCATATAAATAATTGAACTTTGGAATCAATATGCATATATCCAATTTTTATTGCTTTAGAGTTTATCATATATAGCCATGAGTATACTACAACTACACAAGTTAAATATACTCAACGGGTTGTTTCAAAGTAATGATCCTTGAAATTTGTAGCAAGATGAAAGGAATCAATACTATTGAAACATCAAGATAAAGCATTAACTCCCCTAAATGTGTGCATTTATGTATATATAGAATTGAAAATATTATGCACATTTTAAGATTGAAACTACAGTGGAGTTCATCTTTTATCTTGAATCTAAGTAATGCATCTAGAAATAATAGAGTTATATTTGATGCATACCATTAGTATTTCCATTTTTCAATGAGATGAGACTAACCAAAGATATACTCAATAAAAGAGTTAGTCTCATATTTTGGATTTATCAATATGATCATGAATATTATATCCAAGGAATGCAACAAGATACGATAATATGAATTCGAATGCATACCTTTGATATTTTCATCTTTTTCATTCAAAAGAAACTAATAAGAGTTAAGCTCAACAAAAGAGTTAGTCTCGTAAAAGGATTTGTCATTAATTAACAATTGAGACTAATTAATATTATGATTATCAAAAGAGTTAGTCTTAATATTAGATTTGTCATTAATACTAAAACCAACTTAATGAAGCTTGAACTTTCACCATGTACCTCTCGAACGGGTACATGCTACATAGGAACACCAGCCCACACACCTTTATCTCCCTCACAAGGTGAACAATGAGACGGATCATGATATTGAAAAACGATGGAGAGAAATACATCTCAAGATTACACAGAGTCATGACCACCTTGCCCTGCAGAGCATCTAGTCCTTTGGGTTCGACGACCTTCTAAGCAATTGTGTTAAAGAAATAACACAGCCTCATAATTGTCTCCCAGACCTTTATCGGCAAAATACTTCTAATTGCGACAGAGAGTATCTGTGTCATCAGAACATGGCAATCGTGAGACTTCATGCCAGTTAATTTCAATTCTTATATCGAAACAAGTCTCTTCATGTTGGAGGAATAACCGAACAGAATTTTTACACCATGCAAGTACTGGAACAATTTAGTTCTCTCGGCCTTAGACAGAGTGTAACAAGCAGGTTCACAGTACGTTCGGTCTTTATTAGTCTCTTTCGATGCTAACTCAGGTCTGATGCCCATATCGACCAAGTCAAGTTGTGCGTTGATACCGTCCTTTGTTTTGCCCTTAATGTTCAGTAAGAGACAATCAAGGTATCACATACATTCTTCTCTACGTCCATGATGTCAATGCAGTGATGAATTTTTAGGTGCTCCCAATAAGGTATGTTCCAAAATATTGATCTCTTCTTCCATATGCTCCTCTCACAGGTCCTCGATTTACGTCCCTTTCTAAGCGCAACATCCAAATCATTAACCATATCATAAATAGCTCTCCCGCTTAAAGGCTTTGGAGTTGAACCGTCCTCTTCCTTCCATCGAATTGTTTCTTCATCTTACGGTATAGGTGATTCCTCCAAAGGAATCTACGGTGACGCATGTACATGGTTTTATGAGAGTGATTTAGCCACATACTCTCGGTATCATCCAAACAGTGAGTACAGACTTTTGCTCCTTTTTGTACTCTTGCCCGACAGGTTAGCAAGGGCAGGATAATCATTTATGGTGCAGACCAACAGGCAGTACAAAGTGAAGTTCTCTCGTTTGCACGCATCCCATACTTGTACCATAGGAACCCACATATTTTAAGATCTTCCACCAATGGTGCTAGGTACACATCAATATCTTTTCCAGGTTTCCTCATCCCTTGGATAAGTATGGACAACAAAATGTACTTCTATTTCATAGACAACCAAGGAGGAAGGTTGTAGATACAGAGATTCACGGGTCAAGTGCTATGTCGACTGCTCAGGTTACCAAAAAGATTCATTCCATCTGTACTCAATCCAAACCTTATATTTCTCGGTTTCGCACCGAATTATGCAAACCTCCTATCGATGTTTCTTCACTGGAAAGAATCAGCAGGGTGTCTTAGCATTCCATCATTCTTACACTCCTCTGGGTGCCAACGCAGTAGTTTGCCTCCCTTGGGTTGGCAAATAAATGCTTCAGACGGGAAATTACAAGAAGATACCATGCCACCTTAGTAGGAGGTCCTTTCTTTACCTCGATGCCCTCGCCGTCGTCATCTGGTTGATTCTTACGCTTATACCAGACATACATGAAAGTATGCATACTCTTTACGGTAGAGGATACAGTCGTTCGGACATGCTATATTCTTTTTACTTCCATTTCCAAGGGATAAATAATCTTCTTGATTTTGTAGGTGGTTGTCGGTAACTCGTTTCCCTCCGAAAGCATATTCACTAATAGACCTAACAGCGTCGTGAAACTCTTGTCGGACTAACCGTTGTTTGCCTTCAATTTTAGCAGTTCAAGCACGGGTAACAACCTTGTGTATTTCGACTTACAGCCCGGGAACAAAGGTTTCTCCAAGTCGTTCATCAAACCCTAGAATTTACCATGCTCTCTCTAATCATCTGATGAGATTGTCATCGTGCAACATGTCCTCATCAGAAGCACAATTGATATCATCCGGAATATCGTTGACTTCGTCAACGATGTTAGTACTGCCTGCTTCATGTATAATCTGCTCTTCATCGTGACTGGTCCAACATGTATACCCCTTTTGAAACCCTGTAGAACCAAGTGTGCTTCGATCTGGGCTGAGTTGCCAAACATCCTCAGATCGTCGTAGTCAATGCATGTACAAGATATAAATTGGACCCCCTTATTAAGCATATCCTCCTCTATAGCTCTTCTAAAAAGCAGAGACGTCATTAATGTACTCGGCACTCGCATGATTCGCAGCGTACATCCAGCTTCGGTCCATATACGCTATGTATATAACAATAAGTGTTAAATAATGAAGTACACTAGGAGTGCACATGCATACATTCTTAAATTGGAACACAAATTAACTAGCTAAACTCTACCCTAAATCATAAATCAAACTAAATCTAAAGAACAAACGGATCTACAACTACATATATGCTAATTTAAATTTACCAACCTAGCTTCTTAGATCACAAAGAACAAATGGATCTTTATGTAAGTTACATTTAAACTTAGCACCTTCAATTCTCTCTTTACCTAGCTAGCCACATCTTGAGTATAGTGCAATTAGAACCAATTACTATTTTAGATCATAAAGAACAAATGGATCTACACCAAGCTACATCTAAACCATCTTCAATTCTCTTTTTACCAAGCTAGATCTTCAATATAATGCAATTAGAACCAATTACTAACCTTAGATCACTAAAAATAAAAAATCCACAATCACTCTTTCAAATTCACGATCTCCTTTCACCAGATCGACTCTCAATCGCAGCCACCACAAAAATAATTCGAAAAACCCTAAAAACACTAAGTGGGTCGGAGTTCTCTGTACTTATTTTTAGGAAATTTTCATCATATACGGTTTTAAACAAGAACCGTCGATGATGACAAACATTCACATCACTGACGGTTTTTCGCTAAAAGTGTCGGTGATGTGAGAATTCACATTACTAACGATTTTATCTAAAAACCGTCAGTGATATAGTTTTAGCAAAGAACCGTCAGTGATGTCAATAGTAATCATCTTTGATGGTTTCTGGCTAAAACCGTAAGTGATGATTAACTATCACAGACGGTTTTTTAAAACCGTCAGTGACGAGAGATCTAATATAAATCTTTTTGTAGTAGTGTAGCTAGGTTGCATTCTCAATTACTAATCTCGTAGGAGAGACAGCTATGGTCAGCATTCTCCATTACTAATTCTAACCAAGAACGGCCACAGTAATGAAACGAGCCTCCAATTAACGCGGGACAGCCATGGTCAGCATTTCGATCTAACCATTGCATCTTTGCAGGCAATCACAGTAGCAGTAGGTTGCAACAATACGTTTGCCATCGTACTGCCAACCTACCCATGCACTGTCGTCACAACGATACATGGAGAGAGCGGTAGAACGGTGTTTAAAGCCGGAATATGGCATACCCAACGTTACGAGGTATATTTCCTCCGGTCACCTAGACTAACGAGACGCTGAACATGACTAAATTATTTTTAATTATTATCTCTAAATATTATATTTAATACATGTATGTAAAGTAAAGCTGAGTATTTATTTATTAATACATCACATTAATTTTATATCAAAACATTTTATATTTTTGGATAAGGCTATTTAAAATGTACCTTCAGTAGAGTTTTCAAGAATGATGTTTCTAGCTAGCTAGGTTGCATTTTCCATTACTAATCTCTTGTTGTACAAGAGCATCCATCACTTGATCGAATAGGAGGAAACACCAGCATGTACATTTGGCATTTCTATTCGCTGATCACCTACTCTAGTCGTGCGTGCACGTGACATGTGTGCTAGCTTACACTATTTCTGTCCTGCGCCACAAAATTAGGGGCAGTGTCACGTTAAGAATGTTTGTTTCCTTCTCCTAATGAATTAATGCAGCCATTCAAATTCAATTGATTGATTGGTGTTGGGACTTATCCGACTCTGTTTTTGGAATGATTAGAGTTGGTGTATGCCTACAGTGGAGTACTTCGCATTAGATAACTATGTGTTAGCGGTGTGCATTCGGTTAAATCGGTTATTTTGATTCGGTTTTTTTTTTTTTTAAAAAATTGTTTTTGAAAACTATCAACCGAATCGAATCGAATAAATTTGAAAATCGAACCGAATTAACCGAAAAAACTCGGTTCGGTTTTTCGGTTCACCGAAAAACCTAAGACTACAAGTCTAGCTCATCCAAATCGATCCAGATGTTAACCGAAGTTTGTCGTCAGATCGATTTGCAGTGCTAGCTCATCCACGCCACCACGCATCTTGCCTCGGCCTCGGCCACGGCCTCTGGCTCGCGCGCTTCGCCTGCCGTCGCCGCCGCCACGCCCGCCGGAGAGGGAGGAAGGCGGCGGGGAGGGCAAGGGCCGCGCGGCCACGCGAGAGGGAGGCAAGATGGAGGGGGAGGGGGCGGGACCGCGGCGCTGGAGGGAGCCACCGAGCAGCGTGCAGGCCGAGGGGAGAGGGAGGGAGGCGGCGTGCCGACGGCAGCAAGGGTGGGAGGTGAGGGGGTGCGGGGAGAGGAAGGAGACGAGGGTGGGAGGTGAGGGGGCGCAGGACTGCGAGGAAATGGGGAGGAGATGAAGGCGAAGAGGGGAAGGGAGGAGAGGAGCGCGAAGGCGACCGTGTAGGGCCTCGACCAGCGGTGCATGCTTGCACGGTGATGTCCAGGATGGTGAGGCGGCATGGGACTTGGGAGATACAGTGGCGAGTGGATCGCGTCCAGGAGAGGAGGTGACGGGCGAAGGTTCTGGGCGAGGTGGGCTCTTATGGGCGAGGCAGACAAACCGAATGGAGCGCTACTGCACATCGCTAGCACTGTAGGCCGGGTGATGTTATTTCGGTAGTTCGATTTCCATGTTTCAAAAACCGAACCGAGTACCGAAAACCGAACAAAGTCAAAATACAAACCGAACTGAAAACCGAAAACCGAAAAAACCGATTTTTTCAATTAATTCGGTTCGGTTCGGTTTTTGGTTACCCCTACTATGTACGTACAAGACCCGTTAAGCATCGACAAAGACAGCATACGGAATCGGGTGAGAATGAATGCGGCATATAGATATATAAGAGCATGTACAATAGTAGATACGACTGTTGTCTATATATTTGTCAATGTCGTCTAAAGATAGAACTAAAAGACAACTTATACAATAGATAACATCTTAATGTTAAATCTTATGTAATAAAACATATGAATAGCTAATATCACATCATTGCACTACGCTGAGAACCAATGTACGCCAAGTTTATCAAGTTCCCAGCGGAGAGAAGCGAAAGAAGTGCGACCGGCGTGCTAGGGGGCAATCGAGTACGTAGGAATCCAAAAACGCATGAACCATAAACACATATGAATTCATATTCAGGTTCATTGTATACACTGTTTAATGTCTTGATATTCAGGTTCATTGTATCCACGAATGTGTTGCCCCCATACTTGAAATTGTTCTTTTAATCCTTATCTGAGTTCTGAAAATTGTGGATCTAGTATTTACGTAGCAAAATTAGCAATGAATGTGCAGTTCCAGCCTCCACCCACTACTTGAAACCGTCCTTTGAATCCGTATCTTCTTGCGCAGCAAAATTAGCAACAAGTGCTCAACATCAACATCAACATTCTCTACTTGAAACCGCTCTTTCAAGTAGGGATGAAAACGGAACGAAAACGGTCGGTAAATGGTCGTTTCGTTTTCGTTTCTACATCTTTTACCGGTAACGGAAACGGAATCGGAAACCCCGGAAACGGAGACGAAAACGAATAATGATTGAAACGGATGCAGAACGGAACGGAGCGGATACGGAAACGAAAGTGGAAAATTCCACAAAAACGTAATACATGATCACAATATATATGACCACAAAAATAATGTAACTCATTCCATCACAAAGGTGGATACAAGAACAATGTTATGTTCACCGGTATCACTAGAAAGTTTTTTCTCGGGTTTATCAGTTGAAAGCTCGCTATTTGTCCCCTAGATCAAACCATCATATTCTTCTCCATATCATTGTAATGCCCTAAAATTTTCATATTATTGTTCAATGTTCATTTATGATTTTCTGAGATTTATCCTAGATTTTCTGGAGTTTATAAATGCCATTTTACTATTTTTATATTTATATAATTAATTTATTCATGAAAAATGAAACCAAAAATATGCTAGAAATAATTTTCCTAGGTTCAAGATGTTCCAAAGTATTTTTGAGAATTTTTTTGGAATTTTTGAACTCTATTTGGTATTTTCTATAAAGCCATTTGTATTTCTGAAATTATTTTAATTCGAAAATAAATGTAAATTCTCCCTTCTCCTTTTTTGGGCCAAATGGGTCAAGTTTCCGACGGAATTTCCAGTTTTGCTTATACGGAATTTTCGATTCCGTTTCCGTTTCCGACGAAAAATTTCCGTTTCCGTTTTCGTACCGATATTTTCCGTTTCCGTTTCCCAAAAAAGGCTTCCGTTTCCGTTTTTCTCTGGAACGGTCGGAAATTCCGTTTCTGTTTTCACCCCTACTTTCAACCCCTATATGAATTCTGAATATTGGGAATCTACCCGGAGCAAAATTAGCCAAATAAAAAAGAGAGAGAAGCTTTTCTCCACATACTACTTGAAAATGTTGTTTCAATCCTTATCTGAATTCTGACCATTAGGGATTTACTTACACATCAAAATTAGCAACAAACTACTGCTCCATATCCTAATACTTGAAACTGTTCTCCCAATCCTCATCTGAACATAATCTCTTCAAAAAACAAACACACACACAAATCCAATTGTTCAACACTCCACCCAAGCATGCACACCCAAAAAGGAAAGAAAAAACAGACGGTCCACATGTAATGCCAGCATTACATGACCTTCATGCCACAAAGTAAGGATCTGTTTACTTTTGTTTTGAATTCTCTAAAAGCTGATTTTGGATTATGATAGTAGAGAAACTGATTCTCTAAAAACTAAAATCCAAAAGCACATATGAAGTGAGTGTGAATTCTAGTGTATAGAGAATCGGTCTGTTTATTTTTATTCTATTTTTGAGGCTAAAATCTAGATTGAAAAGCAAAAACAAACATGTCCTGACAACCGTGGATTGACTGCAGTGTCCCGGACAGGTAGAAATGCAGAATGGCAAGGAGGAGAGAGTTCAAGCGTCCCACGTCGGCTTACTCCGAGGTGGCACGGCGAGGGCCCAGCCGCCCTGGCCGTGCCGTGGTGGGTTGCCGTGCGGTAAGCGCACCGGGAGTGGGCAGCCGCGCCGTTGCCGCTTGCTATTAAAAGGCCCGACTCCCGAGCCGACCGCTCCCACCCACGACCCACCCAAACCTCCCAGTGGCCGCCCGCGTCCCGAGGCCCCGAAACTCCTTGCGGCGCGGACGTCCCACCGCCTCAGCCGCGGCCACCACGTATTCCCGCCACCTTTGACTCGGCCGTGAGCACCTAGACTAGGCTAGCCGCGCGCGACGGCACGCATGGAAGTACGACGCAGGGTACCGCCGCCGGGCGTGGTACGCCAGCCGCCCCCGCCGCCGGCGGGGGCGGGGCGGCAGGCGAGGGTGCAGGCCGGGGACGCGCTGCCGCTGCCGATCCGGCACACGAACCTCATATTCTCCGCGCTGTTCGCGGCGTCGCTCGTGTTCCTCATGCGGCGGTGGCGCGAGAAGATCCGCTCCTCCACGCCGCTCCACGTCGTGAGCCTCGCGGAGATCCTGGCCATATTCGGCCTCGTCGCCTCGCTCATCTACCTCCTCAGCTTCTTCGGCATCGCGTTCGTCCAGTCTATCGTCTCGTCCAGCGATGAGGAGGAGGACTTCCTGGTCGGGTCTGGCGCGGCGGGGGCCGCCGCCGCGTCCCCGGCCCCGTGCGGGCTTATAGGGAGCCCCGACGCGGTGTCCGAGAAAATGCCGGAGGAGGACGAGGAGATTGTGGCTTCGGTCGTCGCCGGCAAGATCCCTTCCTACGTTCTGGAGACCAAGCTGGGCGACTGCCGGCGCGCCGCCGGCATCCGTCGAGAGGCGGTGCGGCGGATCACGGGGAGGCAGATCGACGGGCTACCGCTTGACGGGTTCGACTACGCGTCGATTCTCGGGCAGTGCTGCGAGCTGCCGGTGGGGTACGTCCAGCTGCCGGTGGGCATCGTCGGGCCGCTCCTGCTCGACGGCGAGCGCTTCTACGTTCCCATGGCGACAACCGAGGGCTGCCTCGTCGCCAGCACCAACCGCGGCTGCAAGGCCATCGCCGAGTCCGGCGGCGCCACCAGCGTCGTGTTCCGGGACGGCATGACGCGCGCCCCGCCGCTCGCCTCCCCACCGCGTACCGCGCCGCCGAGCTCAAGGCCTTCTTGGAGGACCCCACCAACTTCGAGACTCTCTCCATGGTCTTCAACAGGTAGAACACTGAACAAACTAACCAAAAATTTTAAATAGTCGTGCTTGATAGCTACATATCCTACTAGCCCTTTCAACTCGTGCCGTCGTGCGCCTAGAATGCAACAAATGGAACTGAATTAACACAACCCTTATGTTCGACGATGCGTCTCTGTTGTCAGATATAATCTTGACAAGGTTAAGAGATATAGTTGCATTAGTTAGCTATTTATAGCTTATCTCATATTTGGTTTGTTGAGATAATGCAGGAGGATAAGATTTAGTTGGTTAGTTTGTTGAGTTAATTTGTAATCTAGCTTGATATAAATCAAGGAATAAAGGAAGAAAAGCCGTGAGAGGTATTGCGGCAAACAAAATTTTCTAGTAGTTTCAACAATTGGTATCAAAGCAAAAGGCAAGGCTTTGCGGCAGGGAGTCTCAAAGTCGCATGCTCTGTAAGTGCGGCCAACCGAGAAGCGGCCATCTCAGGCGGCCACCGGCATGGCAACAACTTCAGGGGCGCGCATGATGGAGGCAGTCTGGGGTCTGCACACGGAGCTCTCGTGCATGGATCCCGGCGGCAACGTGTTCGTGTTCAGGTTCGGCTCAAAGGGCGACTGGAACCACGTCATGTCGAGAGGCCCGTGGACGTTCATGCACCCGGCCCTGGTGCTCATCCCGTTCGACGGCGCGGCTAGGCCTGTCGGAGATGGTGTTCTCCCGCATGCAGGTGTGGGTCCGCGTGCAACGCCTGCCAACTCGTGCGTGAGCGGCGCAAGCATCGCGCTCGAGGAGTAGGGCTGGCGCAGGAGCGTGACGTGTTGCCGGGAGCGCATGGAAAGCGAAGTGCAACAACAGGACGTTTGTCTCCTGGCAATAGCAGCAGAAGCCACTCCATGCCAAGGATGCAGCAGTACAAGACGTCCTGCAATGCGTGGCGACGACGACAGGAGCAAAGTTGAAGCGGTGTCCGTGCGGTGCTTGCAGAGGCGGCGCTAGAGATGGCCAAATGGGCTGTGCCCAATGGGTCGGCCCGAGGCAGCCATTGTAGGCACGGCCCGTTGCGGCCCGACATGATTACGGCACGGCACGGCCCATTTAGTTTAAAAAATATCCGTTTTATAATCGTTGGAGGATTAAAAAATTCAACATACTTCGAGTTTTTCTATTTTTTCCCTATTTTTCTGCATTTTTTCATACTTTTCCTATTTTTCTAATTTTTTATGATTTTTTAAAAAATTGACGCTAACGGCTATCGAGCCGACCGACCCGCTTGGCCCGCTGAAGGACCGGTAAACGACAAGACGCGCCGAGAGGCCAACGGCCGTGCTCTGGTCGCCACCACAAGACGCGCCGCTTACAAGCCGTGCCTAAATGGGCCGTGCCGATTTTTAATCGTGTCGTGCCGGGCGGCCCGTTTGGTCATCTCTAGGCGGTGCACAGGGTGTTCGCGTGAAGTAACCGATTCGTGGCCATGTCCTGTATGGCAATGGTGGTCATCTGTGTGTCGAAAAAGGATGCCAAGGGAAGGAAAGAGTGTCTCCGTCCAGCGAGCGACTCTACCATCTTCATATGGATCAAAAGGATCGAGGAGATGGCGGCGTACGAGAAATCCATCAACAAGAGGCATCTGCTGACCGTCGGCATCGAGGGGTTCTACGGCCCAACGAATCCACCCAACAAGCTGAGTCTAGTTCATCGTGAGTCGAGTTTGAGACATTTAGGAGATGTGTTCTCCATCCTAAGTTGAGCTCGTGGGAGATATGTCCGAGACGTTGAGGAGATGCGTTCGCCGTCCATAGTCAAGTCCGCCAGAGTCGAGTCCGTCAAAGATGAATCTGGGATGCTAAGGAGATGTGTTCTCCATCCTGTGTCGAGTATGTGTTGAGCAAATCGTAGTTGAGATCGATTGCCTCAATAAGTAAGAGTCGGTGTATCAAGATTAAGGGGGAAAATGTTTGATATAATCTTAACGAGGTTAAGAGATAGAGTTGCATTAGTTAGCTATTTAGAGTTTATCTCATATTTGGTTTGTTGAGATAGTGCAGGAGGATAAGATTTAGTTGGTTAGTTTGTTGAGTTAGTTTGTAATCTAGCTTGACTATATAAATCAAGGAATAAAGGAAGAAAAACCGTGAGAGGCATTGCGGCAAACAAAATTTCCTAGTAGTTCCAACATCTGTGGCCGATCTATCGAAGGCTTATGTCTCAATCAAAAGTGATATTCTTTTCATCACATAGCTACTCTGACCGAACGGTTTGAAGTTTTTATGTATGATGATATTAGTATGACGTGATGAATGAATATCAAATGTGAGCAGGTCGAGTAGATTTGCGAGGCTGCAGGGTGTGCAGTGCGCGATCGCGGGGAGGAACCTGTACATGAGATTCAGCTGCAGCACGGGGGACGCCATGGGGATGAACATGGTCTCCAAGGGCGTGCAGAACGTGTTGGATTACCTCCAGGATGACTTCCCTGACATGGATATCATTACCATCTCAGGTTCGCTTTGCTCTGCCTCCTTTTGCAGTTGAATTACTTCACTTTGAATCACCTATTCTTGTGGCTATAATGAAATTCCCAGTCCTTAACTTTTTTTTTCAAGACGTGAATTCTGGTTGCATGCAAATGCAATCATATTTTAAGAACTATGGTTTGCTGAAAAGATCTTCACAGAATAAGCAGAGTAACCTTTTGGTGATACAGATACTTGGTATTGGGTGTCCTAATGAATTATCTGTGGAAGCTTATGGACAGCATTATGCTGAACATTGTCATGTTCAGATCCAGTTATACCATTTTAAAATCAGATGATCAGTGAACCAACTTGTCATGAAATAAGATGTTCAACTACATTACGATTCTCCGTGCCTCTATGCATTAGGAAGAGATAGAAAGGGCTTTGAAAGCGGTTTTGTTGGTAAGAAGATACATCTTTATTGCACTTGACCTGATAGGAGTATAAAACGATATTGACTTCAATCAATACTTTGAGTAGTTGGAACTACCTTTTCTCGAGCGTCATGCATGCTAGAATGTTCAGGAGAAAGTGCGCCAGTTGCAAGAAAAATCACAAGAAAGAATATTTGAAGCAGACACATCACTGCATCCTTTTGCTTTTACACAAGTTGGCAGCCCCAGATGTATTTGGCCTTACTAATATATAACTGGTTTCATTAGCATAATTATGGGCATCAAATAACTCAATAGTGCTCCAACATACAAGATCTTGTAACACGTTTTCATGTTCATATTTTTCCAAACTATTTAGTATCTTTCGCTTATGAACTCAGGTAACTTTTGTTCTGACAAGAAGCCAGCTGCTGTTAATTGGATCGAAGGGCGTGGAAAGTCTGTTGTTTGTGAGGCCGTAATCAAGGAGGAAGTTGTAAAAAAGGTTCTGAAGACCAATGTGCAGTCACTAGTAGAACTAAATGTGATTAAGAATCTTGCTGGCTCAGCTGTTGCTGGAGCTCTTGGGGGTTTCAATGCCCACGCAAGCAATATTGTAGCAGCCATCTTCATAGCCACTGGCCAGGATCCTGCACAGAATGTGGAAAGCTCTCACTGCATCACAATGTTGGAAGCTGTAAATGATGGCAAAGATCTTCACATCTCCGTTACCATGCCATCTATTGAGGTATAGAACGATATATTTATTGAAGTGTTATATTCAGGCTTTGTGCTGATGATGCACATTACCTGCAATTTGCTTGGTCCCACTTTGATGTTGTTTAGCAAGAACTGCTTTGCACGTATCTTATGGTCCGTAATGGGTTAATGCTTAATACACATCCTTTTCCTTGAACTGTTATTCATTCAAATCTATTAAGCATTTGCATCTAACGATACCTTTGCTGTTAAAGAAAAGGCTAAAGGTGGTATATCAATGTTGCTATCCTGGAAAATAAAATCCTTGTATAATTAGTTATACACTAATAGGGCAAAAGCAGTTGGTACAATTGGAGAGAACTATGCTTCCAGGCTGCTCTGTCCATTCTCTTAATTATATGTGAAATCTGGAAATTCAAAGACAATACAACTTAGAAGTAGTATCTAAGTGGTATTGTCTAACTGTACCTATACATTTGGTCTAGCTACACAGATTGTGCTTTGTCGTACTGTCCTTAAACGGTTAAACCATTATATTTGCTACAAACGACCCGGCTACACTTCTTCGTTAGCTCAATCAGCTGATTTGTATCGAAGTAATATTTCCTTTCCTTTCCACAAAAAGGAATCTTTTGTTGTGTTGTTTTCCTATTCAGCTACGTGTTGGCTTGAGCAGGCTTTGTCTATTTTTTAGTCGTTTATTATGATGTTGTTAGGATGAGGCACATTATTCTATGTTTGATGTTTGTCGTTTCTGAGGAGATACACCAATATTGAGCTGCCTAAGATTACTTGTTTAATATCATTTGAAATTATGCTCAACAAGTACACTGATAAACATGCTCTCATTATTTACTGAAATGCAGGTGGGCACAGTTGGGGGAGGGACTCAGTTGGCGTCACAGGCTGCATGCTTGGACCTACTCGGCGTGAAAGGTGCAAACAGGGAATCCCCAGGATCAAACGCGAGGCTCTTGGCCACCGTGGTGGCAGGTGGGGTTCTTGCCGGGGAGCTCTCTCTTATCCGCCCTTGCCGCAGGCCAGCTTGTCAACAGCCACATGAAATACAACAGATCCAGCAAAGATATGTCCAAGGCCGCATCTTAATTCGACATTTGGATTATTGCAGAAATGGACAAATCCATAGAGTAAAATACTGTGAAATAATTTTATATCCCGGGGAAGAGTAGAGGGGGTGAAAGGGGGGAGGGCAAAGGTTGAGTCTTGGTGGTTTCCTTAAGAGGTAAAAGAACTCACCAACATCAAGTGAACAGTTTGTATGTGAAATGAAATCGTGATGTCTGCAAATAAATGGGAGTCCTTGTTCCGGAGTTTGACCTATTTATTTCTTGACGTTGGCCGGTCTACTCAAGTCATTAAACCCGTCGTTCTCCGCTTGCCGCTGCTGTCATCATAGTCTCTCCGGCGCTGGAGAAGCTAACCTTGGTTTGTGTTCATAAAGCTTTGTGATTACCTTGGTGCAGAAAGTGTAGAGATCTCTCTCCTTGCTTCAGGAAGCCTGTGAACTTTCCAGCTTTGTAACTATTTCACTTTGTTTGATCCCTCTTCTCTTCGTCCTTCCTTAATCGAACATTGTCCAAGCTGGCGATGTGATTGTAAAAAGATGTGGTGGTTCTCCGAAGCATTATGGCAGTTTCTTCCATTGTATTAGCGTCGCCTTTTCTGTAACTTATACAATGGATCGTCTGTATAGTTGTCTGTAACGGTCTCTCATCTAATTAACAGACTGTTTATACAATGATACACAAAATAAAAAGATATCTATAAAACCGTCTATTAAATAGTAGACATCAGTTTTATCTTTTCTCCACATCACTGTGGCAGTTTTACATACAGCTGACATGTATCATTGTATATGCCTTTATTATAGATCAATGTATCGTCAGATGTTCAAATGCCACCCTCACATGCATGCCTGTCCCCGGCAGGTTGGTTGGATGAACAACCTGGAGGAACCAAACCCCCAAAACCTTGTGTTGCTGCACTGCGAGCTCATGTTTAGCGATCTGCGCTTTTAACTCCAGTGATCAAACTGATGCCTATGCAGCACATCATCATCCATCATAATCAAGAACAACATCATCTTGTTGTGGCATTTTAAACTTTAAGTAATCAAGATTCCCTGTCCCTGCGTGGGGGCAAGCCAGGCAGGTTTGTGCTACTTGTTCGGTGCCTATGGTGGATGGGCATGTGACTGCATGTTCAAGTCCCTAGCTTTCTTTTTAGCGTGGGTTTTTTTTCTTCAAATCTAACCATGTATGAATGAATTTGCAAAATAAGTCTTATCCCTAACCGTAGAATAATATGGTCTACCACGCTCCTATATCACGGCACCTAGTCGGCACTGTGTCACTAAGCTACCGCGCAGTCGAAGCTTGGCAGCACAATTGTCGTAGACCACTGTCTTGACAGGGACCTGCCGAGCATGCACATATTGGCAGGATAACCAATTTAATTAAGTGATTAATTAAGTAAAAGTGATTAACTAAGTAAAGTGATTAATTAGTTGATTTGATGTACACGTTCATGCTTAGGAAGGGGAGCTCGACAGGAACTGCCGTAGCTCCATGGGACGACAGGCCAGTATGGCGTGCCCTGCAGCGCTGTCAACATCTTGCCACGGTACAGGAGTATAGCAGGTGACACATGTCACACGAGACGCCTTCTGCAATAGTGGAGGGTTATTTTTACAAATTTATACGGAACGGGACTCTATCGGGCGGTTAGAAAAAGAAGGCTCGTTCATGTTCTACGGATTGGATCCGGCATGGCACATGGCCTGGAGGCTGGAGCCGGCCTGGGATCGCATTTTTGCGAGATTTTTGTGTGCTCCTACCGCCGCAGTTCTTGTGTACCGTTCCTCGCATGCAGTCCACTTGTTCGCCGAGCTCCCGGCTACATGTGCGAAAGGTCAAGCGGTTTGCACTGTACTTGGTAGGATCAACTGCGCGGATACATTTGAATTTGGGACCTGAGGCGCCGGGGCGTGATGGCGTGAGACGTCGCGCTGCTGGAGGCTGGAGTTCTGGACGTGCGGCCGTGGGGCTCGCACTGCGCGCGGGCACGGCCGCGTCACGGGCCTCCGGCGGTTGGTTGGTTCGTCGCCGTCTTGCAGGCTGCAGCAGCATCAGCATCCGCGGGGTATCAGACGAGGCGGATGCATGCGTGGTCTCTCGCTGTTTCTCACATTCCTAACTAGCTGCGCCTTGCACCCATCGATCGTGTGTAGCTTCAGTCGTGTCCCGTCCCGACCACACCGGCGCCCAGTGACGTACATGTCTGGAATAGGGGATGCTAATCATGCAAAACGACTCTGGAGTCTGGATTCTTGAAGAAGAGCAACAATGGGCTTCGACATGCTATGACCACAAAGAAGAAGGAACTACTGCCCAAAAAACAAAAACAGTGACACACATATTAACATATCTAAATTCCATGTTCACCGGTATAAATTTTGCAACCTCTGACTAAGGCCCTGTTTGTTTGGCTTAAGCTATTTAGCTTGCCTTTTGGCTTTAGCTAGCTTTTTTTTTGGCTTAAGCAGCTCAAAAGCGGTCTGTTTTTATACGTTTATACGTAGTAGAGGTGGATCGTTTACCTTAATTTCAGTGGTATTGATCTTTTGGTTATATAAAGACCGGTGACTTTTGAAAAAACACTGTTAAAATACCACTCCTTAGTTTAGTGCTTTGACTTAAAAATGGAAGAAAGAAATCGCAATTCACAAATGGCCCAAGACCAATCTGTGCCCTCAAAACCTGGGCTCAGGAACTAATCTGATACTCGATTGCAGCACAACCACTCCATAACATGGGCCGATCCGCTCGATGTCTGTTACATCGTGCAGTGGTGGTGGTGGTTTTCTTTCTTGCGGACCAATACCAGACACCAAAGCGTCGCGAGAGGCGATCGGGAGGGGTCGGAGATTGAGGCGGAGCTGACGGCGACGTGGGAGGGAGCGAACGGCGCTGCTGCGGAGCGGGGAGAGGAGAAGCCACCGGGGTGGGGGAGGGAGATGGCGCCGGCGAGGGGTTGGAGCCGGACGGTGGGCAACGCGCGGTCGTTCGTGGGCAACGCGCTGGGCGGCCTCCGCGGGTGGAGCAACCTCGCCTCCTGGGCCGTCGCCGGAACCCTCGCCTACTACCTCTGGGTCAAGCCCGCGCGCCAGCTCCAGAAGGAGCAGGAGGTCACCGCCTACCTTTCATTCCTCCACCCCCTTGCTCCTTTCTTTCCTTCCCCTTGCTATATGGTAGCTGTAGTTGTCTTCTATTGGATCATCCTTGAGGTGTTGCCTCAGATCGCTAAAGGGATGGTTGCATCTATCCATGCGTGCCTAGTGCCTGGCAATTGTCGAATTGAGCGGATAGTTAACCCATGCGCCTGTGTGTGTTGTTCTTGGCATCAAGAGCTTTTGGTTCACTAGAGAGATGTGCATTGGATTGTTGGCAAATTGTTTCTCTCGGTTGGTTTTGGTAGAAATTTTTTTCTTTAATTTTTTTTAATCTTTTTTTCGAAACTAGATGTGAGGCAAAAAAAAAATTGTAGAATTAGCAGCGGTCGCCGTATATGAGGCGATAATTTCACATCTGAGCAATTAGTGTAAGCTTTGAGCGTGCGATTTTCTTCATCATCACGGTCGATTCTTAAAAAAATCATAACTTTTCATATGATTTGGATGGAGATAAACTTTATATGAAATCGTAGCTTAACGGGATCTACAACTTTTGTATATAATTTTTTCATTTGAATCCATTTAAATCTTAAAGCAGGATAGAATGTTGGATCTAAAAATAGATCCAACATTCTATCCCGTTTTTGAGCATTTAAATGGATTCAAATGGAAAAAAAATTATATACAAAAGTTGTAGATCCCGTCGAGAGCTACAATTTTCATATAAAGTTCATCTTCATCTGACATCATATGAAAAAGTTATGATTTTTTTTAGAAATTGACCGTAGACGGAGGAAAAATCGCGGGCACTAATCTCCCGTATATGGGGTATATACGGGCGACCGCGCCTAATTCTGCAAATTTTTCCTTGACGCTTAGTTTTGAAAAAAAAAATTAAAAAAAAAATATTAAAGAAAAAAAAATTCCAGGGATTGCTCACCTCTCTCTCTCTGCCAAATCTGACTGTGAAGAAGCACCACTTAACTAGACCCGGTGTCCTGAGTCCCGGACCGATGTACTGCTGCTAAGGCTCTCCCGCGACGTTTGTCTTGCTTAAGCTACTGTTGCTCATGATGTCAAATTATGAATCTTGACGATACCCCTTTTTTGGGGGGCAAGAGGAGTAGCGATATGGCATTCTTGGATAAACGATGCGCTCATGGCGTGTGCTAAACAAAATAGACCTGTGCAAGAGCTAGGCAGAAATGTAGCAATACCTCATTTTTTTTCTCTTAATGAATATGACGCACAGTTCAGGTGCCTTCCTGAAAAAGAAATGTAGCAATACCTCATTGGGGGCAAATAATGGTGATCCACAAATTTAAATTAACGGTCATGTTGTCGCAACCGAACTAACGAAGACACTAAAAACTACAAACTGAAATGATAATCTGAATTTCCCGAACTCCAAACTTGTGTTCTGATGTGTGATTTAAGACCTCCACAAACCAGTAAGAAAGGCTTGTTTACCTACAAGTCTACAAGCAATAGAGTCAAGGACATCTCTCGCAGTTTCTCTCATTACACCTGATAATTTGGCAGCTAATAGTTTTTCTTCATGTTAGCGCCGATGTCATGTAGTGATGTGATATTTTTCATATGTTCCATTCAACTATGTTGTTGGCTTTGCATCCTCAGAAAAAGATGCCGCTGCAGATATGACCAAATTACTTAAAAGTATTGCACTGTCGATACCTTGTTTGTTGCTCTTTTCTCCCCTTTCCAAGTGCTATAAGTTTAATTTGGTTTGTTTTCTCTCCATCCACTTAAAAACCTTTACGCTTTCTTTCCACAGGAGAGAGCTGCCTTGGCTGCTGCCTCGGATCCTTACCGTTATGTTGAGAAACGAAAACCAATTCCTGATCCCCAGGTAGTCTCATCTCTCTTTTAGATCCCAGACAAGTTGTTCCACAAACAGGTTGAACCGTTTCCCTAAGCTAAAATTGCATGTAACGACCAGGATACTGGCCTAATTTATGGGAAGAAGAAGCCTACAAAATCTGACGACTAGTTTTTTTCTGGGAATATCTGTACCAAAATGCGCCATCCTTTGCTGGGCAACATTGCAAGGAGGGAAGTCTGATGGCTACGTGATAAACATTTCGTGAAAGTGTCGCCTGTACATGCTAGCAAGCCCAGAAAAGAATCGGCCAATGTTAAGTTTATGCATTTCGAGTACTTAGGCTTCCTGAAGTAACTGTTCACTATTGTGTATTGTGGCTGTTCAGGTAGATGGCGTTTGGCTAGACATGAGAAATGAGAAATGTAAATGTGTAAACGGGCTATATCTTTTCTTAGCTAGATGTTTACATGTTTATGTATCAACGCACCCTCGGTGGTTATTAGTTTATTATCCTGTATACTGTTGACACTTACTAGCGTTCCTGAATAAAATTTCATGCTGGCCGTGAGCCTACCGTAGTTCGTTCCAGAAAAACCTACTAGTGTTCCCACCATGGTAAACGATAATTCCACTGTGTGTCATAATGTGAAGTAAAGAAAAAAAATTTTGCTTTTTTTACCCTTTACTATATTTTTTTCAAATACAGTCTATCTAAAATCATTTGCAGATTTGGCCCCTACGAGTCGCCTTCTACGTTCGGGAGCTTGATAAGTTGTCTGCCGCGTCAAGATTTGTGTCGAGCTTCCCTTCTTTGGCAGGAATCAAATTCACTAATTAATTGCTAATTTAATCATACTTCTTAATTAATCACTTAATTAAATCACTAATTAATTACGGTTCTTATTTAATCTCTTGATTAATTGGGGTTCCTTCTGAGATAACAGGGCTCGCTTGGTGGCTGAGATTCCTCTTGCTCGGTAGCTTCCTTGTGCAGCAAGGTATTTGTGTCGTTTGCTACATCTTTCGAGTTGACTAAGAGGGCTAGTTTCGTAAATTCGAAAAAAAAAGACTGAATTTGTTAAAAATGAATTTCAGGAGGTTATAAAAGCAACGGTTTAACTGAACTGTGAACACAACAAGCGAGTCAGTGTCCTTAATCTGTATCATGTTGCTGCTTTGTTTGAAGATAACCTGTTCGATTGGGGAGATTCATCAACTCATTTCAAGGTAACTTGTGCCATGATATCTGAAATAAGCTAGTATCTTTCGTTGCGTTGCTCTCCAGAATCCCATGTGAAGTGGTGTCACAGAGACATAGAGGGCGCATCCAGACACAAATGCTGCCGTTTGCCACTCCATTGGCAAGTTATTGACGCTACTCTTCTCTTCTCCTGCATGTTCTTCGTTCCATTTGACAAGAAAATATCCTCCGTTCTGCCGTGCTGAAAGCCTGAAACCAGTGGTCGGCCGAGCCCTCGTGTACTTACTTCGGATGACCAAAAAGGGTGTTACAATACGATGATCTCATCCGTATAAATACCGCTAAACTCAAGCGACGCCAATAAAAACGTTGTTGCTTCCATCCATTCATGATATATAAATTGATTGAGTTCTGATCATTTACATCTCTCATTCTTCTTTATAATACGTTATCAGCCCGTAGGCTCTTCCAATCACAGAACGCACGCGCAAGTGATACATCAATGATGTCTCATGAAGTCAATCTGCTGGAGGAGGAATTATGCCTTGTGGACAGTTGTACCACAAACTCTATACTTAGAGAAATCAAATATTTCCAAACTCTTAAGAAAAGAGAAGGAAATATTTTGACCATCGTCGGACGCGATGCATTGATAGTTGGTTCTGGTCAAGCCACTATCTCTCTTCCAATGGGTACGAAAATTATAATCGAGGATGCTTTATTGTATCCTGATTCAACTCGCACCCTACTAAGTTATAGAGACATCCGTAAGAATGGGATTCATGTTGAAACCCATATCGAGAATAAAAAGGAATTTCTTCTCTTTACTAAACTTACTGGATCCGGCAAACACATATGTGAGAAAATCCCATCACTCGAATCTAGATTGTACTTCACATACATTAAGCCTATTGCAAATGTTGCATATAAAGTAATCTTTCAAAATGTCGATGCATTCTAAACTTGGCATGATCGACTTGGGCATCCGGGTATAGGGATGATGAGAAAGATTATTACCAATTCTATTGGTCATGCTTTGAGTACTGCAAAATTCCCTCAATCTTCTGATTTTATGTGCACATCCTGTGCCACTGGAAAATTGATTTTAAGACAATCTCCTCTTAAAATTATTGCAGAACCACTTAAATTCCTTGAACGTATCCAAGGTGACATTTGTGGACCAATTTCACCACCTTCTGGACCATTCAAGTATTTCATGGTTTTGATTGACGCATCTACTCGATGGTCTCACGTGTGTCTTCTATCCACACGTAACCATGCATTTGCAAAGATAATGTCTCAACTTATCAAGTTGAAGGCTCATTATCCTGAACATCGAATTCAATCAATTCGTATGGACAATGCTGCAGAATTTACTTCTCAAGCCTTCGATGATTATTGAATGGCTTTGGGAATTCAAGTTCAACACTCTGTACTATATGTCCATACTCAGAATGGTTTGGCTGAATCCTTAATTAAAAGAATCAAACTCATTGCTAGACCAATATTATTGAACAGTAATTTACCTACATCATGTTGGGGTCATCCAGTCATACACGCTGCTGAACAAATACAACTACGACCAACTGCATATCATGAATCTTCTCCCATGCAGTTAGTACGTGGAAATCCTCCAAATGTTTCCCATTTGCGTAAATTTGGGTGCGCAGTGTACGTACCCATCTCACCACCTCAGCGTACCACTATGGGTGCACACAGGAAACTAGGGATCTACGTGGGATATCATTCTCCGTCGATCATTAAGTATTTAGAACCTCTTACAGGGGATCTATTTACTGCTCGATACGCTAATTCTATATTTAATAAAGATCATTTTCGGCATTAGGGGTAGACTTCAAGTACCAGAAAGAATGTCGGGAAATTGATTGGAATGCACAAAGCATTTCGAATTCAGATCCACGTACTACTGAATCTGAACAACAAGTTTAGAAAATTATTGATTTGCAAAACATTGCAAATAATATGCCAGATGCATTCACTAATTACAAAGGTGTTACAAAATCTTTGAATCCTGCCATTAATGTACCAGAAAGAGTGGAGGTACCAATCAAAACCACTCATCCCCTGACTAGCAATAAGAGGGGGAGAAGTATGGCCAAGAAACAGGATTCTACTTCTTCCAAACAGAAGAAGAAAACAGTGACTGCATCCCAACCTATGGTTAGAAAACAACAGTTGGAACATTCTGTTCCACAATCTAGCTCTCAAGCGCAAGTGCATTTATGCACTGAGGCTGGAACATCGGAATATCCTAGATCTATCATATTGGGAAATAATGATGAATCTTTAAGGATAAATGAAATTGCCATCAATTTTATTGATACTGGAAAGTCCTTTGATCGACGAGCTACATTTGTTGACACTTATTTTTTTGAACAAATTGCTGAAACCTTTGATCCAGATCCTAAATCCATGGTAGAGTGCAGATGACGCTCAGATTGGATCAAATGGAAAAAAGCAATTGAAACAGAAATAGCCTCACTTTATAAAAGAGAAGTTTTCTCGGTAGTAATGCCCACACCTCCTCGTATCTTCCCTGTGGGATACAAGTGGGTTTTCGTCCGGAAACGGAATGAAAACAATGAGGTTGTGAGATATAAAGCAAGGCTAGTAGCACAAGGTTTTACGCAAAGGCTTGGCATCGATTTCAATGAGACATATTCTCCAGTAATGAGCGGTTTACCAAATCCTCAGGCAAATCGCAACATGTATTGTATAAAATTGCAAAAGTCATTATATGGATTAAAGCAATCGGGCCGAATGTGGTACAATCGATTAAGTGAATTCCTTAAACTTAAAGGATACACTAATAATGATGATTGCCCATGTGTTTTCATTAAGAAATCCTCCAAAGGATTCTTTATCATTTCAGTGTATGTTGATGATCTCAATATCATTGGTAATGAAGCGGATATTAATGAAGCACGTTATTATTTAAAGACAGAGTTTGAAATGAAGGATTTGGGTCAAACCAAATATTGCTTAGGTTTACAACTTGAGCATTTACCTTCAGGAATTTTTTATACATCAAGCCGCTTATATCCAGAAAGTATTGGAGAAATTCAATATGGATAAATCTTATTCATCAAAAACCCTTATGATGGTTCGATCTCTAGACATAGAGAAAGATCCATTCAGACCTAAGGAGGATGGAGAAGATATTTTGGGTCTTACTATTCTATATCTCAGTGCCATAGGAGCACTCATGTATCTTGCAAACTGCACCCGGCCGGATATTGCATTTGCAGTTAATCTGCTGGCAAGATATAGTGTTGCTCCTACTAAACGTCATTGGACGGGAGTTAAGAATATCTTTCGATATCTTAATGGCACAAGAGATCTTGGTCTTTATTTCATGAATAGCCCTGATCCAATATTATTGGGTTACACTGATGCTGGTTATTTATCTGATCCCCATAATGCCAGATCGCAAATAGGCTTTGTATTTTTACAAAGTGGTACAGCCATTTCCTGGAAGTCTTCAAAGCAGACCCTAGTGGCTACATCCACTAATCATTCTGAAATAATTGCATTATATGAGGCATCACGTGAATGCGTGTGGCTTCGCAGAATGATTAACCACATCTTAAAATCATGTGATCTTGGTTATCTGGAATCACCAACTATTATCTATGAAGATAATGTTGTTTGTGTTGTTCAGATGGAAACAGGTTACATTAAGAGCAACATCACTAAACATATTGCTCCTAAATTATTTTATCCCCACAAATTGCAAAAAAATGGGGAGATAAACATCCTGCAAACTAAATCTTGTGATAATCTTGCAGATTTATTCACCAAGTCTCTACCTTATTCCCTTTTCCACAAATATGTTGAAAGAATAGGCATGAGAAGATTTAGACATTTGCAGGGATCAGGGGGAGATTCTCTCTGATCAGAAACCTTGTTCCACTTCATATTGTACTCTTTTCTTTTATAAGGTTTTTCCTTCAAAAAGGGTTTTTCCTCATTTAAAGTTTTTAATGAAGCAATATCACCACAAGTTGGATATATATCATGATTTCTCCTTATTTTTCCTATATGGTTTTGAGGAGTTTTTCTCATGGTGGACTCGATCAAGGGGGAGTGTTACAATGCGATGATCTCATCCGTATAAATGCCGCCAAACTCAAGCGACGCCAACAAAACCGTTGTTGCTTCCATCCATTCATGATGTATATATATGTACACATAGATCAATAAATTGATTGAGTTATGATCATTTACATCTCTCATTCTTCTTTATAATAAGGGGCACGGTGCTCAGCGCACGCCACGTCCGTTTCTTTTTCCTGAGTTTTTCGCCTTTTCTCCCCGGAGCACATTTTTTAAAAAAATTTCTAGCCCTAATACTCGGGCACATTCTTTTTTATAAAAGAAATCTAGCTCTAATACGAACACTTTACAAAAATAGACTTTTTCCTATCACGAAAGGCGCAGCAGATGGCACGTGACACCTGCTACGCCTCCGTACTGCGACAAGTCGCCGACATCGTGGGAGCACCAAGCGTCGTGGCACAATTTGTCTCTATGCCGTCGTTGCTGCTGCTACGGTCGGCCGGGGTGCCATGTGGTCAAGCGCCTGATGTAGTACATGGGTACATTATGTGTCATATATCGAGGCTTCGGTGGTTAGGAAGGGAGCCATTTTTACAATTTTATTACTCCTTTTGATCATAAATAGTTGTCGTTTTGACTATCGCACGGTCTTCAAAATATAGCTTTGACTACTGATTTCTATTATAATATATTTATAAAACCCAATGAAATTATAATATTTTGACAGTACTTTTTGAGACAAATCTACACATATAATTATCATGTATCCAATTTAAATATTTAAAAAGATATTAACAGTTAAAGCTTGACTATACATATCTTCGAAACAATAACTATTTAGGACCCGAAGAAATAGTACGAAACAGATACGGAAAAAAACAAATTGTAAAGGTAAACCAGGTAAGGCTTCATATTTGCTCTTTTCGCTTTCGCGGCCGTGTCAGCTCACCACTCGGAAGTCGGAACACGCGACCAAAGCAAACAGCGGCACGGGGGAAAAGCGGAAGCCAACTGGAACGTGCCCTCGCACACACAAACCCTCTGCAGTTTACAGCGAAATAAGGAAGGAAACAAGCGTGCTACAAGAAAAAATCGCGCACCCACCTCTGCGTCCAACCCGACCCATGCCATGTCCCAGCACGACGGTGCCGACGACGGCGGCGGCGGCCATCCATCCCCCTCGCCCTCTTCCTCTCCGCCTCCACCGCCGCCGGTCGTCGCGTGGCCCGAGGACGGCGCCCTGACGCGGGACTGGGTGGCCGGCCTTACCGCCGCGCTGGACTGGTGCTCGCGCCGCCTCCCCGCGGACCAGCTCCCCTCCGTCTTCCCGGCCGCGCTCGTCCAGCGGCTCGTCCTCGCCGCGTCCGTCATCCTCCACCGCGAGCCCAACCTCGTCCGCGTCGACCCGCGGCCCGACCAGGCCGTCGTCGTCGTCGGGGACGTCCACGGCCAGCTCCACGACGCCATCTTCCTGCTCGAGGACGCCGGGTTCCCCTCCGAGGAGCGCATCTTCGTCTTGAATGGGGATTACGTGGATCGCGGCGCCTGGGGCCTCGAGACCTTCCTCCTCCTCCTGGCTTGGAAGGTAAATTATCCCAATTCTACTCGTTTATGCTTGTTGTCACAAGTTTCACAACACCATCCGCATCGCAGTTCCTTATTTTTGGTTCCGTTTAACTGATGCAGTAGATAGGAAGGCATTGTGTCGGATAATGCAAGTAAGCTGAGTTATGAACAATGATTGTAGCTTCGTATAGTATGGCCTTTTTTTAATTGAACTTCACAAGTGTGGGTTTGGTCAATTTTCTCTGCTCGCAATTTAACTGAAATCAGCATAGAATTCTGAGCCTCAATACCTAATTTAGCATATCCACCATTAAAGTGCGTGTTTAACCATTTGCTCCATTCGTGCATTCAAATTGAAATCAGTATAGAATTCTGACCCTGTGAGACCCACTCCATAGTATTGGCATGGCATCTCTACCATTGAAGACTGTTCTCTTATAGACTTAGGTGTTTCCACAAAGTACAACATCTTGTAATGGCAATCCATAAAAGATCGGAGATTTGGTCATACTAGCAAGTTTATCCTTCGGAACTGTAAAATAAAATGTTAACAGATAGATTCCCTTCAACCATGAGCTAACGGTCATCAACATGTTTTGGTTCTTTTAGGTATTGCTTCCAAATAGTGTGTTTCTTCTCCGGGGAAATCACGAATCCAAGTACTGCACATCAGTATATGGTTTCGAACAGGAGGTAATGGTTAAATATAAAGACCAAGGCCCTCAAGTTTATCGAAAGTTTTTAAGATGTTTTGAAGATCTTCCTCTAGCGTCAATAATAGCAGGATGTGTCTACACTGCTCATGGAGGGATTTTCCGTGCGGCGATTGTAGTACCACCGAAAAGATCAAAAAAAGGCAAGAGAGGTCACAAATACAAGGCGTATTCTACCGATGACTCGACTACTATAAAGCTTGGATCCTTGGACGAATTGTTAAAAGCAAGGAGAACTGTTCTTGACCCTCCATGGGAGGGTACAAATTTGATTCCTGGAGATGTTCTTTGGTCTGATCCTTCTTTGGAGATGGGTCTTTCCCCAAATAAAGAAAGAGGCATTGGTTTGATTTGGGGTCCAGATATCACTCAACAATTTCTATATACAAATAATTTGAAGGTCTGTCATGCTTGATTGAAATTATCTGATGAACTGAATTATTTCTTATTAAGTGTTATGATGCTTGTTGGTGCTCAAAAGTTGAAAGGCTGGCATCTTGTATTACAATGTGGACATTCTTTAAGATCTAAGGAATGTAAGTATTACAGAGTTATAGTTAGGAGCCTGTGATCCTACTGTTACTTGAAGTCCCTTTATCTGTTTGCTTGCTTTATCAATTGTAATCTTTTCATTGCTTCTTCCTTTGGAAGTACATTAGACCTTGACGTACGCACTTGCTGCTTCAATGTAGGTTGGGTTGGTATGTTGCGTCAAACATGAATATTTTGCTTCTGTGGATTCCCAATCATGATTTCTTTATGTAGACATCGAGTGCCACATGTGTTTTTGAGAACTAAAATGATAATAGTTAATGTTTCCATATTTTTATCTTGTGTATCTATCATTGTATCGTCTGCCTTTTTTTTCTTTCGGTTTATTGTTTAGCACACAAATGTACTGGCCTAGTTCTTCCTTTTTATATTCCATACTGTCTCGGAGCAATTCTTGCTTATCTTGGGATTTTCAACTGTAGTGCTTTTGTATCTTATTTGTTGAATATGATAGAACTCGTTACTAAAGTTCAAGCATGATCTTCAGCTTTTTGATGGTTTGTTGTGCTTGTATATGTTGGTGTGTCATCTTTTCAGTTGTCCCGGTGTTTATGAGCTGTACCCCATTTTGGGCTGGTGTTTGTATTCTCTTCTCTCTTTTACTGAGAAGCAGAGCTCCTGCCCTTGTTTTTTTTTAAAAAAAAAAAAGAATTTCAAGCATGATTGTAACATCCCAACAGCCTCTTTTTAAAAAAGAAGCCTATGTTGTGACTTTTGAATGCAAAATATTTGTAGACAAACTTGAACTATATACTACATTATTTTAATTAGCCGAGTGTTTATGTTCAACAAGATTGATTGCTCAATATACATAGCCAAATCTTTTAAGCTTGGTCACTTGGCATGCTGGTATGGAAAATGGTGTATTTTAGCACATTGAGCATGTTCCTTCATAACATTAGAAACTAGGCATCATCACCTAACTATAGAAGTTTAAAATTCATATTCTTACTTCCTCTTTTCGTTGAAAAAAGTTAATCATCAGATCACATGAAGGTCCAGATGCAAGAGACAAGCGACATGATCTATTAGGAATGGAAAATGGATATACAATTGATCATCACGTAGAATGTGGAAAGCTAATAACTCTCTTCAGTGCTCCAGACTATCCACAATTTCAGGTTATACTTTATCGCATGATTTACTGTCCACCGTCGAAATATTGCTTCCATTTTGACTTATAGATACATGTTTCATGAGTGGAAATATATTCAACTTCTAGTTTGACATTCTGAGCTAAATGATTTGATTTTATGACTAATATAAAAAAATGTACTTTTGATCATGTGTATTGTTTCACATAATCTGGCACTCTTATTTGTTTCTGGTACAGGCCTCAGAGGACCGTTACAACAATTGTGGAGCATATATTGTTCTTAATCCACCTGATTTTGCTACCCCTGTTTTCCATAGTTTTGAGGCTGTAAAGCCCAGGCCTGCGGTACGTGATATATATTGTGTTCCTAAGCTTAAAACAAGTTTATGCCTTGAATAATTTGTGATTCTATGATGTGTATGTAGGATGAATCAATTTTTTGAAAAAAAATAATGTCACACATTATGATTTTTGTTTTTGAAGAATGCACATTATGATGTTAGTATGGAAATAATCTCTTAGGGTTATGGATAACAAATGAACTTAATATAATTTTTTTATGCAGGCGAATCCCTACTATGATTTTGAAGAAGTAATTGACTCGGATGAAGAGTTAAATTTAGGCGCCATGAACAATGGCACATCGAGCTTGTGATGATCACATCTTGTCTTGTATCATTATATTTAGCATGCCACTGTCACCAAGAATGAGAAAATGCAAACAAGTTTTTGCTGTGATTGATAATAACATCGCAGGCTTTTAAATTGCTTTTTGTCATGTATGCCAAGTCTGTCAGTTGGTTGTTTTTTAGGCTGGTCTGTATCCACAACACCGTGGCCAAAAAAATATGTCATCAAGTAATTCCTGGAACTATTGAGTGCAGAAACCAACATGACAGTTGTTAGTATCTTCATCTTTCAATCTTGCTTCTAGCAATTCAATCGGAGGAAGATCTTCTGTTTCCTTGGCTGGGCTCTGCTGTTGGAATTTTGACATCAAATCTGCAATCTGCAGGAGCCGAGCACATTTTCCTTGAGTCTTGAGAGGATTGTGCTGATCACCCATCCTAACCTAGAATTACATGGGTGCAGGGCATCTGGAGGTAAGACCTAGCCAGTTACATCTGTGGAGGCAGGAAATGGTGGTTTTGATGATGGAGTGCATCATTCTCATGTTATCTGAAGAAGCTATTTTGCCTTGTCTGCAAATATGCATAGGAGACACCAGTCTTTCGGTCTGAGGTATCAGCCCCACCGTGCATGTCATCACATGTTTGCAAAGATGCATTTTTGCAGCTTTCAAAGTTCTAACTGCATTGCTGAACGCATGGTCTTCCCTTAGATTTTTTTTAAAAAAAAGAAAAAGAAACGATAGGCGGGAATTAGACTGGAACATATCAGGTGGTGCAAATGCACCTTTCCTGAAAATTTTGATCCGAACCATTTCATTGTGCATCAAAGTTTCAGATCCCTCTTCCTTTACCACCCGCACCCGCGGATTTTGTAAAAAAAAAAAGAGAGAGAAATTTTACGGTAGAAATCACATCTAACCGTTGATTTGTTAATGATGATTCTACTATTCTACTATAAGATGAAGTATAAATAAATTCTAGCTACTCTGATCTATTGGATAGAAAAGAAGGAACATCTCATATTAAATTTAGTGTACCGTAGAAGAGCTAAATAAAACCCTACATTTTCACTTCGATTACATACCACTCTCCTCCCTCTCTCTACAGCAAGGTTTCAAATTTCGGTTTCGGAATAAATTTGCCCCAGGCCGGATAAGAAATTTCGGAATTATTTCGGACAAAATTTGAATTTGAAAATTCAAATCCGGTCCAATCCGAAAAAAAACCGAAATTCGGCGAAAAAACGCGAAATTTCGGGTTTTTTTGCACTGGATGAAAAGTGGTCTAAACGTTATCGAAAAATTTTGAAATTTTTTTTGGAGGTTCCTGACACAATGCTGATGTTCTCACAAAATTTCAGCTGATTATCACATCTGAGAAATTTTTAAAAATTCGGAGAGTTGTACTGTCCTGATAAAACACTGACCGACAAGTTTGATCGGAATGGAAAATAGTACAAATCAAGTTATAAACTGTTGAAATTTTTTGTGCATGGTTATGATCCATAACTAATGTTCTCATAAAAATTTCAGCTGATTATCACATGTGAGGAATTTTTAAAAATTCGGAGAGTGGCGCTGTCCTGATAGAACACTGACCGATAAGTTTGATCCGAATGGAAAATGATACAAATGAAGTTAGAAACTGTTGAAATTTTTTGTGCATGGTTATGATGTATCTATAATGCTCTCATAAAATTTTCAGATGATGATCAAACTGTATAAATTTTTAAAAATTCGAACAGTACTACTGCCATGTTAAAAGGCTTACCGGCAAACTTGAACAAAATGAAAAATTATGTAAACCATAAATTTTTCTGAAAATTTTAAAAAATGGTGGTAAGGAAGTTATTAATATCCCATAAAAATTGTGATTCATGATCACATTCCAGTGAATTTATAAAATTCTTACAAGGCACAGTACCATTTATGTTCTTTTCTTTTTGATTTTTGAAATATAATATAACAAACGAAGTTCAATGCTTACATAGATTTGATTGACCAAACAAACAAAGTTGAAATTTTTTAAAAAATTTATATAATGTTATTGAGTCAATTATTAATCACTCAAAAAAAATTTAGATCATAATCACACTCAAGAAAAATTATAAAATTCTGACAATATAACTGTCCCAATTATGTTCATTCTGTTTTTGATTTTTTAAAGATAACAAATGAAGTTAAATTATTTTGAAATTTTTTATGTATGATCCTAATCTACTAAGGATAGTACCATAAAATGTTCAGATTATTATCATGCTTGTAAAATTTTATAAAAAACTAACAGTGTTTCTGCCAAAATTTTAAAATGTTTAAAAAATTAGATTTTTCAACAAATTTTCATAGGAGATGACTTTCCTAAGGGTTATTGGACCAAATCCGGCCCTAAAACTTTCAAAACCGGCCAAAAACACGAAATTTCGCCAAAAAACGAAATTTCGGATTTTGCTGTAGCAATTTCAAATTTTTTTTAAAAAAAAAATTCGCCGGTACTTGAGATTTTGAGGTGATCCGAAATCCGAAATTTTAGCGAAATTTTGAACCTTGCTCTACAGTCACAACATCCTGTGATTCCCATCTCCCTGTTTTCATCGGCGACCGACCAGCTGACAAGAAGACGGCAGTGGCGTGGCCGGGCTAGCCGGAAAGCGAGCAGGCGCTGAGTGCAGGTACGCGACGAGCAGGTAGGCAACGGGTGAGCGTGAGCATCGGAGCACGGGAAGAGCACCGTGCGACCCCGTCCAACCCCCCTAGCACCGTCGGATCTGGAGGTCATGCGGCTTCTTCCTTGGCATCGACCCCATCTTGCTTGTCCTTGGCGACGAGATCCACCGCGTCGGAGCTGCTAGTGTCTACTTCCTGCTGGATCTGAGCCACCGGCGTCCAAATCAACATGATTTGTTCTTGTTTCTTGATTTGTACTTGCCAAATGCTTGAAGATGATTGACGACGAAATCATTTTTTTTCCTATTTTTTGCTTCGAGTGTATGTTGAATGTTCTAATTAGGCTGCAATGGCCTAAGGCAGCTAGACGGCAGGGAGACAGGGACCTAGTGTCCAGGCGCCGTCAAGGTGAGCTAGGCTACAGCTTAGGGGAACGTGTTTGTTGTATATTCTTGAAGATGAAATCTAAAAAAAACACAACTTGTATTTTGGTAAGATTATATCCGAAAATCCAACTTCATGCAATGAACATGCTCATTTTTTTTTATTTCTTTTCTTCAATGTACATGGACATGCATATGAACATGCACACGATTTTTCTTTTCTTTTTATGAATTTGATGGGAACATTTGAGAGGAGAGGACTACTATGTAAAAGGGTTATGCACAAAATACGCAGATAGAGGTGGGCACTCGGGCCGGGCTCTTTTGGGCCGGTCCGAGACACGACCTCACGGTCCGGCACGAAGCTCGACTCGGTACGACACTGTAGCACGGGTCGTGCCGGGCCTGAGAATCGGGCACGATGAGTGGTACGGCCCGGCACGATACTGTAGAATGGGCCGTACCGGGCCCGATGATCCAGGACGTGAGGAAGAAACCTAACATGAAGGTCACCGACTCACAGAGCATGACCGTCATAGATGCACCCAGTAGCATGAATGCCACCCCTATCGCCGACATCTAAAAGAGACGGACAAAACAGGAGAGAGATTGAGAGACGGTGTAAGAAGCTGGTTTCTCTCGCTCGTCCCTCTCAATCTCTCTCAGCTCTCTCTCTCTCATCCGTCTCTCTCAATCTCCCTCTCAATATCTCTCGCCTGTCTCGCTCACTCTCTTTCTTGCCCATTGCCCCCTCTCTCGCCCGTGTTGAGCACATCCCCCTCGCTCTATGTAACTGTTCAAGAATAAATAAATTTTAGTTCTTTTTCTCATAATATTTGAATCTACTGCCTCAACTCCATGCATTTCCGGCTACTTTCCTCTCGTTGCAATAGTGCAAATGGGTCAGGCCTAGGCCGGCACGGCACGAAGCAGACACGAAGCGCAAATGGGCCGTACCTGGGCTCACCGAAGGCGAGTCGGGCCGGCACGACGGGCCGTCGCGGCCCAACACGGTTCAGGCACGAAGCACGATGGATCCGTGCCGGATCGGCCCGGCACGACACGACGCCCACCTCTAACGCAGACCTGTGTTGGGGCTTTTGCAAATTTGGTGAGAGTGGGATGCTGAAGCCATCCTAGCCTTTAAGACATCATCCAACGAAACACAATCAAAAAATTTCAGATTTTCATAAAACTAAGCATTTGAACCTGATACTACCCCGGAGTTAGACAAGGCAAAGCCAAGTAGCCAACTACGACAGCTTTGTAAACTCCAGCGGCTGAGGTTGTTATGCATTTCCTCGATTAATCCTCCAAACTCTTCATAATTCTGCACAGCTTATAGCCCATCAACAAGTTGTCTATCGCCTCCCTCCTCTCCGCTGCGGCACTCCCGGCCGGCGCTGGCAAGGGCCGAGTGCCAGCCTCCATCCACCTGTACTGTCACTATCACCACCACCAGTAGCAGCAGCCACAAAGGCGGCGGGTGGCAGCGACGTCGCTGAAGAGGAGGTACAAGGGGAAGGAGAAGAAGTAGGTACAAGGGGACGGAGAAGAAGGAGGCGGTCCTGGCAGAGCTTATCGAGCGGAAGGTGGCAGAGGCGATGGAGGCATGTGCGGGGCAGGGGGAGGAGGGTTGCCGGTGGCGTGGGACGAGGTGGAGGAGGTGAGCCAGGCCAAGGCCGAGCTTCGCCGTCGCATCCTCGAGGGTGCCGACCACCCCCTCGAGCCCTTCTGCTTCCACAACCCCCTCGCCAACGACTGCGCCTTCGTCTACGAAGACGACTGACACATCCCTCCGTCCATGATCCGTCCATCTACCACCACCATCAGTTCAGTAACTTCGATTCTTGTCTATGCTATCATTCTTAACTGCTTACAGATCAAGAAATAAACAAGTCTCAGCTTTGCAGTTCGATTCTCACAGACATGCAGCATGCTACTATGCTAATGCCTAATAGTAGTACGTTGAGATGTTCTAAGTTAGGGCTTAGGAATGCTTCGTTTGTTAACACAAACTTTTTTTTTAATGGAATGGCAGAAGCTCTGACGTGCATTAAAGAGAAGAGCAAACAACACAGTACAGAGCACTGATGAGTCGCTGCAATCAGTTAGCAGAATGATACAAACCGAAGCGGGGGTGTGGGGATTAAACAACTGAAGAGACCTAGGAAAAAAGTAAAGACATGAAATGGGAAGAGAGCATCGGATCATTCAGTTGCTATTGGGCATTTGGAAGGAGGATGTCTGCCTGAGAAAGGAAGCTGTAGGACTCCCACAGCATCGTTGCGTTGTGACCGTTGGCCATCAACCTCAGGCAGTCCTGAAGCAGCCTGGAAGCGTCAATGAGCGAATGTGTAGCCCAGAAAGCCGGCGTGTCCCAGCAGCGACGTTGGCGAAGTCTAACCCCAATCCTCAAACGCCATCATCCACTTGTGAAGGCCAACATAGGGTTCTGCACATCCTAAGTGTTGGAGATCCTGCATGGCGTTATCAGATCGATTACTGTCGCGCCGTTCATTGTTGCCATGATGCCATCCTCGGCGCACTTTCGCCACCCGTCTGCCACCAGGCGCTTAGCTCTCCGTCTGGGCCGCCTCGGCCGCGCGCCCGCCCGACGCGCGCCGTCGCTTTACCGTGAAGGCCGTGCCTAAGCCGGCCACCTTCGGCTTCCTCCACGGCCACGCGCGCCGCCGACCTCCGGCCAGCGTGTCCGCCATACCCGCAGCGCGCCTCCTCTACGGTTTCCTGAGTCGGCTCCCTGGCGCCCCTTCATGACGCACCACCTTGCGCGACCGCTCCGCCCGATCGGCTCCGTCTTCGACGCCCAGGAGCGCCAGAGCGAGCCACCAGCTCCAGCACGCAAGGGGCCCTACGGCCAACCATCGCTCCCACGAGACCGGTGCAGGCGCACGCTCCAGACGCTCGAAGGTCACCTCGGCCAGTGCGCCCTCCAAGTCGTCTGCATGACCACCCGCCTGTGCTTGGCGCCTTGGCCCAATTGAACCAAGAGCGCTCATCTTGTTTGCTAGCGTGAAGAAGTGATCGCCCGTGAAGAAATCAGGACGCTAATTGGTTTCCAAGCAATCATGAGCAGTTTTTTAAGCTAGACTTCAATCAGATCTCATAAATGGATTTAAGTCCGACTCCAACCCGAAGCTGCTTCAGCTCCTGAGATCAGTGGCTTCGGCTTCTGTTGGCTCCAGTGATTCCAGAGTAGTTCGGCTCCAGCTTTTTAGATTCACAGCTCTTGACAGCTTCCAACTTTATTCAGTTTCGTTGCAACTGCTTCGTTTTTGGGCTCAGCTTCTGTGTTTTTCTGGCTCATGTCTTCGGTTTCGGTTTAGCTGCACGGCTCCAACTCCAGTTCAGCATGAGAGCCATTCTTACACATGTGGGCGTGAGAAAGACTTCATTATATCTCGACGACTGTCCCAGTGCTATTAGTTAGCACTAAAGATTTATTCGACATTTCGTCGTCGATTTATTATTGGCGGTATTCATGCGGAATTAATTATGGGCATTTTCTTCGACGTTTTATCGTTGATTTATCATTGAAAATTTTCTTCGATGTTTCATCGTCTTCTTTGGAGAAAAAAATATCAGTTGATAAGACAACTGCATTTGGTGTTTCATCACCATTAATTGGAACTTGGTGTTTCATCACTATTATCTTGGTGTTTTATTCACCGTCTGGATACATTGCATTATGGAGGTTTTAGCAACGGTCATTTGGAATTCGATGACACCCTGCTGGTAGCATTATACTCTTTGGAGTTTTTTTCTAGTGAAAGTTTTGCTTCAATGTCAATTTCAGATGAAGTATTAAAGTGCAAGGAGTTTGTTTCTGCGTGGATACTACAACGTTCTTTTTGTTGTCTTTGCTCGATATGAGGGGTCTACTGCAATTTATACTCCATCGATGACACAATAGTTTTTCTTTATCTTGGCATTTTTTTCAGGAGCAGTTTCAACTATATTATGGATTTTCAGTAGGCAGTTTGCTGAATTTTATATTCCAGATGGAGCATTCCAAAAGTTCATAATATGAGTTCTTCACTATCTATCCAGCATCTCAAGTGACGTCTTGACTTATGCCATTTGATGATTGAGTGTTTGTTTCAGGAGGTCAATTGCACAGACTCAGACTTTACTAGGTTATGAATCATTGAAGACCCAGATTCTTCGCCTGCTTTGTTACAGCTGTGTTGGATTGACTGTTCCAATCTTTCTCTCGACCTACTGGTGGTTTGCTCAATCTCGCTTCATCAGAAGCATTTGGATAAGATTGCTCTAGTCTTTCATACCCTTTGTGGTTTTTCGCACTACAAGTGTTTGGCTTGACTGTTCTAGTCTTCCTCGTTCAGTAGTCCTTTGGGCTTTTAACGCACTTGTATTCTGTGCTTTATTACTCTTCAGGGTTTTTCCAGAAACAACTTCGTTATAGATTTTGAGTTAATGGGAGGTTTGTTGGAGATAACTCAATATCTCAACTTACCATAACTTTTGGTTTTATCCAAATAGGTTGTTAGTCCAAGTCGTCTACAACTAGAACTCTTTAGCTATATAAGCTAACCCCTGTACTTGTAATTTTTGAAGTACTAGTCATGTGCCCGTGCGTTGCAACGAAAACTCAATTTGCGATAAAAAAATTATTTGCAAAGAACACTAACTTTAGTTATATTTCAATAGTAGAAAAAGTTTGTTCCTCCGAAGAGATTTGACTATCGGGTTAAATTCTCTTCCATCTCAACCGTTCATGTTAGATCCAACGAATCAAGTACTCTGAAGAAGAACAGACGATCGCCACCAACTCTTAATTAGAATTAGTAGAGAGATATCAATCCTTACCATTGAAGGAGAAGAAAGTTATTGCCTTCCTCTTGTAGGAAATCTTCTTGCTTCTTGCACGCAGCTTTTCTCTTCTCTTCCTACGTGTGTCTCCACTACCGATCGGCCTGTCCTCCTGAAGATGAGAGTGGGTGCCCTCTAATAGGGAGTAGATGAAAGCAGAAGGCAGCGTACGCAGACGAATGAAAGCCAGGTCTCCCTGACATCTTCGTGATTGGCACGTGATTCTTTCCTTTTAATCTATGCATTTCCAGATATGATGAGATAGAATTCCCGCATTATGGGATATGGTGAGTATATCTGTCGGCGTTTTCGAGCGCCGGCAAGTAAATTTGTAAGTCTAGGGGGTCGCGCGTTCCACTCCCTGAATGGTTAGACTCGTGAGACCAAGATGTATCTTGGTTGGTGAAAGTCCCTACTCGATTCGGATGGCGTATTGTATTGCTTTTTGCACTATGTTTTTACAGACGAGGCCCCTAAATGACTTAGTCTCCTCGTGTTCTGATGTCTCCCTCTCCCTCTCGCCTCCTTTGAATCGTTTAGCCCTGCCTCCTTTTATACAGAAGGAAGGGGCGGAGTTACATCGAGTTGGGAGAAAGAGCGAGGTGACCTACGCTAGGAGCTCCGGTCCTTCGTCCGTGGATGGTCGCCACCCGTCTTGCCCATCTTTGGGTTGGTAGCCTTGGTGGTCGGGGAGGTTAGGTATTCCCGGAAATAGCGTACTTGCCCTCTGTGACCCTTGCGAATCTTGACGTCGAGTGCGTGGCGTTGGTGCCTCGGGAGGAGCGTGCGCTCGTCTTGTCGGATCGGTTGATGAAATTTGGAAGCTTTGTCTTCTGCGATCACCGGATCTTCTTGGGAAGGAGCCACCGCCCTTGTATAGTCGCTCGATTGACCTCATTCGAAGTGCGTGGCGGTAGGCGATGAGGACTCGAGACGCGGCACTCGGCGTCCGTCACCTTGGTTCGGTTGGAGTCGGGAGATCCGCCCGCCAAGAGGGGTCGGAGCGCTGTCTGTCGGATTCGCTTCCCGGTCGGTCGGGAGCGGATGTCTTCTTGTGATCTCGCAGCGATTCGGTCGTGGCGGGCAGCGCGCGACTGTTGGATGGAGATATGCTTGAGGCCGCTGGCTCATCGCTTCGGGCTGTTGGGGTATCCTTTTTATTAGTATTCGTCAATATCCTTCTATCCGTGCAGAACATGATGAGAAAATCATTCCATTTATAAGATATATGAATAACATCCTTCCATAGTAAGAACATGTGAATAGAGATATGCTAAAATAATATTTCTATTAAAAAAAGATATGATAAAATCCTTCCATCTAAGATATGATTAAATCCTGTTCTATCTCAGCTGTTCATGTCAGATCCAACGAATCAGATACTCTAGAGGAGAACGGACCACTGCCACCAACTCCTAATTAGAAGTAGTAGAGATTATAGTGGATTGTTTCCCGTGGTTTTTTCTAGCAAGAGTTTTTTTACGTTAAATTTGTCTCCAGTTATTTTGCCGTGCATCGATCCATAATACTAAGTAATGCTATTAAACACCATCTCTACCGTTCGGTAGGAGCCGTTAAAGATGGTGTTGTTCCTCTTTCTAGAGGTTCCAAAAGTCGTATATATTATAATACCTCCACCTCCTTTCGACTTTGCCTGACGACGGCAGCACGGACTGCACCAAGCATGGTGGAGCCATGGTCAGGAGAGCTGGGTGGTTTATTTATTTGCATCCAACCAAGAACCTTCCTCCCGCGCCTGAATTATGATATATCTGAATCAGATGGGGCATTTATATTAATTTGTTGCCTGGTTTCTGATTAACACTAATGATCGCCGACCAGAGAAGCAGGTAGATGAAAGGTCGACGCCCCAGGCGTGGGATTACTAAGATAATCCACGCCATACATGAGTACGTACATGACGATGATTCTGCTGGTTTCACTCTGGATAGTAGTGCTATCTTCTCTCAACCCGATGGCCCTTGTGCGGCCGTTGCCGCACGCGCATTTTTCCTCACTTCTGACGCAAAATCATGCGCGATTGAGGCCGCGCGCACGGTAGTAGAAGCAAAACAAGCCGGGAAACGTTCCGCGTCGCCGCACGCCTCAGCCCGTACCGGGGAAAGGAGAGCGGCGAATGGAACCACGCGCGGCGCGGGAGGAAAGGAAACCTTTCCGCTGCGAGAAATTCAGATCACACGGCAGCGCGGGCTGCGCGGCACGGTGGCTCGCGTAGATGGATCAAGGATTTGCCACCAGCATGCAGCAAGTCAACAATGGCAACCGAAGTCGCTTGCATTGCATCCACCTTGCTCTGCCGCAAGTATCTCCATGTCCCATTCAGCTCCTCTCGATGTTGTATGAGTAGCAGCCAGTTTAATTACGGCAAAAGGGGTAGAGCTGAACCAGGAAACATATAGCTAGCTATGAACTACTCCCTCCGGTTACAAATAGTTGTTATTTTAGATATCGACAGGGTCTACGAAACATAGATTTGACCGTCAATTTCTATTTAATATATTTATAAAACCCAATAAAATTATAATATTATGAAAGTATTTTTCGAGACAAATGGTACATATGATTTTAATGTGTCTAATTTAAATATTTAAAAAGGTATTGATAGTCAAAGTTTCAAAATTTTGACACAAATATGCTCAAAACGAAACATATATGTGATCGAAGGGAGTACTGAACTAGCTTTCACTTCAGTGTTAAGACTTCAGAGAGCTCCAGAGGAGGGGCTCTCCGTTTCCCCGAGCCAATTGGAGTTTGATTGACCTAGCCCACTTGAGTTTTATCTGCGTTGGTGCGTGGGAAGTGTATTCAGTGGATTTATATTATCATTTAATTTCCTTTTTTAAATAAAGAAAAACAATTATAACGCATCACAAAATTCAAACCTAACCATTACTTCCATGGTATAAAATACAAGTAATCATCCATCTATTATAGATGAAAGAGTTCACGCCTTTAGGAGGCTTTGAGCCGGCTCGTTCGCGGCTCGAGCTGAGCCGCGAAAAAAAATTACGTTTAGGTCCTTTTAAAAAAATACGATTAGATCCTTTTTCGGGGAAAAAGTTACTATTAGGCCTTTTTTGAAAAAAATATATATTACTTCTAGGTCCTTTATGCGTTTTTAATCATTGCGCTTGGGTCCTTTTAGGAAAATTAGAATTACGATTAGGTCCTTTTCGGAGAAAAAATACGTTCATGTCCTTTTTTTTGGGAAAAAAATATACATTGTATTTAGGTCCTTTTTTATTTTTCTAGCATTATGTTTAAACCCTTTTGCGGAAAACACACAAAAAAATTTAGGTCCTTTTCGCTTGTTTTCTCGATTTACTCCTGTAGGGAACGGCAATCGCGCTTTTTCTCGATTTGCTCGCGTGTGAAGTGACGCCCACGGCTTGGCACGCCGCACATAAGTATCTAATATGTATAACTCTTTGCCTAATATAAGTCACGCGTGCGATGCATTGTGACATCATTGGTAGTTTATGAAACATAGTATTACTTCTACGAGATAAAATTTGTTCATATAGAAATTAGAATCCAAAGTACACATCAGCAAAGCGCATTTCTTCCTAACAAAAATTAAATGAAACTTCTTGCAAAAGAAGATGGCCTCCACAGCATGACAAATGAGTCTTATCTAGTCCCTTATTCAACCTAACATAACAGACAAAGAGATAAAACAGCCTAACAAGTTCGGTCTCCATAATACATGTGAACAGAGAGAAAAAAAAACACCGAGGAGAAAAGGATAAGAGCGGAAGAAAACAGATCTAAAAGGCAAACAAAGAGAAAAAAATAAGAGATGTTTTCATATTTTTTTTGACAGTTACATAAATATTAAAGTATAAATGAAGTGAATAGGTAGCAATCGGATGTCCGATCACTGTACATTTTTCGGACATGTCGGTGCAACATTTTTTTCAACATCTGCAAATTTTTTTTCAACGTCTGCAACATTTGTTTCCGCGTAGACATTTCTACTGTTATCAAAGAAAAATGTTGCACGCGTAAAAGAAAATATTGTAGGCGTAAAAAAAATGTTGCAAGCGTCGACGTCCTAATCCAAATCATCCCGATAAATGAATGAAAGGCGATAATTAATTATCACTTCGCCTCGGTACCACAGTCAACAGGTCCTGTATGCCTCGTCCGCGGTTTAACACACTCGTCTCCCGTAAAACCCCTCCCCCTCTCGCATTCTCTCTTACGACGAGATCAATCTCACCTGGCTCCGATCGCGTCGTCTCCGGCGAAGAGGCGGCGGCGAGGAGACTGCGGGGAGCTCTCCGACCTCCATGGATCCACCTCCGGTGTGCCCGTGAACTGTAAGCGCCTGCCTGCCTTGATCTCACCACGCGATCTGAGCTTCTCCGTTCGTGGGTTGGCTTTTTTTTTTATCTGTGGTTTGCTTGGGGGTGCCTGACGCGTGAGTTGGTGTTGTTGGTCTCGCGTGTATGATCGGGAGGCAGCGGAGGAGGCCGCGTGCAACGGCGGAGGCGAGGCGGAATTCGCGGTGAAGGAGGCCGCGGTCGCCTCGCCGCGGCCCAACGTGGTGGAGAAGCGCGAGGGCGAGGTGGTGAGTGGCCCCCTCGTGGTCGCGAACGACAATCCTGGCGGTCTCTCCGGGGAGGAGGATATGACGGAGTCCAATCCATCACCGGTTGTGGCTGTGCACGGAGGTCACGAGGCCGGTGCCGCGCGCAATGCTTCGTTGGTGAGTGGGCATATGCACGCTGTCACCGAGGCATCGGTTCGTGTGGAGGAGGATGACGGTGAACAAGCTGCTGCTGATGTTGCTGAATTCGTAGAGCATGAGGTCGATGGTGGAGAGCGGGATGGGATGGGTGTTGCGATGTCAAATGGACACGATCATTTCTACGCTAGTATTGCGGATACAGAGGTTCGTGTGGACGACAAGTCCGTTAAACAAGCCGCTGCTGATGTCACTCAAATGACTCAACATGAGGTCATTGGTGGAGAACAGGGTGGGATGGATGTTTCGACGGCCAATGAGCACTGTGAGTGTGGTGCAGGTACTGCAAAATATTGCGTTTATGTTGATTACAGTAATGGTGAACAAACTGCTGCCATTGCTGTGAAATTGTTGGATCAGGAGGTTGCTGGTGAAGAGCAACATGCCAGAGATGGTTTGTCGACCAATGGAAATGCTAGTCCTTGTGCAGCTGCTGCAGTGTTCGATGTTCAGGGAAACGAGGGCAATGGGGAAGGCACTGTGAAATTGGTGGAGCAGGAGGCCGCTAGTGGCGAGCAGGGAGACCCAGATGTTTCAATGGTTCATGGACATAATCAGGTTGGTGGTAGTGATGATTCTCGTGCAGTTGATGCGGAGTGTGAGGTTTGTGGTGACAAGGACAAAGGGAGAGAAACTGCTGATGCCACATATGTGGTAGGGCAGGCAACCACCTGCGGAGAACAGGGTGCAGCAAATGAATCTATGGTCAATGGAAGCGATCACCCAAACATAAATGCTGATTCTGGTGGAGCCCCTATGCAGACCGAGGTTTGTCCCAAGGATAGGGAAGTGGCACAAAGTGCTGCTGATAGCGTGGAGATTGTACAGAATGAGAGAGCCCTGAAGATTGAAGATCAAGGGTCAGAGTGGGATGCAAAGGTAGCTAACAGCCCGGTACCCAGAGAAGAGGAGGTCCTTGCAAATGGCCACGACTGTGCTGAAGAGAGTGCTGATGTAGTTGCAGAGCTGGATTCTTTGATCGAAGAGGGACAGGGTGAAGCCACACTTGTTGATCTATTGGAGGCTAGAGCTGACAGTGATAGCCAGAAGACTGTGCTAGACACAGGTGCATCTGGTGCTGATGAGTCTGCTGAGGAAGTGAAATCTCAAGTTGAGCAGAGAAATGATGAAGCTGCCTGTGACGTTACTGACTTAGCTGAAAGAATTGAGAAGAGAAATGAAGAGGCCCTATTGGGTGGTGAGTTGGCCAAGCATGAGGCTGATGTCAGTAGCCTTCAACCTGAGGAACCATCATCATATTCAACTGTTGAAGTAGAGAAAAAAGAGACCATGGAACCCGCTCGTTTGGAAGAATCAAGTTTAGCTTCTATTCAACAGCAGACAGCTGATTCTTTCCAAGACACTGAGGGGAAGAAGCAGTCAGAGACACCTGGCAATCATATAACTTATAAAAACGACAGCGATAAACTAGGTGTAGAACTGAAGCAAGAACCTGATATGGAGATTGTTGATGGCGTTCAGTCGCAAGCAGATCCAGTAGATGTTACCTCTGCTTTCCATAATGAGCCAAGGTCCTCAGACTTGTCGGATAGTGAGAGAGTGGGAGTTGAACATTCAACTCCAGAAAACGCACCAAGAAAAGATAATGGTTCTCAAGTAAACTTCAGTGCTGCTATTGCTCATGTTGAGCTTGGTTCTTTTAAGGAACATGAATTTGTTGGAGTTGATGAAGATGAACCTGGTTCTCGGACCATAAATGAATCTGGTGTTGTTGCTAAAGCTGAAGCCAGTTCCAATGAGGAGGACAAACCCAAAGGTATTGTCAAGGATGGTGAATCAGCTGGACATACAAGGGATCCACATTCAGAAAATACGGTTGATGCTAGCTCTCTTGACTATCAATTGGATTTATGCAACATATCAACTCCATGTGACGTAGTTTCATCAGGAATGGGAAATATGGATTCCTTTCCAAGTAATGAACCTGCTTCCTCAGCTGAAAAGTCTTGTCATTCACATGGAGCGTTGGAAGATGCTCGTTCTCCACATGATGATACTTGCGCCTTAAATGGGGCATGCAATGAGATTTCCTCAGAAAATGTTGACACATTTACTAAATCTTCTATCCAGGTTGAGACCAAATATGTGAAAGGTATGCAATGATTATCTTCTTCCATTGTTTCCTAATTTATTAACTTGCTATTGTAATGAAGTTAATGTTTATTATAATACTTTGTAACAGATCTAGAATCTCCACCTGTTGACATGATAGTTCGTGATGAGCACAAGGATGATGACAAAAACGTACATGGTGATAACATCAAGATCATTAATGACACTAGTGAGTCACAATTAGAGATTGATATTGATACAGAAAATAAAGGAGATGTGCAGGTTATTACACCACAAAGTATTTACATAGCAAAAGTTCAAAGATTTGCGGGCGAAGATCTCTGGGAAAAGATACAGGTCGCTCAAGTTCATCTGGATCAGTTGACGCAAAAGCGAGATGCAATTAATGTTCAGAGGCAAAAGCAAAAGGTGTAAATTTTTTACCTTTACTTCTCTGGTTCATTATACAACATGCTTCCTCCTGTTGGAATGTATTTATTATTTATATAGGCTTTATGCGATGAGTACCGAGAGAAACTGGAAGTTGCACAACAAGAGGAAAGGGGAGGTAGAGCTGCTCATGTTGATAAAAGACATGATTTAAATAGTGTGCAACCAATGATCGGCAAGTTGAATGAAGCAAATTCAATTCAAGAAATCGATGAGATGGTTAGTCACCTGCAAACATTACTTCAATTTTACCGATGATTTTATTTTATTTTTCTATATTACATCATGGGTGTAGTGTTTTTCTTTGTTGCACTTTTATTAAATTTGATAGTTTTTAATTCTGATGTTTTTTATCCAAAAATGGGTTATGATGATTTAGATTTGCAATGAAGGATAAGATTATAGTACATGAATCTATTTCTCTGAAAGAAGAGAAGCTTCTCCTTCAAGAGATCAAGGAACTAAAAGCTCAAAGGAAGCAATTGTGGTCCAATATGGGCTCAGAAGCTGAAATGAACGAAACATTCCATCAGAAAGAGTTTTTAATTCTGATGTTTATGGATTATCTTTTTTAGACTCTGAAGAAGGATTCTGGTGGACTTTTGACCAATTTGAAATCATTGGAGGAAAAAACAAAAGTGGTCCAGAAAGCTTATGATGATGAAAGAGCAGCTGTCAGAAAATTAAATGAAGAACACCGAGCTGCTAATGAAATACGTCAAAAAGCCTATGATGAGTGGTTTGAGCTGAAAATGGAACCAAGCAAGAAGGTAGAAACTTCACTCCAGTGGAAATCTCATTCTACATTTGATAAGCCTACGATGATTGCCTGAATTTATCATCCTCTCTGTCCAGCAATACTCTTATTCTTAAGCTAACAAATCTGTTATAGATCACACACTTTCACATCACCCACCAATCCAACATCATGCATACATACCCCTGAAAGCATCTCATCTTTGACAAAATTATAGGTTGGATCTTAACTGAATGCACACAATTCACAATTATATTCAGAATTAGTCTTCCGCTTAAAGCTACCATTCAATCCACCATGATGGTCCACAATGGTTCTGCAGTCTGTAAATACAAGCTTAACTAGTCTAAACAATAACCCGAATCTTGAATTTAGACATTTCCCTATGCTGAAAACCCAAAAGTGATATCCTAGTTTCAATTGAAGGCACAAATGTTTTGGGTTCTTCTGGTATGTCACCTTAAACCATGTAGCTACAAGTTTGTCTGTAAATCATGTATGAGGTGCACTTCCCTGTCATGCGTCAAGTCATTAAGGTAAAAGCACTGTATCAATGATCCACAGAACACATGCTCCTTGATATCTCCATGTAAAGCTTCTGCAATGAACTATGATCAGGATACCTGACATACCCTATGCTAGTTAATGCCACCTAAATTTCCAATTGGAAATCAGAATTTTTATTTCCATGGCATTGGTCAATGGTCATAGTGCAGCTATCTTGATGCTGGGTTATATTATGATACCGAGGGGCCAGGAAATAGTGGATATAGATTTATTTGTATAATAATTTAGTTAAGAACATTGGTGGTATTCCTGCAACAGGAAAAACACTATTTTTTATAAGAAGAAAAACCACACATTATGTCTGCTCTTGAGAGACAAGTTTTCACTGTTCTGGTACCACATGTCATATAGCGCTTCTTAAAAAAAAGTAGTAGCTTCTATTATGTATCTTAATTGCCCTACTTCTAACATTCGTTGCAACATTATTGGGAAAACCACAGTGATATGCTGATATAAGTTGCATTTCACCCCCCAAAATAATAGCTCTTAGATTTGTGATGCCACAGCTGAATAGTTCTCTTCTTATTTTTTGTATTGCAGAACAAACACTTCTTCTTGTACAAGAATAATCAGAGGACTGCAACACATTACCAATCCATGGGTGATATGGTTGAACTTCAATTGTATTGCAATAATCAGGTAAAAAAAATAGTTCTCTCTCTTTCCTTTGCTTTCCGTTGGTTTTCTTTTTATATCAATTTTGCCATTCTTCAGCATATTAGGGATCAAAATTATGAATTTGGTCTAAATGCATGAAGGTTGAATCAGCATCCACTTCCGATTTGTGTTCCATTAACTAGTCAATAGTAGAGTATCTCTTTATAAAAATTACTTTGCTCTACTGGAGGAGATTTAGGGCCTGTTTGGGGGTTAATTGGTGGTGAAAAAGCTGTTTTTGGTTTCTTTGGGTAGAAGCGGTGTGGTGGCGGTGTGGCTTTTCTTGTTATCTTGCTTGGCAACCGACCATCATGGTGTAGCTTTTGGGAGCAACCGAGCGGGAAGGCAAGAACCTAGCGGCACTGTGGCGGATGGGTGGAGAGGTGGCGTGGAGGTGGCGAGGCGGGGTGGCGGAGGTCGGGAGGCGGAGTGGCGAGATGGGAGGCGGTCAGCGAAGCCACGGTGAAAAGCTCCTCCTCAGCGGCTGCAGCTTTTGGGGGTGCTTCTACTGTAGCTTAGCTTCCCAGCTGCTTTGCAGGCATGCTATTTGGGAGAGCTTTTGGCCTAAAGCTGAAACACAGCCCCCCCAAACAGGGCCTTACAGTAGTAATATGTGTCATCAGTTGGTAGTAACTGTTCATCCTCAAGAGGTTTTAGCTAAGAAATAGATGTGATTTTCAACAAATGGATACTGACAGTTATCCCGGTGTCCAATCAGCACCAACAGTTAAGGTGCCTGTCGACTTTTGTAGTCGGCAATGAATTTATGGGGTAGGCGCTCGATCTCAAACTCGAAGGTCACACAAGACAAGGGATTTATACAGGTTCAGGCTCTCACGGAGGAGATAATACCATAATCCTGTGTGCTGGGATTATATGGATCTCTTGGATCCAGGGTTGCTCAAAGCACAATATGCTCTGGGCGATATGAGGTGTTCTATACTCTATGGCTTGATTGCTCTATGCTTGGATGATCGGATCCCCCTGTTGTTGCCCGCCCTCTCCCTTATATAGCGGGGGTGGGGCGGCTTACAGAGTCCCGATCGAATAAGAGATTCCGATCGGTTACTAGATTCTAGTCGGTTATAGGACAGAGTTTACATCTTTATCTATCCTTCTAATGACTCGGATTACAACTGTATCTATCATTTCTAAACACAAGTTCAACTTCCGTTATGATATATCCCTTTCGCATGCGGTTAAGAAGCTTGATGTGAAGCATATCTTCCTAGCCTTCATCTTGGGCCTTTCACGAGGATCCTCGAATCTATATCCCACAAGAGCCCCCGAGTGCTTCATGATCCATTGCTTTACTCGTGGCTCCTGCACTGTAATCCCGATGGTTTCCTTATCCAATCAAAAAAACCTTCCTTTGCAACAAAGTAATTATGAAGAACTCGATCATAAATTCCGTCCTTTGCTTTCCTCAGCGCAAATCTTTTACCGAGTGATTTATTTGTGAGCGACCTTACGGACTTCTTATCATATCACAAACGTAGATTTGATACTTTTCCCTTGAAGTCTTTAATTTTCATCGCTTGATATCATCAGGCGATCTTGAGGTTGCCTTGTTTTCTGTGCCAACTTGTTCAGGAAAAACTCTTCGTCTTCGAAGTTGCATTAACACCAAATCTCTTGACCCGACGCTTAATATCCCGCGCTTACTTCGATTTAAATGCGAATTGGCTATAAAAGCGTATCCACGCTTCAAAATGTATCTCTTCGCCGCCTCCATTCTTTGCTTCAAGCTTTTGTCCTCATCATGCCTCGGTGGTATCATCATGCAAAGGTGGACCCTAGGCTAGTCAAGCCGGGAAGAGTTTGACCGGCCTTCAAGAACAATTTGGAGGAGTTGGCGAAGAAGCGATCGCGAGGCCGCCGACGCACTCCTCGAGGTCGTCCCCGCCCTTCTACAGGCTAGGGATCCTTCACCGAGGCGCTCATTTGTGGCGCGCGTGAGCGTGAGTTCTCTGCAACATATAGTTTCTGGCGTAATGCCGGGAATTTTGTACATAATAAAGAAATACCTTACATAGAAGAATCTCTTGTCTGTTCCTTGTTGTGTATTAGTCTCGTTCTAGGCGTCTTGGACCTTGTGTGTTGCTTGAACTCGAAGGAGGCGTCCATCCGCGCTAGACATAGCTTAGGCTCGACTTGGGCGCATCGTTGCACTTGGCCGAGCGATCCCCATATCCGACTGTTGCGAGATATAGTTTTTAGTCCAACTTGGGACGTAACGAGGTTATCCTGGCTCATGGCTGAATGATACCCATATCCTAAGAGCACGGCCCGGCTCTCTTGGGCGTATCATGATTTCATATGGCTCTTGGCGAGTGATATCTTTTCGGTTGATACCGGAGCGGCTTAGGCTCTCTTGGGCGTATCACGTTTAGACGACTCATGGCCGAGTGATACCCTTTCCGATCGATGTCGTTCAACAGGCTCTCTTGGAGCATACTACTTTTGACGGCTCTTGGCCGAGTGATACCCTTCCGATCGATGTCGGACCGCTAAGCTCTCTTGGGCGTATCACATTTAGATCCGAAGGCGTCGTACTCGTTTAAAACGACGCCAAGCATTCTCGGCCCTCGTGGAGCACGCCCATGGATCTGCGTCGTTTGGGCTCAATCTTACGGTACATGATTTCGTCATGCAGTAACCACCCAAAGGCCCAACGTGGGGCGTACCGTAAGAAAACAAGTTTTTATTCAAGTTGAAGACCATCCACATCCCGTTTAATACGGTAAGTGGGAAACGAGCCCCATCATGGGGGCGACGTGGCCTCGACGCGATCCGGTCAAATTCTGTCAAGCCCCGTAAGTCGAGGCGACGGGCCTGTAAATCATTTATGAGGAATCTGAAAGGATGAGACGTTTCGTAGCTTTTTCCCGCCGATTCGGCAGAGACCTTATTGTTCTCTCTTTAAAAACTAGGTCATACGACGCCCGACAGTTCATCTTTCCGTCGAGCTTTTTCTCCTTTCACCTTCTCGCCTTCCTGAACTCTCCGCCACCAAGGTTAACCTTCGCTGTTCTTGCCTTCTCGAGTCGCTGTCAATCTTTCTGCAAGAATGTCTTCCTCTACTCCTTCTCCGCCTTCACTACAAGATTGGACGACCTCGACAACGACCGAGGAGAAGCTGAAATCCATGGTAGACGACGGGATCTTGCCTGATCTGGCCCTGATCTCCGCACGCCCGGCCGCCGATGAATCCGTCCCGACTCCCCGCTCCGAGGAGGTGGTGGTTTTCGAATCCTTTTTCCATCGCGGCCTTGGTTTTCCGATCAGTTCATTCCTTCGCGGCCTTCTTTTCTTTTATGAAATCGAATTGGTGAATCTAAATCCCAATTCTATCCTCCAAATTTCCCTCTTTGTCCACCTTTGTGAAGCTTTTCTGGGCATTAGCCCCCATTTCGACCTCTTTCGTCACTTTTATCTCCTGAAGCCCTATCCCTCCAAAAATGACCCCAAGGTTATCGGGGCTGGATTCCAGTGCGGGAAGGGTGAAGAAGGATTACTTTGCCATTCTGTCAAGACCTCCAACAAGGGTGGCATAGGAATGGTTTTCTTGTGCCAACCCGACTCGTCTCTCGCCTCCGTTCAGCGGGCGCCGTCCTCAATGTCTATTTCCGGGTTCTACCTGCTTCTTCCGACATGGATCAAGTGTCCGAACTCTTGGCACCGATTGGAAAGGCGAAAGATAGCGGGCTTACAGAGTGGGTTTGGCCCTCCACTTCATCGCCTGTAGGTCTTTGCCCTGAAGGAGCGAGTTCATCCGGATTAAACATAGGGGAAAAAGTGACCCGACCGAGACGGCCCGACGATTTGCCAAGGGAGAGGTTATGCGCCCGGTGGAGAACTCTTTATCTCGAGCATCGACATATTATCATCAAGTGCGAAATCTTTCAACATATCACGCCCTCCTCTGCGGTGGCGATTTTTATTAGAATTTTCGTTTCTTCGTTCTTTGAAGTTTTGCTAACTCTTGATCTTCATCTTCGGATCGCATCGCGTTCTTGATGTTCCTCCTTCCGAATGCCTCTCGCCTGTGTGTTTCTCAAGCGCCGGGCGCGATCTCCAGCAGAGGGCCTGCTGCAAAGAAGGAAAGAAGATCTTGTCAGATGACCTCGTGGCCCCCGACGTCCGGTCGGCGGTCCCAAAATCAAGATCCACTGCGCGAGCTGCGGCGGGTTGTCGAGAGAAGCCGGGGCACGATCGGCGGCGATCCGAGTGGTTCTTAGGGGTGGGCGACTATTCGCAAGAAGCCCCGATGAGAATGAGGAAATCCAACAGTCCGTTACTCGTTGACTCCATTTTTATTCTTGGTCTTCTTGACGATTCTTCTTCACGAGGACCCTTCGCTGATCCGCCCGTCGGGTCTCCGCTGGGGCCTGGCGAGGTTGGACCTCCCGAATTCATACTTGACGAAGCGCTTCGAGGCGCCAAGTGTCTCCTAGTCCCCGTGGCTGTCTCTGTTCGCGTTGCCCTGCGACAGATCCGTTGCTCTGGCCGGCCTCTGCTCGTCCCCCGAGGTTGAAGAGATTCACCGAGTCCCTGCCAGCCCTGCCGCCCGGCTAATAACAGATACCGTCTTTGCCGATGATGAGGTTTGAAGCTTTTGGACGACCGGAGGAAGAAGAGAGAGAGAGGATGACTTTTCATCCATGCCAAGGCTTGTGCGCATGCCGCCCGGTGAGCATTCCTCCAAGACGCTGTGTCCTCGCCCGCCCTTCTTCCACGCGTTTACCTTTTGCTATGATGATTATAGAAAATAGGGAGAGCTTGAGCGAAAGTCCGAGTACATTCAAAGGATGCTCCACGAAACCGGACGCGCCAGAGTACTGGCCGACCTAGCACGCATCAAAGCCGAGTATACTGGCCGAGTGCGATCCGCCGGTCGAACTCCGGACATCGCGGACAGAACAAAACGCTCTGCGCCAGGAGAATCTGGATATCACCGGCTCTCTCCGAGGTAGCTATCTCTTGGGTTGTTTCATGTTTTTTGCTTAGTCGACTATCTTGCCGATTTCTTGTGTTTGCTCCAGCTCGGGATTCGGCTCTCGCGAAGCTCGAAGGAAAACTTAAAGGCGTGGAAGATTCCCGGGCGAAGCTAGAGAAGGATTTTGAAGGTGTAGCGGTCAACTAGTCTTTGCTTGATCCTTTACTATCCTCTCTAACGCTTTGCCTTGCAGATTATAAGGTCAAAATCAGCGAGACGCCGTCTTGGCGAGAGTTAAGGTTCTCGAAACTTCTGGCCGAGCTTGGACGCTTCTAGCCCTCGCCGAGTTCGCTTCATCCAAGTGGCGAGAGGCCACTCGGCGAGGTGAGGTCGTCGTCCGGCTAAAGGAAGCTCAGGGGCCCTCAAGAACTCTTTGAAGGAAGCTTGACCAACGGTGCCGCCGGACCACTGGCGATCACCAAGTCCTCTATCCCGAGTGGATCTTGAGGCCCTTAGGGAAGGCTACGCTCGCGATGTTGACGAAGATCGGCTGCCGAGCTCGGGAGGAAGTCGAGGATACTTCTTTGTCGATTGTAGAGACTCTTGACCTTTAAAGGCATAAAAAGTGTTCCTGTTTCTCCTTCATGAAAGTATATATCTTGAGTGGTTTGACCGGTGACCTTTGTTCATCGACTCCACCCGAGGCTGCTCGGGATATGATTCATGGATCTTGTCCTTGAGTCTTAACATAAAAGCGAAGCACTTGAATTCACGATTATAAAAAGGTTATATGAAAACGACTTTTCAATCGAACTTTTATTCACAAAGGATTAAAAGAAGTACAAAAACTTAAGTGAAAAAGCGGCGTAGTCGTTTCTATATTCCAAGTAATCTTGATTGTCGATCCATCTTCTCGCTTAAGTTTATAAGCTTCGGGACGAATTACTTCATCGATGATGTAAAGGCCTCCCAACTTGGGAGAGTTTATGTTCGCTCTTTTGATTCCTCCTTAGGACTAGATCTCCTTTGGAGAAGCGCGCTCTTTACATTGCGCCCATGATAACGTCGTAAGCCTTGGAGGTATTTCGCGAGCGAATTGTTGCGATATCCCGCCTTCTTCCAATCTGTCGAGGTCTTCTAGCCGTTTGTCTTCCGGCGATCTCTTCATAACTCCGAACCCGGGGATCCGAATTCTAACTCGGTTGGTAAGACCGCTTCGTGCCATATACGTAAAGAAAGGTGATCGCCGGTTGCTTTCTTTGGGTAGTTCGTAGCCCTGAAATCTGGCGCTTTTTGACCCACCGAGTAGCATATGGTTGGAATCGATCGAAAATTCTTGCTTTTATGCCTTGGAGCACCATGCCATTAGCTCGCTCAACTTTGTCAGATTACTTGAGTGCGCGATTGACGTGAAGCAAATTTTTATGCCGACTCCTCGCACCAATCTTGAAATACTTCGCCTCAGGCGAGTGCCATTATCCGTGATGATTCGGTTGGGTACGCCAAATCTAACCACGATCTCGTGAAAGAATTCTCGGCCTTTGCCGCCGTAATGGTGGCGATCGGTTTGGCCTCAATCCATTTGGTGAATTTATCAGCGGCAGCGAAGAGATGAGTATAGCCTCCTTGAGCCTTTTCAAAGGTCCCACCATGTCGAGCCCCTGCACCGCAAATGGCCATGTAATCGGATAGTCTGTAGTTCTGCGCTACCGCTTGTTCATTTGGCGTGCAAAAATCGACATCCTTCGCATGTCCGGACGATGTCCTCCGCATCTGTGACGGCAGTCGGCCAAAAGAACCCTTGGCGATAGGCTTCCTTGGCATGACGCCGCATGGTTCCCACAAATTCCCGAGTGGATTTCTTTGAGCAAGTCTTTCCCTTTTTGTTCCGATATGCATCGTCGCAGTATGCCAGAGGAGCTCTTACGATAAAGCTTCTTTCCAACGACTACATAACTCTTGCTTCGGCGCATGATCCGCTCGGCTTGGACGCGATCCTCGGGTAGCATGTCTTCGTCGGAGTAGTCGGTATGGAGATGTCAATCTGGGTAATAATCAAGACCTGCCTCTTCCCTTTTCTCTTTGGGATCGCTCGCTTTTGGCGGGCGCTAATCGTGGGTTTATGAATTTCTTCTACAAATATTCCCACGGGCACCTTGGACCGGCAGGATCCCATCTTCGCCAATTCGTCACCAATTTGCCGTTGTCCTGTCGAAGCACGTGAACGAGCTCGAGTCCATCGAAATTGCTTTCTAGCTTGCGCACTTCTTGGCAATATCTGCCATGTTATCCTCGATGCAAGACCATTCCTACGCACTTGATTGACTACGAGCATTGAATCTCCGCGAACCGCCGATCGTCGAATGCCGAGAGATATGGCGTCTGGTCCGTGAATGAGTGCCTCATACTCGGCGGCGTTGTTGGATGCAGAAAAAATATTTGGAGGACATACCTCAATCTTTCTCCACTTGGTGATATGAGCACTATACCAGCCCGCGCTGCCGAGCATGAGGAACCGTCAAAGTACATCGTCCAATACTCGAGATCTTTAGTAATCGCCGGGTGCTGCAATTTAGTCCACTCGGCAGTAAAGTCAGCGAGTGCTTGGGATTTGATGGCCATGCGGGGCTTGAATTGAATGTCAAAGGCCCCGAGTTCAGCTGCCCATTTGGCAATTCTCCCAGTGGCCTCCTGGTTGCGAAGTATGTCTCCGATCGGGAAGGAGGTGACTACCGAAATGATATGCTCTTGGAAGTAGTGTTTAAACTTGCGAGATGTAAAGAGTACGGCATATAATAGCTTCTGCACTTGTGGATACCGTACCTTGGATTCACTTAGGACTTTCTTGTGAAGTATACGGGTCTTTGGACTTTGTGCTTTGAGCCGTTTCCTCCCTTTCTACGATGATCGCAGCGCTGACTACATGTGTCGTTGCCGCGATATAAAGTAATAGGGGTTCTTCTGGCATTGGTGAGACTAACACGGGAGGTGTCGTCAGGAAGGTCTTCAGATCTTCAAATGCTTGTTGCGCTTCCGACGTCCACTGAAACTTATCTTGTTTCTTGAGTCGTTTGAAGAAAGGCATACCTCGCATACCCAGTCGGGAGATGAACCTGCTTAGAGCGGCCATACACCCTGTAAGCTTCTGGACATCTTTTTGGTTCGTCGGCGGTTCCATATTTGATATGGCCTTGACTTTCTTCGGGTTGGCTTCAATGCCTCGTTGTGACACGATAAATCCGGCGATTTTCGAAGATACTCCGAAAACACACTTCTCAGGATTCAGCTTCATGTCGAAAGCCCTTAAACTTTCGAAAGTCTCGGCTAGGTCGATGATAAGATCTTTCCTTTCCCGAGTTTTTACGACAACGTCATCTACATACGCCTCCACGTTGCGCCCGAGTTGGGCGTGAAAACACCGCTGTATCGCACGCTGATAGGTCGCACCAGCGTTTTTTTAGCCCGAATGCCATCGTGGTGTAACAGTAAGCTCCGAAAGGCGTGATGAACGAGGTCTTGATATGATCTTCCTCCTTTAGGTGAATCTGGTGATAGCCCGAGTATGCGTCAAGAAAACTCAAAATTTCACAACCGGCAGTCGAATCTACCACCTGATCAATCCGGGGCAGTCCAAAGGGATCCTTCGGGCACGCCTTGTTGAGATCAAGTATAATCGGCATTACGCGCCAAGTTTTATTCTTCTTTTGAACTAACACAGGATTTGCTAACCAATCAGGATGATACACTTCTTTGATGAAACCTGCGGCTAAGAGTTTCGTGATTTCCTGTTTTATGGCGTTCCGACGATCCGAGCAAACGCAAGCCTCTGCTTGACGGGTTTTGACTTCTCATCAACATGGAGAGAGCGCTCGATCACCTCCGTTGGTACACCTGGCATATCTGATGATTTCCAGGCGAAAATATCTCTGTTAGCTTGAAGGAAGGTGACGAGCACGCTTTCCTATTTGTCCTTGGCTATTTCCGATCACGGTTGTTTTAGGCGTGTCGACGGGTCAAGAATGATCCTTTAGTTCCTTCACGGGCTTAATTCCCGAGGTGGCTTGCTTTTTGATGGTACTTCTCCTTCGTCTTGAAGCGTGGCAGCCTCAGCCTGGATGTTTCTTGCCTCGGTACCTGCTTCCTGCAACTCGGCAAGCTCATGATTCTCCCGGTCGCATTACGAGGATTGCTTGATGTCGCCACGAGTGTGATGACTCCTTTGGGTCCGGCATCTTCAACACCGAGTAAGTGTAATGAGGTATGGCAATGAATCGGCTAGGCCAGCCTTCCCAAGATGGCATGATCGTCGTCTCAAATTGGCTACCTCAAAATTGATGAATTCGGTCCAAAATTATCCTTGGTCCCGAGCGTAACGGGTAATGAAATCTGTCAGGGTGAGCGAGGGCGCCGGGATTACTCGTGGAAAGGTGAGTGCTTGGCCTCGGCTCGAGCGAGGATGCTCATGTCGTCGAAAGTTACGCGAACGGGACGTTGAGCCCACTTCCACCGTCGATCGAGAACCCTATTGAGCTTCACGCTGCGCTGGCGGGTCAAGTACGAGAGAAACTTACGGATGTGGGACCTCGCCGAGGTGATCTCTACGGTCAAAGGTGATCGGGACCTCGGACCATTTCGGATATTGAGAGTCGCGAGTTCCATTGCGTTGATCTCCGGCGGTGAGTTTTGCTTCCGCTTGGACTCGTATCGATTGAGCCCCGTAGATGTAGTTCGGCTCTGCTCGGGCTCCTGAAATCTTCTTCATCGAGTTCTTTCTTCTTATTGAGCAACTTCGCCTTGGTGAGGTGGTTGTTAGTTGACTTTCGCGCGCAAAACGCTTCAGAGTGAAGCGATCCTTGGCGGCGTGCTTTCCTCAGGGTGGAAAGGACAAATCGCTTCCATGGCGGTCTTTGTAGTCGGTGCCTCTCTCCGAGTGGCTCGGGGCGATTATGCTCGACTCTGCGACCCACTCCTCGCCTTTGTGTTTCCTATCCTTGTGTTTAGACGACTCGGCTTATCGCCTTGCTTTTTGTGTGGGATGATCTTCTTGCCGCTCGGCTAAATCATCCGAGGCCATGGTGGCGGCGGCTATCCGGCAAAATCGGAGAAGTTTTTGGAGAAGCGCGCTCGCGCTCTAACGCGACCAAGCGTCGACTTTTGTAGTCGGCAATGAATTTATGGGGTAGGCGCTCGATCTCAAACTCGAAGGTCACACAAGACAAGGGGTTTATCTGAGTTCGAGTTCTCACGGAGGAGATAATACCCTAATTACGTGTCTTTGGGATTATATGGATCTCTTGGATCCGGGGTTGCTCAAAGCACAATATGCTCTGGGCGCTATGAGGTGTTCTATGCTCTATGGCTTGATTGCTCTATGCTTGGATGATCAGATCCCCCTGTTGTTGCCCGCCCTCTCCCTTATATAGCGGGGGTGGGGCGGCTTACAGAGTCCCGATCGAATAAGAGATTCCGATCGGTTACAAGATTCTAATCGGTTATAGGACAAAGTTTACATCTTTATCTATCCTTCTAAAGGCTCGGATTACAACTGTATCTATCATTTCTAAACACAAGTTCAACTTCCGTTATGATATATCCCTTTCCGTACGGTTAAGAAGCTTGATGTGAAGCATATCTTCCTAGCCTTCATCTTGGGCCTTTCCTGAGGATCCCCTGGAATCTATATCCCATAGTGCCCTTATTTCTAGAGCATTTTCTACAGTGAAGCACTTACAAGGAGTTGCTTCTATGTATCACTATTTAAAAGTTACACAAATATTAAAGCATTAATGAAATGTGGATGGTGGCTATTTACCCCTTCATTTGATTTAAGATTTGTGCAACTTGTATTGAGAGGGTGATGAATATGTCTCACCATTCTCTTGTAAATTATGTTGAATCATTGAGAGTGGTTTTTTTCTTTGTTTGTCTTCTTTCTTGATCTACCAAAGTCTCATATTTTGATTACTGATCACCAAATCTTGTAATCTCTGTCACCTTTAGGTGGAGAGATTCATGGAGATGTGGAACAAGGATGAGGATTTTCGTAGGCAGTATGTTGAATCAAACAGGATTAGCACATTGAAGAGACTAGGGACCTCGAATGGAAGAAGAACTGGCCCTGATGAGGTCCCTCCAGAAATTCCAAGCAGTTCCAACAGAAAGCCAAGCAATCCGTCTCTGTTGCCTGTTTCAAGCACACATGTGTCCATTTCAGCTTCAGAAGCAACGCCTGCAAAGTCTACTTCAGTGACAACACCTGTCGAAGAGGAGTCCTTTCCGGTCCTGCAAGGTCCTCAGAACTGTAATCGTTCCAAATCGAAATTTCCTGGTAGATCTTCTGGGAAAGAGACAGCTGGACCAATGCCTGAAAGAGAAGATGCGGAGCTCATCGAAAAGGAAAAATTACGTAGGATGGAAGAGGAGTTGGAGTTAGCACGGCAGGCAGCGGAATGGGCAGTCAGGGAGGAGGCATTTAAACAGGAGAAGGGTGCAGCTGAAAAAGAGCGGCTTCGATTGGTGCAAAAGGCAAAAGCTAAGGAGGCTGAAGAGAGGAAGAAGTGGAAAGGCGAAAAGGCCCTGGAGAGAGCTGGCTACAGAGCACGGAAGGAAGCTGAGATTATGGATAAGGTATGTAATTCAATTTTCTGCGATGATATTAAAATACAATCCTTGTGTTGTGGTATACTCCGTAGTGTTCGTTTGAGTTACAAATTTCTGAACAAAGTTTGCATTGAATCACTTGCAGAAGAAATCAAAGAAAGATAAAAAGAACGGAGCAACATCTGTAGCCTCGGCAAACGGTTGTGGTGAGGGCAATGCAGAAACCATGGCCATAAATTATAGTGCCGCTAGCACGACAACAAACACTCGGGAAGCAGGTGTTTCTCAACATACAGCTCCGAAGAAAAGGCCCTCCAGATCATCTGTAGCACTTAAGCAGCTAAACAGGGTGGAACCCATGCCATCACCCCTGCGTAACAGGGGCAAAAGAAAGATGAGGCAATACATTCTGGTGACTGTGGCAGTACTGATGTCGGTGCTTGCGTTGTTCGTGGCAGGCAATTATGTATCCTCCAGTTTTACGGCATTGCCGTCCTAAATTTGGCCAGGATAACATAATAACCCGCACATATTTCAACCAGCCATTGAGTGGGTAATTCTTTCGAGCAATTCCCGGTTGTGCTTTCTAAACATACGTCGTTTGCCTGATTGGAATGTTGGCGTCGTCACAGATATTTACTCTCTTAATAGATTATGTACTGGGAGAGGGAGATCATCTTGTTTTACCTACATTATTGGATGTTTGGTGAAATATTCATTATTATTATTATAGACTATAGAATAATAATTATCATTTTTTTTTGTACAGACTGGTGATAAACTTGTGTAAATTGACGTTTGTTTCCGCACTTATTTTCGGTGAAGAGATATGGCCGGTTCATTAAGCCTTCGCTGTTGAGTGCTGCTGCCTTCTGTAAGTGTCCATCGGTAGTTGTTTACCTATTCACAGGATGGTCTTGCTGCATGATCCTGCTTTTCTTGAGCCTTCGTGGGTTTTACAATCAAGAAACCCATGGTTTCCCAGGTTTCTTCAGAATGCACATATCGCTGACAGGCACTACCGTGACACAAGCGCATAGGCACCTGTCACACACTCACTACACCAAACGTGTGTTTGTATTGGTTGGGTGGCTCCTGCTAATCGATTCCAAGAAGCATTGAACAAGTTGGACCATGGTCAGCTAATCGATTCCAAGAGCATGTGATTGTGTACTAGGCTATTAGGAGTGGGCATGGGCATCGCATATTAGAACATGCTCCTCCCCTCGCGGGTTTTTGTCTTGTTTTTCTTGAACAAAAAAGAATCTAAGAGACGTCACGAATCAACTATTGCGGTATAGAATCTTAGTATGTCACCTACCGTAGTGTAGAAACGTCGCAAGTCCATCTGTTATGGTATAAAAGCGTGGTAGATCTACCTATCGGCTGTCGTTGTTGGGGAGTACAATAGGTGCGTACCAACTGTAGTCAAGAAAATATTAGATTTATAACTTCTTCGAACGGAAGGCATTTAAAAAAATTGCTTCCAAAATCGCGTCCTAGATGTGTGCACCTCTAGCTCCATGTTCTGAGAGAGCGCGAGCCCCCCCTCCCCCCTCTGCTTGCTCCATGTAATGGACTCCAGCCTATCTACGGGATTTGGCTGGATCCCCACCAGCTCAGAGACCTAACACGCAGCTATGAGCTACCACGACTCCACAAGTACGTATATTTGGTTGGTTGAAAGGTTCAAGCAGATGGCCCCATGTACGGCGATAAATCATACTAGTATCCATATCGAGAGGCATTAATTAATCAGTTGTACAAGGATGCTTAATCACCAACGCAACCGGCGAGCTTTGATTGGAACATATCTCCATTCTGTTCGGCGGCATGTTCGTAGGAACAAGGAACCTCCCTTGAAAATTAACAAATAACAACCAACCTGACCTCAGTCTCTTGACTCATCCTTTCTCTAGTGCAATAGTGCTTATCCGCACTGTCATTAACAGCATATTTTTAGCTGCACTGCACAGCAGGCCATACAAATCCAGACGTCCAAAAATATCATTTTTGTCAAGTCATCAAATTTCACGGGGCCCACAGACCCATGCCCCCACACCTCCACGTCAACGTTCAAAAGTTGGACCTAGGACTAGGGCCGAACAAAGTCATTAGACTTTAATCAAAATTGCTTTGCTTACGTAGTTAATGATTTTAAAATTAAAATAATTTTATCTCAAACGAAAAATATTAACTACTCAAATAATAAAGAAGATAACTTTATATTGAATTCTATCAATTTTAAAAAATACTCAAGACAATAATTTGTTAAATTCGATAGCAAGCACCACCTAGGAGCGTACGACTGCTGCTCGCCGAGGGAGGAAAGATAAGATGCACACAATCATACGACGCTGAGATGACTGCGCCGCCGCCGCCGTCGCTCACCAATCCGAATCCATCGTAGCAGGAAGGCATGTGGTTTGCAGCATCGAGTCGGAAGCGATTAGGCTCGCATCGCATCGCATCGCATCGCATGAGTGCGTTGCACGCAGCGTTGGCCGGTGGTGCTGTCATCACTGTACGACCGAGGCCCCTCGCGGACTATTGCACGAGATCCACGTACGACACCTAAGGGCCGACCCGAGTGTGAGGCCGCACGAAATCCGCAGGGTCCTTTTGACTCCTTTTCCTCACACGCCGAAGCGGCGCTGCGCGAGACGTGCCACGTGACGAGCGACGGCGTCGGTTGCCTGCCACGCCAACGGCGGCAACTCGCTCGGCGTGTCACGTTGCGGCCCCCGGCCGAACCGCGGGCGTGCACCGCGCGCACCCAGCTGCCGCTGTCCGCCCAACTCGAGCAAACGCACGAAAAAGAAGGAACGAGCCAACCGATCGGGGAGGCAGACCGTTTCGCGCCCGCCGCGCGGCGCGGCGCTGGCTACACCAAGTAACAGATTGCGATGTTTATATGCGTTTTACGGTCAGTGCCTCGATTTATTAGCTGTTGCTACGCTAAGTGCTCCGCGGAAAGCTTCGTGGTAGAAAATGACACGATGGTCGATCGATGGGAACTACGCACCTGCGAAGGTAAACAAAGACATACGGCAAAAATGGTGCTGTCGTACAGTGGGAAGAAAAGAAAGGTTCGGGCTACTGGATCGGCGATGTGATCACTGATGCGAATCCACGGTTCCGTTCCACCCGTCATTAATGGCTTTTCTAGCCACATATGTATTTTTAAAATTTTTTGATTCTTCTGTAAATGTAATTACAAAAATAGTCATATCTTGAATCGTGAAAGAGTCAGAATATAACACATGTCACCTTCCACGCTTTGCACCGCGGAAGTGTCTGTCGCACTATGGGAGCGCAATAAGCCACAGAAGCTACAGCATGCCCACAACGCGCAGTGGCGAATCTAGGATTTAAACCTAGGGTATGCCGATCAAATAATAATTCAGTAAACGATTTAAAATTTATTGAGCAATTCGGTATACAAGTAAAAAAATAATTAAAAACAAGATGATATATTTAAAAGAAGCTTATATACCTATAATATTACTTCTTCTGGTTTGGTCTACGCCTTTTAATGGCCATAAAACTCTTGATTATATCATCTTCTTCCACTTTGAAGAAAATATCTCGCTCAATGTTGCAGTTTGTGACGGGGGAGGAGGTGAAGCAGCAACAGCCTTCTTTGCTGCATGTTTCTGAAAATGAGATGCAATGTCTCCGTTCCTCTTCATAATTTAAAAACCTTGCAAATAAAATACGTCCATTGAGTGGTTAAAATACTAACTAAGATAAACAATAAATAAAGGTATAACTATGTCAGCTATAGTAGGAGTCGAATAAATTATATGTGTAGGATCGAAATATACTAAACTAGCAATCAGAGCGGGGTGAATGATTGCGTGGAAACTAAAATAAAAAATTTTATCTATAAAAAATTCACCCCAATTCAGACTCAAATAATTGCTTCATATTCAACAAAACAAAGTAGATGTGTTCGGTAAATCATAAATTCTTAGAGATCCAACCGTTGGATTGACCTGAAATTTGAACAGAATAAACTAGATTCCAATACTCATCTAATAAAAAAGAATTAGCACGATCGGACCTATGGATCAAAAGTTATAAATCCTACAAGGTTATTATAACAGATTATGACGAGAATCATGTATGGGTTGAGCCAAATCTACAGGGTATGCCGCGGCCCACCCGGCATACCCTGTAGATCCGCCCCTAACAACGCGGTAGGCACTTATGCGATGACGGAGCGTGAAATGTGACACGTATCACACTTTCGACGCTTCCGTTGTAGAAGATAGAGTTATTTTATAATTGCATTTATAAAGAGATCAAATTTGCAATAAAGATTGCCACATGGCTAAAAAAGTACTATAGCTACTAGCTAGGCCGTGACAGGTGTCTCGAACGTGGGCTGCATCCTGCATGGCATGGTGTCCGACTGTCCGCAGATGATCAACCAGATGGAAACGTCGTTCCAGAATCTGACCGGAACCCTTGGAAGTTGGAACGTAGAAATTTTGCAGAAAACAATTTGATTTTTCTAGGATTTAAGAAAATATTTCTGTATTTCAAATAGATCTCAAATGCCATCGGAACTACTTTATTTTCCCATTCGCTAGTTCACAGTGGGGTAGGAATTTGTCAAATTTTCACTACAGATATTTGACGATAACCGGTAAGTAAACTCTGATGTTCACACATATAGCGTAGCCAGGATAAACCCAGGCCCATGTAGCATCTATTGAAGTCTTTAGGAGATAAGGTTGTTTACTGTTTCATTTGTATCCGTCCCTTTCCTGACCTCCGTACCCACTACGTTTGATTCTTTGTATCACGCTAGTTTACTCTCCGTAGCCCCGCTGGTAACGTCGACTAGCGATTTTATGTAAGCCGGCAGGGCCGGCCGTACTGCCGGAGGATAGCAAAGGAGGAACAATAAACAGAGCTTTGGCCTGTTTAGACCCGTTTATTTAGATTTTTTTTCACCTGTTTAAGAGTTAAAAAGCTAAAGTCTAAAAAAACAAGTAGCTTTTTATCTGACCTTTTCAAAAGTTGTAAATCTTTATATAACTAAAAGCCAAAAGCCATCGAAGATGGACTTTTTTCTTATAGAGGGTTGGTTTTAGATTAATACTACTAAAATTAGGATTAATCTATCCACCTCTACCACGTATAAAAGCCGTTAGGTTTTAAACCGTTTAACTCCAAAAGCTAGCTTTAAACTATAAACCGAAAAGTCTAAGGGCATGTTTGTTTTTGCTTTGGATTCTCTAAAAGCTGATTCTGGATTGTGGTTGTAGAGAAGCTGATTCTCCAAAAGCTGAAATCCAAAAGCACATATGAAGTGGATTATGGATTCTAGTGTATATGGCTGAACTGGATTGTGAGAATCGGATTCTAAAATCGGGCTATTTATTTGTTATTCTGCTTTTAAGGTCAGAATCTAAAATCAAAAGCTTTAACAAACAGGCCCTAAGCCTAAACAAACATAGCCTTAATCCTTTTTCGTCCTTTTTTTCATCTTCAACTCTCTTCGGACAAAATTATAAATCTAGTCCTCTTATCGACCTCGAAAGTATAGATAGACAACACATGTTACCTACCAACTCCTCTAGCACGGCAGGTTACCGACATGGTACCCATCACGACATACGAGCCATCATGGTACTCTAGCTCAACAGGACAGGGTGCCATGGTGTTCGAGGTCGACAGGACAGGGTAGCATAATACTCGAACTCAACATGTACCTATCGTGATAGAAGAATATAATAGAAAATACGTATTACTTACTGTACTTTCGCGGTGGAGAAGAATGTAAGTTTTATAATTTCCTAGATACATCGAGGCTTCCAACAAAACAGGGTGTTGACATTCGTGTGGGACAACGGCGAAAGGGTAAGCACGACGTACGTGTGACTAGCAAAGGTGAGGCGGACGGCGACGCGTGGGCCGCAGCCATCCAGGCGTTGGGTTTTGGTTGGTCGCGTTGCGCCCGCGGGTTACCTCGCCCGCCGATCGCTTTGTTGTTGGGTGCGTCAACGTACGTACGTAGCAGATGCGTGGGTTGCGTTGGATGGGATAACTATCAAGGAAATGGCAAGACAAGACGGTACTAATTGAGAGCAGCGGACTAACTAAAGCTAGTGACTGAAAGACAGGGATTAGAGAAAAGGGCAGGGAGGGTCACCAGTCACCACGATTCAGGTACCGTACGGCGGCAAGTAATTAGGGTGGGTTTGATTTGCTTATACAAGTGGTAAATATATGAGATGATTTTAAAAAAATATTTATATGTTTGGTTTTTAAATGAAACTATTTTATCCTGAATAGTGGATATAAATTTAAAAAATATTCTCTATAGATACTAAACTATTCCATTCACCCGAAACAATGAAATCAAATGACACAGAGTCATCTTATCTCATTGAATCTCATCCCACCAACCAAACATACCCTTCCTGTCCTCTCCGTCGCATCCACTTTCTTTGTATAAATTAATTGAGAAAATTAAAGTGTAGTTATTATATTTTTTTATTTATATTTTAATAAAAAATTAAATAATTATATCATAACTTTTAATAGAGTATGAAAGGTTCAATGATAATAATATTTTTTTATATTTAGTTTACATTGATATGTGCGTATGATGATTTTAGACTTATAATGCCGGACGAAATGGGTAGTTACGTACTTACGTTAGGCAAGCTAAGAATTAATTAGCCATATGCTCCCCCAACGAATGACGTGGTAGGAAAAACGGTGGCAAGTAAAAATAGTACTTTCTTTATCTAAGTTTATAAGTTGTATTTTTTTAATAGTTTTGTCCATAATTATAAGACGTATTTCTTATTTCAATGCAAAATTTGCGTGATGTCCCCTCTATATCTCTAATAAGAGCAGTGCTTTAATGTTTTTCCTTCTAATACAAGTTGCACAAATTTTGAAACAAGCGAAGGGGTAAGTAATCTCTATCTACCCTTCATTCATGCTTTAATATTTGTGCAACTATAAAAGAAAAGCATTGAAGCACCTCTCCTCTAATAAATATCCGTCTTTACTCTATATTCTCTACATGCAAAATTAAAGTGTAGTTATTATAATTTTTTTATTTATATTTTAATAGAAATAGTTAAATAGTTATATCATAAAATTTAATAGAGCATGAAAGGTTCAATAAAATTAATGTTTTTTTAGATTTAGTGTTTCGTTTATAGGCGCATATGATGATTTTAGATTTATAATGTTGGACAAAATGGGTACTTACCTGAGGCAAGCTGTCGGCGTTTTCGAGCGCCGGCAAGTAAATTTGTAAGTCTAAGGGGTCGCGCGTTCCACTCCCTGAATGGTTAGACTCGAGAGTCCAAGATGTATCTTGGTTGGCCGAAAGTCCTACTCGATTCGGATGGCGTATTGTATTGTTTTGCACAACGTTTCTACGATGAGGCACTAAATTACCTAATCTCCTCCTGTTCTCATCTGTTCGTCCTTTTTAGAATCGTTAGTCCTGCCTCCTTTTATACAGAAGGAAGGGGCAGGTTACATCGAGAGTCGGGGAAGGGCGAGGCGACCTATGCTAGGAGCTCGGTCTTCGTCACGTGGATTTGGTCGCCACACGTCTTGCCCATCTTTGGGTCGGTAGCTTTGGTGGTCAGGGAGGTTAGGTATTCCCCGGGAAATAGCGTATTTGCCCTCTGTGATCCTTACGAATGCTGACGTGCGGCGTGTGACGTTGGCGCTGCCTCGGGAGGGAGCGGCGTTCAGATCTTGTCGCGACCGGTTGATGGGGTCGAAGCTCGACTTCAAGATCACCAAACCTTCTAGGAAGGAGCCACCGCCTTGTATAGTCACTCGATTGACCTTGTTCGCGAGGTACGTGGCGGTAGGCTGATGAGGGCCCCGACACGCGGCCCTCGGCGTCTGTCACCTTGGTTTGGTCGAGTCGGAGATCCCGCCCGCCAAGGGGTCGGGGCTATTGTCGGTCGGATTCGCTTCCCGGCGGTCGGGAGCGGATGTCTTGTGTGGTCTCGCAGGCGATTCGGTCGGTGGCGGGCCGGGCGCGGCCTGTTGGGCTGGAGATATGCTTGAGGCCGCTTGACTCGTCGCTTCGGGCCGTTAGGGTACCCCTGTTATTAGTATTCGTCACAAGCTAAGCACACTTTTCAATGGTTGGATATTATCTTTTTAATATTTTGGTCTATAAGTATAAAGCGTATTTCATATTTCAATGCAAAATTAGTATGATGTCCCCTATATACCACTAATAAATATCTAGTTTTACTTTATATTTTCTACATGCATGCATCGAGTATAGTGCTCAATGATAATAATTAGAGATAATCTAGTCATTTTTAATATTTTCTTGTCTACGTGTCAAGAAGAAATATGTCCTATAAACTTATATGGAGTATAAAGTCTTAATACACCGGTTGTTGCCTCTATTTTCTTGGTTTTCTAAAAATATTTTATATTTATACGAGTAACAAGCTCTCTTTCCCTCTCTCTCTGTTCTACTTCATTGAAAATCTCATGTAACATAGCGACGAGTACTCATACCATGAGTACCCTCAGCGGTCCGGAGTGACGAACAGGCTATCCCAAGCTTGGCTCTAGCCAAAAGCCCCCGCTGGGCCACGAAGGACACTCGTCCCCGACCAAACCAACTAGGGGACGTCGACCTCCGCCATAGGTCGGACTCCCCACAAACTCCGACCAAACCGAGGCGATCTCCGCCAAAGGCCGAGTGCCAGGCCGCCGCGGGCCGTTGGCCACCTGCCCCACAGACACGACAGCTCGGAAAGACCGCACGAGGGTAGGTGGCTCCTTCCCATGGTAGCGAGGAGGTTGCCAAAGTCAAAGCTCCAGTCTCATCATCCAGTCATGCGCAGTGTAAGGATGCGCTCCCTCCCGAGGCAGCACCAGAGCCAGGCATTGAGGCGTCAGCATCTGACGGACGTACAAGAGGGTAGGTGCGCCATTTCCTGATGACACGGAAAACTGCACCACTCGACGAGTCCACCGACCCGGCGTGGGGTAAGTGAACGCCGATCAAATCGCCAAGACCAAGGACCAGGACTCCTAGCCTAGGACACCTCATCCTTTCTTCTCCCAACTCCCCGTGTAACCTGCCCCCTCCGACTGTATAAAGGGAGGCAGGGTCCTCTGAGGAGGGGGAGAGGGACATCCTTTTCTCGGTTCTTACGGGCAAATTGTTCTTGCTCCCATGGGTTCAAGTCCTTAGCTCTTGCTTGTAATACCGTGCAGTCATCTGCATCCGAAGCAATATAGCACCACCACACAAACTGGAGTAGGGACATTCGGTCCGAACCAGTATACATATTGGGCTTCTTGAGTCTAACCATTCAAGGATAGAGAACGCGCGGCCTCTTGACTAAAAAATTCACTCGCTGGTGCTCGAAACACCGACACATAGCTATTGTAGCAAGTGGTGACAAAGATCTCACGCTTATTACCTGTTCCTGGAGTTGTTTTAGGCTCATAGAGATTTAATTCTGGGCTTGTTTGGTTTATAGCGCAAGGGTGTCACAATTTGCTAAACTTTTTATGCCTAACTTGCTAAAGTTATGACTAAGAAAATTAGAGCCACAACTTAGCTTGTCACACTTTGCTAAACTTTTTATGCCTATCGTGCCAAAGCAATGACTAAGAAAATCAGAGCCACAGCTTAGCTTGGCTAAGAAAATCTTGCTACAGTTTATTGCGCCTATAACATGTGGGACTCAAATAAAAAAAAATCCACAATATCTAGCTAGGAACCGAACACTAGACTAACTTGATCATACTTGACTAAAGGACTTGTAGCAAAATGTGGCAACCTTCGGTGTTAATTTTTTTGGCAACGTGCTCTAAGTAGACCTAAGAAAAAGGGTTTGGCCGGTTGTTTAGCTTAAGTTTTGCTCAAGTCAAGTTCTAAATAATCTGCTCTGTGCTTTCAAAAGTCGGAAAGCACATCTTACGGTAGCCATTGTTGTGATAAGTAATATGGTTACACTGAACCATCCGATAAAAGGCTAGACCTTACACATGTTTTCCTCCATTCGATTTCACCAATACATTATCAGTTAAAGTGAGAATAGTTTGACTACATGAGTTCTAAGACAATACCTTACATTTCTAAAGAATGAGCATCTTATTTTTATGTTACACTTTGATATTTCTTCTTATGCATGCAGAGCAGCTCTTGGATCGGATCAGAGTTTTATGAGATATAGCACGAGCATGCATTGTTTCAAGAACGAACAAGATGAATTTCAAAGAGAAAACCAAAATAACGACGTTGAAGCAACCACGACGAAAGAAAAAGATTTAACAAAGCTGATCGTAAATTCTTTAAGCACAACCTCAAAAGAGTACAAGGGATTGTTGCTCTCTTACAACCTCTCAAACCTTTTAGGATTCTTGGATTCTTGTCCTATATAAGAATCTAGTGCTAAAAAATAACCTAACGTCTAATCCTCTCATGCACCTCTTGCTTTGGATGAGCTGGTTTATAGCTTCTTTGTTGCTTAGATTCTCTATGATCATCCTATGAGTTTATATAGCCTTCTTAGTCCTCCTTCAAAGTAAGTAGTAATCCTACTTCAAAGCAAGTAGGAATCGTACTCTAAAGAAAATATGAATCATAATCCTATTAGGATTCATCTAGCACATCTTTTCAAATCCTAAAAGACTAAATATGAGTCACCATAATTAAAAGTTTAATTAAAGCCAGTCAAATTTTCGCAAGAAATTGTTGACGAGTTTTTTTTACAGTAATGATACAATACCTATGTCCGATGCTTTGAATGCTTGGGCCACGTTTTATTTAGCCCAATGCAGCTCACTAAAAACACCCCTTAGGCTTCCACACAGCAAAAACCAAATGCAAAATATCAAAGGCTTCACTCATAGCTCACAAACGGAAGCTACTCCATCCCCATTATATGCAGCATCTTTCTTCTCCTTCTCAAGTGGGTTACTGCTCACTGGCTCCCGAAGGTAGACACATCGTAGCTATACTCTCCCCCACCCCCACTCCCTCTTTAGACCAGTGGGGGCAAGGATAGGGCATCGCGTGGAGGTATCCCATCCAAGGGGTGGATGGAACTCATTGAATCAATCGTCGAAACTTGTCAAATCTAGCGATGTCAAGGTAGGAGGAGTTTGGTTAATGAGGAGTGAGGACAACACAACTAGGAACGACGAAACATTAGTGCCAAGCCAGCCATCCTTCTAGATCTATATTGGCTGGCCATGAGGTGGACATGTCAGCATTTTCTTTTTCTCAACTTTGTTGCAATCCTTTTCTCTAATTGTTGCAAGACAAGTACCGAGGGTGTTTAGCATCTCTCTGGCTGTTGCATATTTTGTTTCTGTTTGTTGCATTCTTGGTTGCAAAATGTTGTAACTAGTATTTCGAAAGTTGCAGAGTTGTAACATTACAAATGTGTTTAGTGAGGATTGTGCATTATTTAATTTGTTGCAAACAATCTCTCGGATTGTTTTATGAGAAGCTGTAAAATTTTTATACCATTGTTTCAAAATGTTGTAATATTTTAACGATGTAAATTTGTTCATTTGGGATTCATGAGCTAGTTTTCTAATGCACCTAAATTGTATACCTATGTTTCATGCAATTCTGAGAAGATTTTTTTTTAGTTTTCTATCTCGATGTTTCCACTATTGTTTTGCAAATTTATTGCACATGCCTACTATAAATGTTGTACATGTTATTCAATCGTGTTATGTCCGAGCGTTAGTAGCTCTTTTTTTATTAAAACGTCATTGTCTCTTTTTTTTCTAAAAGTTGGCTGTAACTAATTTTTTTTCTAGTCTTCAGTTTTTACACGAATTGGGGAGACAAATTCCCGTACAAATCAAACACGCCAGTCGAATTTGGATATCGACATTACGTTGCCTCGATGATACTATAAGTCTCGCTAATTACGTACCCATCTACTCTTCTAAAAACTACTCTTAGTAGTTGGTAATCACCTAGCCCAGATAGTGCCCGAGGATTTGTACCAACAGAAACAGACGTGAAAGAAAATATACGTACGGACCACGCCAAGCCCTGTAGACGGCTGTAGTTTTCTAATTCTCGGTCTCCAAAAGCTTCTATCATTGCTATATAATAATATCAGATATAATAACCATGTCTTTGCAGTACTGTCCTTTTTATATTGTGGAAAAAGCTAGGTGCTCTACCTCGCTGGGCGAAATATCAATTGAGGCACTTTTAAAATTTGAAAGTTTGTCTAAGATTCTCTTACGAATTAAATTATTTCATAATAATTTCTTTCAAAATGCTGCATTCCAAACCAGCTTTGTTAGAGACATTAACGGCACCATTTTCCTTCAACAGGACCATGCAGCCACAAAAAAAAATTATTTGTAACTCTTAGTCGGTCACTTTTATAATTTAAAAAAGAAAAGAAAGTTCTATAGCACGGTATACTGGGAGTTATTGGAAAAAAAATGATTTTTTCCCCTAAACCTTCCAAGGCAATATAAAACCGCTGCTTCGAGAATTTTCTTCATTCCGTCACGATCAAAATCTGTCACATCCTTAGCAAGACACGTTCACAGAGCTCTCCGTTTGCAAAGATGCGAATCTGCGATCCACCTACAATTTACAAAGCGAGAGCTGTTCTGCCCCAGAAAAAGAAAAGAGAGGAAACTGTCCTAAACGTACTTATATACTGATATAATTTTCTAGCAAACTGCATCAACATCTACTTGACGATTTATCACATGGACATTGTAATTAACGTGCACAAGCACATGGAATCGAATTTATCACCATCTCACTCGCCATGCCCATCCAGGCTTCTGATCGTATTTGACCGTTCTACTGTCCATCCTCAAGTGTACTTGTCATTTACTCAGTATTCTACGGTACATGTGGTAAAACAAAATTCATATAGTATCACGTAGGTACACGACTTCCCAACATGCAAGACATAGTACAGAATTGCACTGCACACAGCCAGTGGCGAATTTCTCATTCACAGGCAAGGGCTTGAGGGTGCCTGGCAGCCTGGCCCGGTCCGGCAATCGCACGGCCACTGCCGCTGTGACGCGCGCGGGGGACCGCCTGTCTCGCACGTACGCGCGGCCGTGAGAAGGTGAGAAAAACACGTTAGACGGAGGGGTGGAGACGAATAATGCGCAGAGGGAAAGCACGCCGCGTACGAGCGTAGTGTGCCGGCGGAGTGATGCGAAGCCGGGTGGGGTAAGGAATCCAAAAGGACAAATAATTGAGGCGAGAAGCAAGCACCGCGCGGCCCCGCTGTCGTGCTCGCACCCCCACCCTAGGGTTCACAAAACTAACGAAAACTGTTTGAAAATCACGGTTTTCGAGTATACCGCTAAGATTCGAAATCAAAAACCGTTCGATAAATCGGTCTATTAAAAAAAATTAAATTTTTTTAAAATTTTGAAAAAACTTATGCGCTCTGTTTTTCGCCAAAAACCGTGGTTTTCGTCAAAAACCGCTCACAAAAACCGTTTTGCGATGAACATCTAGTTGGCAGCGGTTTTTCGCGAAAAACCGTTGTTTTTCTTTCTTTCTTTTTAAAATTTTTCAGAAAAAAATTGATTTATTAACCCTTTGTTTTTGACGGTTTTTGGGCGGTTTTTCGAGCGGTTTTGCGGTTTCGCATCTGAATTTGAAATCGGTTTGTGAACCCGCCCACCCCTCTCTCGCCTTCCAGAGCTCAGAGCTGCCATATATGTTACGTATACGGCTCTGAATGTAATTATAAAAATAGTCTCTCTTCTATCATAGAAATATTGATAGTTTACATGTGTCACTTGGGCTACGGTAGAGGATACTGAGCTACTATAGTTCGGCAAGCTACTATGCTACCGAGGTTTATGGCTTGGTATGTGCTCTTTTTGAGCATCGGCAACACGATACGACAGATGATATAAGTCGGCGCTTGGAATAAACTATTTTTGTCTTCGCATTTGGAATAAACTATTAAATTAAAAAAAGTTCGTTAGAAAAGCGCCGAATTCAAACCCACTCGCATCACCTCTCACCGTTTGTTCCTTTCCATCGCCTCCAGATAAACACGCAATCACGAACACACGTACTCCTCCCCGGCCAGCTGGATCCACCCGGTCAAAATTTCAACACACCGCATTGATAGCTATACTGTAGTACTGTACTATGAGTACTCCTATCCTACAGTAACCCAGAGCATTTGTTTTCTCATCTACGAAAAGAACCGGGTGCCTGACAGGTCGAAACTGTTCGGCTTAAATATTTTCAGCAGCTCAATCGAAATGTTATCTCGAGAAAGGTAAGCGCGGTACAATAATGAATGAAACACCGTGTAGTACTACTACTATTTGGCGGGGACAGAGGATGCGAGCCCATTTTGCGGACCGGCACGAGGAAAGAGAAGAGGGGGCAGCCGGGCAGGGGTGATGCACCATATGCTTACGCACGAGGCCGTACGAGTACGAGTGGTGGTAGTGTAGCAGGTTTCAAAAGGCCGGGTTCAAAAAACCGACGAAAAAGGTCTTCCGCGAAAACCGACCTCGTCTAGTTGGTTCGCCGATAAAAAACGACCGATAAATCAAGGAGTATAAATGTAAATTTAAATAATTTAGCAAAAGTGTTAATTTTTTTGTATGAGGTTCTGAGGCAATGCTTATAATGCTATAAAATTTTCAGATAATTATCAGACCTGTGTGTTTATTAAAAATTCTGAGAGTGATACTGTCACAATATATGCTCTTCGGTTTTTTATTTTCTAGGGGCACAAAATAAAGTCTAATATTTCTTAAACTTTTTGTGTGAAGTTATAACGTAATTACAATTATGTTGTAAAATTTTCAGATGATGATCAGAGATGTGTACTTTTTTAAAATTCTGAAAGTGCTATTATCATTGTATATACTCTTCTGTTTTTAATTTTATATAGGTACTAAATGAAATCTAATATTTATGAAAATTTTATTACATAATCCTTTGGCACTATTTATGGTTACATTAAAATTTCATAATATAACAAATCTTTTAAATATTTATAAAAATATGATAATGTCTTTGTTCCTTTTCATTAATTGCTATTTTGGATTTTTTAGAAGTAACAAATGATTTTAAAAATTATTTAAATTTCTTTGAGGTGTTTTATAGATTAATTGGGATTTTTTTTCAAATATTTTTAAAATTGTTTCGCAATTTTTCCTTGCATTTTCACCATTTTTCCTTCTGTTATCGGTTTTCAGTTTTTTTGAATTGGTTTGACCACCTGTTTACTTTCGCAAACCGATCGGTTTACCAAATTTCGGTCGGTTTTTGCGAAAAACCGGTGCCGACCAGATACCGGTTTTCGACCTTATCGACTAGTTTTCAGTTTTTTGAATCGGTTTGACCACCTGTTACTTTTGCAAACCGATCGGTTTTTACCGAATTTCAGTCGATTTTCGCGAAAAACCGGTGCCGACCAGATATCGGCTTTCGAATTCAAAACGAAAATGTGAACCCTGGTGGTGGTAGCCTAGTAGTACTGGCAGTGAGAGTACTTCGTCCTCAGTATTTTACAGAAAAAATATATTAAAAAAGGCTATATCACTGATTATTATTACCAAGCACATTATTTAATACATACATACAGAGAATATAAATTAAAGATGGATATTTGTTAGTAGAGGGAACACCACGCTAATATTGTAGAAGAATATAAATTATGTCATAAATCTGTGAATAAAATCATAAAAAAATACACTTTACAAGCTTGGACATAGGAAGTACTTACTACTTGAGCGTGCTTGCTGACCCACGTCTATTGCTGTGTGCACGCATCGCAAAATCCCGATGGGATGCGATGTGACTAGGGGTGGCAATCAGGTCCCTACGGGTATGGGCATTGCTTGCTCATATCTATACCCATGAGATTATTTTTCTTCTACGAGCATGCACCTTAAAGATAACGGGCAAAGAATTTCGCTCATGCTCGTCATACGTGGGTGCTTAAAGTCCGTGGGCGTGCCAATTTACTCACCAACAAATGTATGAAACAACAGTAACCTAGAAGGCAAAAATTGCAACAAATAGCATCCATTTTCGATTCAAGCTTTACAAAGAGGTTTGCAAAGAAAACATAAATATGAGATAAATATCAAGAGTTCATTAATCTTTGTGCATCAATTTGTAAAGAGACAACAAATAATGCAAGGTATCGAGGATATGTAGAGATGGATCCAAGAAGTGGCGTCCACCACTGACAAGTAGCGACGATTTGGCGGCAGCGATGTATCCACTAGAGGATGATGGTGGTTGATGGGGAAGAGAAGGCGTTGGCTGGTGGGTGGGGGAACCTGAGGCGGCAGTGGCACATCTATTGAAGGGTGCCTGCGAGTTGGCTAGAGGAGGTGGATAGAGTTGAAGTCAGTGGCCAGTTGGAGGTAGGCTTGTATGGGAGGCTGAAGGAGGCATCAAAGGGGAGGCAACCGATGAGGGAGCATGCGTTGAAGGTGAGGCGACATTCGGTGGTTTATGGATTGGGAAGGGAGTGGGAGCGGGAGCGAAAGGGAAAACAGTGCGATCGATAAACAGGTAGGGGTGTTGAGGTGGATAACAACAATAGGAGAAGAGAGATCCGAGCAGGGAGTGAGAATATGAGAGAGACAAGAAGGCTTGGGGATGGGATGGTGGCAACTGCTAATGGGATAGTCAAGTTGATTTAGGTTATTAGAGAATGTGAAGTTTAGGATTTCCTCTGTTGACCACTTGTTAATATGGTTCGCGAGTAAACAGGCACTGCAGACAAGGGTGGAGCTCACTCGTGCTTGCGCCTGTTTGCTTGATGGGTATATAATTTCTTCCACTTCTATGCTTGTTGGCAAAAAAAGTACATACCCATCTCCATAGTTTTTTACCTCACGAGCACACGAGTAATGGAGTTCATAACTTTTTTTAGTCTCGCATGTGACATTTTTTACAAATTTAGTCCTCTTAAGAATGTAATTGTAAAAATAGCTCTATCCTCGATCGTAAAAACGCACGAAAGATGACACGTGTTACCTTCTGTACTTTCAAAACTCAGCAAGCCGCTGAAGCTACTGAGAAGATAAAACTAGTTTTTATGTTTAGGTTCGAGGGAGATCAGATTAAAAAAAATACTAATTTGCGGAGAAGGGGCGCAGTTGCCATCCGCGGAGTGGGACGGCACGACCACCCACCCCGCGCGCCCCCGTTCGCCGAGCTAATTACGCGTCCCTGCCACGCGAGGCCTCGCCCTTGCCGCGGCAGGACGCTATCAGTCTACACAGTACACACACACACGCTGCACGCGCTGACGCGCTAAGCTAACCCAAACCCCCCGTGCGCTGCTGCGCATCTTCCCACCCGTCTCTTCTCGGATCGAATCCCCCGTCCTCGGTCTCCCTCTCCGCCTGTCCCTTACCCATCGTACCTTTCACCAGCGCTGCACCCCTTCCCTTCCTTCTCGTCCGCACCTCCACACGCCGCGTTCTCTCCTTCCCGTCGCTGATTCGACCATTTCTTCCGGATACTTCCCTGGTTCTACTGCTGTTTCTGGGGGTGAGGTGGGCGGCTTGGTTTCGAAGACTCTTGCCGAGCTGCCGTATGTGCCAAGGTAACTAACTCTGCTCGAATCGAATCTTCTTCTGCTGTTTGTCGTCTGGTGTTTCTGGTACGGGCTGTGCTGATCGTCGATTTGATCCGTGTTGTTGTTGTTGTGGTGGTGGTGGTGGTGGGTTGTGCAGATTCGAAGGGTGGATCGGGTTTAGTGGCGGCGCCCCGGGAGGGGGAGAAGAGGGTAGGAGCAGGAGGAGACCTTTGACTTTTGAGTGATGCAGCGGGAGGTGGGGCCGCAGGTGGCCCCTCCGCTGTTCATGCACCAGATCCAGCCGCTGCCTCCCCATGCCGCGGCGGCGAAGAAGCGCGGGCACCCGTGGCCAGCCGGCGCCGCCGTGACGCCGTCTGCGAGGACGGCGGCAGAGGTTGGCGGCGCCGCAGCTGGAGGAGGCGGCGGAGGGGGGAGCTGGAACCCCATGATGTGGGACTGGGACAGCCGCTCGCTCACCGCGAAGCCGTCCTCCGGGGCAATACGCCTCGGCGGCGGGCAGAGCCAGCAGCAGCAGAAGCTGGCGGCAGCGGCGAAGGCCGCTGAAGCGTTGCGACAGGGGGGCAGGGGTAGCGGTGGGCTGAGCCTCCAGCTGGGCCTGCAGGAGGAGGCAGCGATGGCGATCGATGTGAGCCCGGCAGCTACCGTGGCTTCTTCGCCTTCTCCGCCTGCGTCAGTGGCCGCGGGGCAGGAGCCGGTTGTTAGGCCTAGCAAGAGGGTCCGGTCTGGATCGCCGGCAAGTGCTGGTGGTGGGGGAGGGGGAGGGGGAGGTGGTGGAAACGGAGGCGGAAGCTACCCGATGTGCCAGGTGGATGACTGCCGCGCGGATCTGACGAACGCCAAGGATTATCATAGGAGGCACAAGGTTTGCGAGATCCACAGCAAGACCACCAAGGCGCTCGTTGCAAGCCAGATGCAGCGCTTCTGCCAGCAGTGTAGTAGGTAACGATAGCAACTGCATCCCCCAAAATTTTCATGACAAGAATCGTTGTTATGATGCTGCTTTTAGGAATTTATGTTTACGATGCAATCAGTTGCTATGGCGTGTGTATCGGGCCGGAGAAACGGTTCTCTCCAATTGTGGTGTCGATGCTTGTGTAGAGGCTGAGAGCACTTAGTTACTAATAAGTTGGTTCTTCTGGTCAATCGTTTAGATTTCACCCCCTCTCGGAGTTTGACGAGGGTAAGAGGAGCTGCAGGCGTAGGCTTGCCGGCCACAATCGGCGGCGAAGAAAAACCCAGCCAACAGATGTTGCTTCACAGTTGCTGCTACCTGGAAACCAGGAAAATGCAGCAAATAGGACACAGGATATTGTCAATCTGATCACTGTTATTGCTCGCTTGCAAGGTACTAGCACCCACTACTGAATTTGATATGTTCTTTCACTTATTGCTGATTTTAACTAGAGTACTGCCCCTCTCCTCTCTGATGACAGGGAGCAATGTTGGTGAACTACCTAGTGTCCCTCCCATACCAGATAAAGACAACCTGGTCCAAATTATAAGTACAATAAACTCAATGAACAATGCAAACTCTGTGGCAAAGTCTACATCAGAAGTTGTTGATTTGAATGCCTCGCATGGCCAACAAGAAGATTCTGTTCAAAAGACAACTAATGGAATCAACAAGCAAACTGTGCCAACCATGGACTTGCTAGCAGTTCTGTCAACTGCCCTTGCGGCATCAACCCCTGAGACCAATACATCTCAGTCCCAAGGAAGCAGCGACAGCAGTGGTATCAACAAGAGCAAGAGTCATTTAACAGAACCAGCTAGTGTTGTAAACTCCCATGAGAAATCAATCCGAGTTTTTCCTGCAGCTGGTATGATAAGAAGTAACAGCACTCAGGAAAGTCCACCTGAAATATACAAGCAGTCAGACCGAGAACTGTACTTGTCGCTGCAGCTGTTTGGTAGCACTGAGGATATTCCTCCTAAGATGGACACTGCAAATAAGTACTTGTCTTCTGAGAGTAGTAATCCTCTGGATGAGAGATCTCCATCATCTTCTCCACCTATAACCCGCAAGTTATTCCCCATCCGTTCAGTCGCCGAAGACATTAGGCAGCCTCATATTGCAGACTATGGGGAAGATGCTGGAACAGTTGAGGTTAGTACAAGTCGGGCATGGTGTGCGCCACCACTTGAGCTCTTCAAGGATTCAGAGCGGCAAATCGAAAATGGCTCGCCACCAAATCCCGCATATCAGTCATGTTATGCCTCAACCTCTTGTTCGGACCATTCACCGTCAACTTCAAACTCAGATGGACAGGTAATTTATATAGAAGCTTGACATTTCAATGGATTATGTAATTAGCCAAGTGTCTTTATTATACTAGTCATACATTCAATCTCATATTTGCTTGATTTGCCATTTTTATAGGATCGTACTGGTAGGATCATATTCAAGCTTTTTGGCAAGGAACCTGGCACAATCCCTGGCAACCTTCGTGATGAGGTATGACCATGAGATTGTTCTCACATGATAAACTGCAACCCTTGTTCTGTCCCATTTCACTCATTTTGTAATTAAATAATTTTCCTTTCTTGTTCAGATTGTAAATTGGCTCAAACACAGCCCCACTGAAATAGAGGGGTACATTCGACCTGGTTGCCTTGTACTATCCATGTATCTGTTGATGCCAGCTGTTGCATGGGATGAAGTAAGTTTGTCACTACACTAGCCAAAACAAAATTATGCAATACAATCATAGTTATTGAGTCGTACATGCTACGGACTTGCCGATTAGTTGCGGCTAGTCCTTTACTAGTCCACTACTACATGCCTTTTACCACTACTACTACATGCCTTTTACCACCACTACTACTACTTGCTGCTGCTGCTACCACCCCCCCTTCTCCATGGCGCCAAGTCGACAGGCTAAGTCGCCTGACTAATCGCGATTAGTTGTCGACTTGGATTCCAAGTATTCCAAGTTACTCGACTAGGCAACTAGTCGAGTCGAGGTGCTCCAACCGTGCTACCAGGCCAACTTGGCGACTAATTGACTAATTGCGCGACTTGATACCAACGAATAAAATTACTACATAGTCATCTAATGTGGGATCTATCTAATGTAAATGCAGCTTGAAGAAGATCTTCTCCAGCGAGTAAACACATTAGTTCGAAGTTCTGATTTGGATTTCTGGAGAAAAGGAAGGTTTTTAGTTCGAACTGATACCCAGTTGGTGTCATACAAAGATGGTATACATAACTAATATTTTTACCTGTTAATTTTCTTCTCTGTTCCTGCTCATCTGAAGACATCCTTTGGTGTGCTTTCAGGAATGACCCGCTTATCGAAATCATGGAGAACATGGAATACCCCCGAGTTGACCTTTGTGTCACCAATTGCTGTTGTTGGTGGGAGAAAGACCTCCCTCGTTCTTAAGGGGCGTAATCTAACAGTTCCTGGCACCCAGTAAGTTCTTAGTTGTAAAATAGTGGTTGGCTTGAAAAGAATATCTATAACTTAAATTGAACTTTGTATCAATGCAGAATCCACTGTACCAGTACAGGGAAGTACATATCAAAAGAAGTACTATGCTCAGCATATCCAGGTACCATATATGATGATTCAGGTGTTGAGACCTTTGACTTACCGGGAGAACCACATCTTATTATTGGGCGCTGCTTTATTGAGGTTCGTGTGATTTTAATGTCTTGTCATTTTTGTTGATATATGGAAGTTAGTTGTTATCTCTAGGAAGCTGATTGCAACTGTCAATGTTGATACATGCAGGTTGAGAACAGGTTCAGAGGAAACAGTTTCCCCGTTATTGTTGCGAATTCGAGCATTTGTCAAGAGTTGAGAAACCTTGAAGCTGAGCTTGAAGATTCACAATTTCTTGATGTCTCTTCAGATGATCAGATTCACGACGCCAGGCGGTTGAAGCCAAGGGATCATGTTCTGCACTTTCTTAACGAACTTGGCTGGCTCTTTCAGAAGGCTGCTGCTTGCACAACTTCCACCAAATCCGACGTTTCTGATTCAGATTTGATTCAGTTTTCAACTGCACGGTTTAAATACCTACTGTTGTTTTCGAATGAGCGGGACTGGTGCTCTCTTACTAAAGCACTACTGGATATCCTTGCCAAGAGAAGTCTGGTCAGTGATGAACTATCACATGAAACCCTGGAGATGCTCTCAGAGATTCATCTCCTGAATAGAGCAGTGAAAAGGAAAAGTAGATGCATGGTGCATTTGCTCATGCAGTTTGTTGTAATTTGCCCTGATAATTCCAGACTGTACCCCTTCCTTCCAAATTTAACTGGCCCAGGTGGTTTGACTCCATTACATCTGGCTGCATCCATTGATGATGCAGAGGATATTGTCGATGCCTTGACAGATGATCCTCAACAGGTAAACACATTAATGTTTAGTTTATGGTAGTGTTAGTTATTTCACGTTGTTTATTCTTCTAATTCTTGCTTAAATCACTGCAGATTGGTTTGAGCTGCTGGCACTCAGTGCTAGATGATGATGGCCAATCTCCTGAAACATATGCGAAGTTGAGGAACAACAATTCGTACAATGAACTTGTGGCACAAAAGCTGGTGGACAGGAAAAACAGCCAGGTTACCATAATGGTTAACAAAGAGGAAATTCGTGTGGGTCCAGGGAATGTTGATGAGAATAATACACCTGGGATTCAAGCATTGCAAATAAGATCTTGCAGCCAGTGCACCATTTTGGAGTCTGGCAGACTACTGAGGCGTCCTTTGCACTCACGAGGATTGCTTGCTCGCCCCTATATCCATTCAATGCTTGCCATAGCAGCAGTCTGTGTTTGTGTTTGTGTGTTCATGAGAGCTTTGCTGCGGTTTAATTCTGGTAGATCCTTCAAGTGGGATAAGCTGGATTTTGGTATGATATAAACTTTAGAGGACACTGAGGATATGGAACCAGATAGCTTTTAACTGTCTGCATTTCCTTGGAAATCTCCTTGGATATGGGTGGGATAATGTAATATTTTATGGATGGACCCTCCCGCGGAAAAAATGTTGGCGAGTGGGGATGGTAGCAGAACTAAAGCGGAGTTAAAGAAACAGGTAAAAATGAATTGGGAGAACACTGCCAAAAGATGAACTTGGGCAGAGTGGGCACATAGTTTTGTGATGACGAAAGTGTCAACCATGCTTCCAAAAAGGTGAGATGGAGGCAACAATAGTTCTGGGCTGAATGAGTAAGTAACCTTGATTTCGTTTTTGCTGGTGTAAGTGTGAATCACCTGTTTCATGTATGACAAGATGGTGTTTAATTATTTTGCTCTTTGCTCTTACAATTTTTGTTTTTGTTTTTTGTGTATTAAATACAATGCTTTAGAATGAAACTATCACCTGTTGTCTTCAGATAGTAGCAGGGGTAAATGGAAAGATGTATCTTTGATAGTGCGTATGTAGCTAAATAGAAATGAGGTCAGATTTACAAGTGTATCCGACTCTATTGTTTTATTGGGCTACCGTCACAACTCAGAAGGCCCTGCCTTGCTAGAAATTTGGGTACCTTTCTTTGTATGCATTTTTCTGTCTGTTAATGCCAGCTATAATGATTCTTTTCATGTATGCTTCTTTCAGAAGAAAAAAAAGAGAACATGATTCTGTCCATCTATGTATCCAGTTGAAGAAAAAAAAAGAGAAGATGATTCTGTTCATCTATGTATCCGGTTGAAGAAAAATCATATTTTTGCTATGGAGCATACTTGGTATATTGATATATTCGTTTATGAGATAAAGATGGCATTATGTCTGATAAACACTATATGAAAGCTTGCCTCGTAAAAAGCTGTATCCTACTAATTGGGCGTTATCCTGATTGGCGCCGGGGGCCTCGTGACGAGAATGAGATGCTTTCTTGGCGCTTTTCCGGATCGCGCCGTGTGTGGATCGCCGTGCGGACACGGTGGTTGATTCTGGCGAGTGGCAGTGGTGAACTTGCAGGCGAGGGCTCCAGTCTCCCAGGACCCAAAACCATGCGTGATTTGCAGTAACTTTGAGAGGAAACAATGCCTTCTTCTCGGGCACTTCCAAGACGCATCCATGCACGGCCTGTATTGCGTGGCCGGTGGCTTTCGTTCCTCCTTTGTTTCCACATGGCTGTTGGTTCGGACACTTGCTGGCCACATCCATGATGACAAGTGACAACCCTTGCAAATAGTTGCTAGCTACAGCGATGGGGCGGCGAGGCGAAGGCTACTGGTACGGCCCGTGTCGTGTGCGCCTGCCTTGCCCTCTCGCTATACAGGACTTGTGGCGAGGTAACGAGGGCATGTGAGTACTGCTTTCTGGTGCGGCAAAGCAGAGGCTTGCTGGTTGCTTCTCTCTGGTTCACCGTTCACGTATGAGTCGTATGACGAATTGACGTTCAACTCTTTCGATCGATCGATCATGGAATGGCCCATTGGTCCTTGCCTACACGGCTGAATGGTTGCAGGATGCACCTAACAAGATTGGCCACGCTCTTGCGTGTGGATGCCAGGCCATACCCGCGAGTACATCACGAGGTTAGGGTTTGTAGCGTGTTGCTTTCCGGAGCAAAAGTGGCCGTCTTCTCTACCCCTTCCGGAAGTAATGTGCAACCGAAGCGAACAAGTACGTCAAGAGCCACCGTTGATCACGGCGGCTGTATCAGTATCATACGTTTGCAGCCCGCAGATTGAGAGGATGAGAAGTTGAGGACGAAATGAACTAGGACAAGTTGCGGCCAGTCAGCTATTTGATGAAAGAGTTTTGCTTCAATGTTTTCCTCTCAATACAAGTTACACAAATATTAAAGTAAGCGAAAGGTAAGTAATCATCATCTACCTTTTATTCATATTTTAATATTTGTACAACTGTAAAAAAAAAGGTATGAAAGTACATCTCTTGATGAAAAAAAATCCTTCGGTTCCGTTTGGGAATTATTTAGAGATTTCGTAGGAAAAACATCTAATGCTGTAAGAATGCAACAATCCTTAGGTGTCATTTGGGAAACATTTAGGGATTTCGTAGGAAAAAACATCTAGTTCTATAAGAACCCCCCTGCGTTCTAAGGTACCATTCGGAACGCACGAATTTTACAAAAATGAATTCATTCCCATTCCCGCGAGATCATAATTCCATCGGTGCTAGAGTAGACGGGTAAGGTCTCTACGTGGGTTGCGTAGATGATCTACGGGCCTAAATAATTGCACGATCGGAAAGCGCAATAAAAGGAGGACACGTACAGTCCTTGCTTCCAGTACAATGGTATCTAGCCTGGACGTAGCCGATCCTCCTACAGACTGACCAGATAAGATAGCCTGGGTGACTGGGCGCCGGCACGCTACTAGAAAATGCTCCTAGCGGATGCGTGGAGACACGGGAGACCGGAGACGGGGCCCTCACCCGTCCGTAGGACGGATGGATGCGCGGCGCGCGGCAACGTACATCCACCCGGGCTGGGAGTGGCGTTGCGTGCGGAGATGCCTACATGCACGACACGACGTGGACGGATAGGTGTTTCGTTCACATGCTATCCGTGCGCCGGTGCGCGCCGACAGCTTGTTAATCGTGAGTTTTTTTTGCCCCTCAGGTTTTTCTTTTCCAGCTTTAATATAGTTGGAACAAAATTGAAAATTTAGTCTCATTTTCGACTGGGAAAGATTGAGAAAAGCCAACTGTCGTCTGTCACAATCTGTGTGATCGTGCTAACGGATGGGTTGTGACCGTGCTAACGGATGGGTGTTTCATTCACATGTTATCAGTGCACCGGTGCGCGATGGCAACTAATCGTTAGTTTTTGTTTTTTTTTTGCCCTTTGGGTTTTTTTTGCAACTTTAGCTTTGTATGAACGAAATTGAAAAGTTCAACCACATTCTCGATCACGGAAGGATTGTAAGACGATACATATCACTTATCACGATCGATCCCATGTGCTTGCATGATACGGGAGCACGTTATGCCTGTCGATCCAGAAAGGACCGAGATTTGTGAATCGTTCGGAAAAAAAGACCATACTAGTAAAAAAAAGAAAGAAAAGACAATGGGCCAGAAAACGGTTCGTGTACTTGGAGAGTACGTGGCTTTGATTGTGTCCTGCCATGTGTTTCAGGCCCGAAATTGTCCTGGCGAGTTCTGTCAAAACGGGCCGGGCAGAGAGCGAGTTTTCTTGGGCGAAAGATTTCTTCGGACCGTTTGTCCCCGGTATCCCGCGTAAATCGATCAATGGCGTTTGAGGTTGCGGCCCAACCCAAGCCCGCCCGCCGCGCGGTGCTCTCTCGCCGTCGGCCACCTCACCTCGACCGCTCTGCCCTATGCCATGACCCCGGTGCGAGAAACAAGGGGCGGCGTTGGTGTCCTAGTGCCCTGAAAAGCTCCGACGTTTTTCAGCTCACCACGGCACAACACGGCTGCAGCTGTGCACATCAAAGCAGCGCGATGCACCACAGAACGGAGCATCAGTGTATCACGCGGCGCGCTGCATAAAATCCGGTGCTTGTGGAGGCAGTTGAGTGCTGCTCTCTGCTGGAAGTGCTTGGCAGCATCGAGGAATCTGCTTTTGCTCTGCGGCAACTGTAGCTAGTTACTGAAGCTCACTGACTCCCGATGAGTGGGGTATTCCCTTGCGTTTACGGCGGATGGTCGGTGTGACGTCTTAAATATCACTGAAAAAAAACTGTTAAGGAACCTCGCTATCGAATAGTCCGGGGTTCTCGAACAGATCTGAATTGGAGAACAGAAAGAGAGAGAGACACGTGTTTAGGGAGAGCAACAGCGGGAATTCTTTATTGCTAATGAATGCTTGTACATTAGGGGGGACCCCTCCTCCTTTTATAGCGCTTATCTAGGGTTTTGGCTAAGGGACCACATGGGCCTTCAATGGGCTATTAGGGTTTCCCAACACTCCCCCTTGGACCCTTTGCCGCGAGATGCATATGCCTCATTAAAACTCCAGAAAAACCCAGTAGGAAAAATACTTGAAGAAAGAGTACATAGCATACGCTTACTATGTTGCACGAATTGCCTCGTTAAAACCTTATGCAAGAAAACTTCATGAAAAACTTGCTAAGGAAAAAGAGTACAATTCTCCCAACTTCCATTACTAATCTTCGAGATTCATGTTGGGTATTCATAATTCATCTTCGAGATTTATGTGGAAGTATGTGAAATATCTCCCCCTGAAATCTGCACTTCTCTAAGTCTCATCATCCCAATTCCTTTCACGCACCTTTCAAAGGTAGATGCTGGGAGTGATTTAGTGAACAAATCTGCAAGATTTTCACATGACTTAGTATGCAATATGTTGATCTTGTTCATCTTATGCAATTCATGAGCATAGAAGAACTTGGGGTTGATATGCTTCGTGAGATTGCTCTTCACATAACCCATCTGTGCTTGGGCAACACAAGCTGCATTATCTTCATAAATTATCGTGGGAGTTTGCTCAATGTTCAAGCCACATGACTTCTGGATGTGGTGAACCATTCTTCTGAGCCATGCACATTCACGAGATGCTTCATACAAAGCGATGATTTCCGAGTGGTTTGTCGACGTCGAGACAAGAGTCTGCTTAGACGACTTCCAAGAAATTGCTGTTCCTCCACATAGGAAAACATAGCCGGTTTGGGACTTGCCGATATCTGGTCCGATAAGTACCCAGCATCGGCGTAGCCAACCAAATTCAATTCATTGTTTCTTCTGAAAAACAAACCGAGGTCTTTGCTTCCTTGGAGGTAGCGGAAGATATCCTTGATCCCTTTCCAATGCCTTTTGGTGGGTTCCGACTGCATCGAGCTAGTAAATTCACAATAACGCAATGTCCGCCTAGTGCTATTCGCAAGGTACATGAGCGCTCCAATTGCACTCGGATATGGGAATTTCGCTCCCGGGACTTCCTCCCCTCTTCTCTAGGTGCGTATGGGTCTAGATCGCTTGGAGTGACCTTCCACCATTGGAGTCTTCGCAGGATATGCTTTTTCAAACCGAACCTTTCCAACACTTTACGTGTGTAGGTTGATTGATGTACCAAGATTCCTCCTTGGACATGTTAAAGCGCAAGCCTAAACAAAACTTGGTTTTACCCAAATCCTTCATTTCAAACTCGGACTTCAAGTATGAGCATGCCTCTTCAATTTCTTCATCCGTCCCAATGATGTTCAAGTCATCTACATAGACGGAGATTATCTGAGAATCCATTCGGGATCTCAGTATAAACACACATGGACAATCTTCATTGTTTGTGTAGCCTTTCTTGCAGAGAAAATCACTCAGCGATTGTACCACATTCTTCTGATCGCTTGATCCATACGGTGATTTCTCCAATTTCACCTGCATGTGTTTCTATTTGCTCCGTCTTGGTTGGGATAGGAATTCCTTACGGTACTTTCATGTATATCTCGAATCCAAGTTTCCATACAAATATCTTTGTGACAACATCCATTAGCTTCATTCTCAACTTCAAGTTGATCGCCATTGAGATCAAATATCTAAAGGTAGTTCCTCCCATGACCGGAGAATAGGTTTCTTCATAATCAACTCCGGGACGTTGAGTGAAACCTTGAGCTACAAGCCTTGCTTTATACCTTACAACCGTTGTTTTCATTTCTCTTAGAACAAAGACCCATTTGTGACCTCACGGGTTTATATGGGAAGATGTGCGGCATACGGCCCAAACACCTCTCTCTTGTTCGAGAGACTAGCTCTGCAGATGATTGCCTTTTCCATTCTTCCCAATCTAGCCTTTTCTTGCACTCTGCGAGATGCGAGTTCGGGATCATGATCAATGATCGAGGCGATCTTCTTTGCAAAGTATGCATCAACGTTGGTCGTTGCTCTATTCAGGATTCTCTGTTATTACAAAGTTTATGGCCATTTCTTCATGGGGTGCTTCATGCACTTCTACTTGCTCTTATTTGCTATTCCCTATCGCAGAGCAAGTTCCTTTAGCTTTTCATCGCCTATGTGTGCGCACACATTATTTCCGCGACTTCCTTGATGGAAGATTCAAGTCCTGGAATTGCCTTTTCCGTTGGCTTCTTTCCGGTGCAGTCTCAAGCGCTCCCTTCTTTCCTTGGGGCATTTTCGTGATTGGTTGTGGTAAGTCCTCTCGCTTGATTTTCTCCAGACGTCTCCGGGTACTTTAGGTTTGAGGAGCCAGGTTGCCTGCTCTTTTTCTTTGAGGCCTCTGAACAGGTTGAGGAATACCTTCTATTTTCTTTGGTATTTCCACCCTCTCTGGTGCATTCCTTGCGGGTACATGCGACTTAACCACGCACTTCAGATCACAAAAATGATCAGCAGTTCATTTGCTAAATTCTGCAAATCAATTATCTTCTGAACTTCTTGATTTGCTTCATTAGTGCGGGGGTCATGTGCCAGAGACACCACGATTAAAACCGCTACCATGTTAAGAAAAGTGGTACTTTTTAGCTTGATGTACAAAGCGATCCAGAGGATGAAGCTAGCGCGATCATAAGCTAAGCCTAATTAAGATGTTGATCCCCTCCTAGGAGGAAACATTTGCGTACACCGAATTGCGCACTCAGATGAAAATGAGTTAATTATCTATGTCATTCCTTATTAGGAAATTTCTATGTATTGAGTCATGCACAAATCTGTTCGTCTAAAAGCTTAAACGGTTAACTAAAGGCGAGCAATATACTCTTATACAACCCAAAAATGAGAAATTTGGTTCCGTTGTTAACTTGTTATTTTTGCAAGAGAGCTATTTTCCTGAAGACCTGTTGAACACGTCATGCTTCGTATTCTTAACGCAGGTGGACTGGCCGGAAATGGAATCTGTGCGTCCCCAGAGCCTGAGATATAGCATCATTTTATCTTTAGACGTAGATGGCCGAAAATAAGATAAAAAATGACACATGAATTCTGGTAAAAACAGATGCTGACTTGTTTTTGAAGGGGTGCAGATATCCAAATGTTACGTTCCTCTCAGTTCTGTTTATGTTGTTCGTACTGACAATCCTCTTGTCGTCCTACTGGTACCCATTAGTTCTTAGGTACCCGGGAACGCGTTAAGGGGTCTAAATTATGGTTGCTAACATGTTATCAAACTGTTATAAGGACATAAGACCATTGACCACGTGCTTTGTGATTTGGTGAGGATTTTGATGTAGTTTGGAAGTTCCTTGTTTGTGCCCATCACTAACAAATTGGATACTTGGGCTACTTGAATATTTGTGTTTGCCGGCCAAACTGGACCACGTTTCTTTTTATATGAGAGGTGCTTATTGTGATTGCACAAATATTAAAGCATGAATGAATGATAGCCGGCCAACTTTGTATTGAGAGGAAACGTTTCTTTTTATATATAGGTGACCAGTTGGCTCCTTTTCAATTCAGTACAATTGAGAGCTTCACTTCGCCACACATTAATCCGCCAAAAAGGAAAAAAAAGAAGGAAAAAACGTATTTGAGTGATATGCCTGCCAAAACACTTCACCTAATGAACACTACTCCTTTTCTAAATAAAAAAAAATTGGAGGTCCTAGCGTAGCTGGGTTTTTAGAGCGTGCTGTCGAGTGTCTTGCCCCTCCACATTTGACTCAAGTCGAACGCGTGCACTCATCAACAATAAAAATTGGTACACACACGTGCACGTTTAGTGGAATTAATCGTTAGCATGTGCGAAGGACGCGCAAGTGTGTGCGCGCGTGTGTTGTGTGAGTGTGGTATGTATAGGTTATGTATTCTCCACCTTATACCCAAAAAAATAAAAAAAGTTGTGTGGTATTAACGCCAGTTTAGCTAAATCTTTCGCTAAATTGATGCGAGATACGTAAGAACAAGGTATGCATTTCAACGTAAATAAATTGGACATTATCAGCAGACAAGACATATATTCTCTGTACATTTCAGAGGAAACTTCACAATGCATCATAAGGGATTGGCCAAAGAGTAAAACAAAGGATTAGTACGATGGGATTGTTTAAATACTCAAAACTAGACAATCTCGGACAAATCTCAAGGCCAGAGAAAGTCCCAGGCGGGTGCTTAGCTGCATAAGCAGCAAGTGCTGAGACTTGAGAGTTCGGAAGGCTTACGCAGAGTCTAGAATAGAATAGAGGATTACCATATTAATTATTGTGAAATTGAAGATAGCAATCATATCTCTTCTAAAGATTGGTAAACGCAATGCAATGTCGATCAGACTTGTTATTTGGCAATGCCTTGTATGCTGTAATCCTGTCAAGAAGCGTCGAGAAAAGTGCTTCAATGCTTTCCATTCCAATATAAACCCTGTTTAGTAGAGCTTTAGATCTGAAGCTTGTATGCTAAAATAAAGTAAATTAAGTTTATATTTTTAGTCTAAAATGTAAACAATATGACCCACCTAAATACTTTTAATGTACCTACAGTTCCAGCTCCATAAATTTCTAGAGCTAAGAATACCCTGCTCCACCAACTCCACAGATTTTGGTAGAGCTGGAGCTGTGCCAAACACACCTATAAGTTGTACAAATATTAAAGCAAACAAAGAGATAAGTAATCACCTTCTACTCTTCATTTATGCTTTAATTTTTATGCAACTATTAAAAAGAAAAGCATGAAGCACCTCTAAAAAAGAGCAGTGCTACAATACTTTCCCTCCTAATACATGTTGTACAAATATTAAAGCAATTAAAGGAGTAAGTAATCATCATCTACCATTCATTCATACTTTAATATTTATATAACTTTAAAAATAAAAAGTATAGAAGCATCTCTCTCCCTAATATAGGGGTCATATGAACTTTTTTTTCCCCGAGAGGCACTCCATTTCGTACCCAAACCGTAAGTTTGAATGATCACAGGCCCAGCCCAACTAAAGGAAGCTTTTCGATACTGGGCCTTACAAAATTGGCTTTGCCCACCGAGCCGAGCACGTACTCCTATGTTTCTAAGGCCGGGCCGGGCTATCCAGGTCCACTGCGGAAAGAGAATGGTTGAGCGTTTTGCTGTGAGATTTTGAGATGGTTGATGGTATTCTTGCAAAGATTGGACCATTCTTTTTTATCAACGAAGATCGGAGGTAGTTTAAGGTGCATTGTCAGTGTAAGTTAACTACGCACCGTTTGGAACGCATGACTTTTTTTCCATATGAACTGAATGAAATTCCTTTCTTCCAAACGTGTCCCAAATGTGCAACAAACAAAGTGGTGCTTTTGGGAAACCAACAGTTGTCAGTGACAACCAAGAAGATGACCTCACGACGAAGCTGTTCCTCCCTCTCTTTCCACCTCTGATCATGAACTCATCCGTCATCCTTCAGTTTCCCCATCTCGGCGAATTATTTCTCCCATTTGCCTTGATGGGATGTGTTTCATGGTTCATGATGGTAGCATCCTGTCTTGCTCCTAATTTGTGAAAAGCAAAAAAAAGGTTGCATGTGTGCTAGACTGCTAGCTGCCTGCTCTTATCATGTCTGACAAAGTGCTTGTCATTGAGCCTCCAGCTTTTATCTTTTCCATCTGATGATTCTCCCGGTCTTGCATAGTTCACATTGTAAAGTGGATGAACTGATCCTTTTTTTCGGGGAAAAGAAAGTGCAATGAGCTGAACAACTCGAGTTGGTACGAAGCTGACAGCTCAATTCTAAGACCTTTCCGAATAATGCAGTTTTTTTTTTCTTGGAAGACTTCGTATTATGCAGTTGAAGAGCGTGACCTACATTCCCCCTCAAAATTGCTACGCTATCCAAGTTGAAAAAGGCAGTTTGGGACGCGAGAATTTTTCTCAATCCCTACGACAATTGAAATGTTTTATATAAAATTCTTGTAAATTTTTTATGAAATTCTTGCATTCCAAACGATCCTGAATCTAGCATTTTTTATTGGAAGCCTTAATCTCCATCAGTCCATCGTATTGTTAACTTTCGGAAATCCAGCATAGATGCTGAGAGGAAGACGAGGAAAATGGTGCAGCAGGTCGGATCTGGAGCATGTGCTATCGAACAACTGAAGTTGAAGGAAGACCTCAAGGCTGGAGTAGTTCTAAACACAACCCAGTCAGTATGTTGGACCAGTGGCCGACTTCCCATTTGCTGCCACTCGTGAATACCTCCTACCATTTTATTCTTGTTTTGTTCCATGTAGAACAAGAAAATTAGCAACTATACTAGTAACTCACCCAAATATTTAAAAAAACAGGTACACATGTGCGTTTTCAGTAGGACAACGTGTTTCCATGCTACAAAGATCATTGAGCCTCTAATCACTTTCTTAATATATATAATAAGCACGCACGCATACGTGGTGCGTGAGTGTGATGTGTGTGAGTTATTTGCGTCGAAAAAACAATGTAGCGTATACAGGTCGGTCATCCAAAAACATACCTTGACCTTGATAAACACGGCCACGTAGTACATACGCAACATAATCCCGAAGGAATTGAACCATTTGTTCTTTGGTCAGAGCACAAATCGCACTCTTTATAATTAATTAAGTAGTTTGAATGTTTGATCACGTACAGTTATTCCATTTTCGTGTCGTACCATTGAGGTCCACCTTTATAGCATACATGCATGTACTGGCGTAACAACTAGGCAACTACTATACCGTGCTCGGTGCTGAAGCCTGATGAGAGCATCTTACTCAGTCATACACATGTTCTTTTCATCATTTGGCAAAGCCTGAACTTATCCACACCAGTTGCATCATTCTTTTTTTAAGCTTTCAGTACCTCCGAAATACGGAAACACTTACGTATGTGTGTATTTATTTTTATTCCAGAACTTCAGTCCAGATAAAGAAATCAAGCACCTGCATCCAAGTAAAGCTGAAGATGAACAGGCCGCGCGGTCACCTGACGAGCAAACCACCCGAGGTACGCTGGTCTCTCATCCTTCCCTCTTTTTTTCTTTTTTCTTTTTGACGGAGAGAGAGAGTCCAGTTGCATCTTTAACCAGCAGCTAAAATTAGTGTACTAATGTTATCGTCACTCTGACAAAAAACGAAAATATAGGCTACACTCAGGGCTAACAATTTCGATTTGGCGAAAATCGAGCGAAAATCGGAAAGCGAAAATCGGAAATCGGTAAAAAATCGTAGAGTTTCAAAATCAATTTTTTTGAAAAAAAAATTTCGAAAATCGACCGTTTCCATATAAAATCGCCCGATTTCCATGAAAAATCGACATACTAGTTGAACTCATTTGGTGGTCGATTTTTTAAGCGATTTCCACCGATATACGTCGCATAAATTTTTTCGAATTTTTGATTTTTTTTTGATTTTTTTTGAATTGACCGGTTTATCGAGCTGTTTTAGAAGCCGAGCCGTAGCGACACGGGCGAAAATCACGAAAATCGAGCGATTTTCGTCGATTTTTTGAACCCTGCCTACACTGCACTGCACCTTCCCCTTAGCTTTTCGAAGTGATCCTTTTCTAACTTCCGAAACTTCATTTTTAACAAATATGACCTCTTCTCATTCGAAATTATAAAAATAACCTTCTTTGTGAGCTCAGAAGGCACAACTGTCAACAGACGACATATGTTTCCTACCGCGTCAGGGGGGCTTAGAAGGTGAGCACGGCCGAGGCAGGTTAGGCGAGCGCGGAAGGAAGCACGGGAACGTTGGAGATAGCAGGTTGCCGCAGTAGGAATTTGTCATACCGAGCATGTCGGGCTTGGTAACTCTAGGAGCTCGACAGCAACATGGGCCCGATCAACTGTTGCACACTCAACGTTCTCCCTAGCTACTTGACCGTGGCAGGTAATATGTTATTAGGGTTAGTATGGCAAAACAGGAGATAAAATTTAACGTGGAAAAACATCACGAATGAGGAAAAAACCATATGAGACAATATACTATTTATGTTCAAGATTACATGTACATAGGATTTCGATAGGCAGTTTGACGTACGTCATCTGACTACACGTTCTTTTAATGAGCATTGTTTGCTGAATTTTATATTTAAGGTGGAGCAAGTCAAATATTCATGATATGATTTCTTCGCTATTTATCAAGCGCCACAGGTGATGTCTTGGCTTATACCGTTTGATGATTGAGCATTTGTTTCAGAAGGTCAGTTGCACAGATTTAGACTTTATTAGGGTTATAAATCATTGAAGACCTAAATTTCTTCGTCTGCTTTGTTGATAGCTATGTGTTTTGGAACTACTAATAGTTTACTCAATTTTGCTTCATTAGCAGCGTTTGGATAAAACTATTCTAGTCTTTTATATTCTCACTCAATAAGTCCTTTGGACTTTCACTTAATTACCCTAGGGGGGTTTTTCAGGAGAATTTTATTATGGATTTTGAGTTAAGTAGAGGTTTGTTAGAGATAGCTCAAATATCTAAATAGGTTTGTTAGATATATGCTATCTAAATAGGAGTCCATATCTAGCACAACTCAGACTCTTTTGACTATATAAGCCATCCTCATGTACATGTAATTTTGAACGATTTTAGTGGATTGTCTCTCGTAGTTTTTTTCTCTTTCGTGAGGTTTTCCATGTTAAGTGTTATCTCCCATTTTACGCTGACCAAAATTTAAATTCTCCAGTACAGGAGCTATTTTCTTGAAAAATGGTGACAAGCAGGCTAAAAAAAAGCCAAAAAAATATCCTGTTTCTATGTCCTGTTTTTGACGCAAGATAACACTGGTGCGAACGCCACTTTGCCAGAGAAGTTTTTCTTTCTCTGTTTTTTCCCCTCTTCCCTTATCTCTACCGGTGGGCGGTGGCGAGCGAATCTCACAGGGAAGCGGGTGGAAAAAGGCGGAGGCGGCCATCCAGTCCAGTCTCCACTCCCCACACACGGAGGCGAACACAGGAGGTTGTCTCGGCCTCCTGGGTCTTGCTCGAGCGCCATTAATGGCCGTCCGTTTCCTCGTACTCTTCCTCCTCTCAGCCACATCTGCGTCCTCCACCTCCACTTCACTCGCCACCAACACCACCGATGGCTCACGGGCGCCGGCAGCTCCTGGAGGCGGCGACAGCGCCACCATCTCCTTCAGCTTCTCCACCTTCGACAACGCGTTCCGCGGCACCAACCTGACCGTTCTCGGCGACGCCAACATCAACCAGCACGCGCTCCAGATCACGCCGGACTCCCTCAACAGCGCCTCCAAGTACCTCGCCCGCAAGTCCGGCCGCATCATCTACTCCAACCCGTTCAGGCTCTGGAATCACGAAAATGGCAACGGCAAAGCCACCGGCGGCAAGAAAGTCGCGTCCTTTAGTACCGTCTTCACCGTCAACGTCTTCCGGCCGCCAGGCAAGGAGCCGGCGGAGGGGTTCGCGTTCGTCATTGCGCCGTCCGCGGACGGGCCGCCCAACGGGAGCTACGGCGGGTTCCTCGGCCTCACCAATGCGGCCACCGACGGCAATGCCACCAACCAGATCGTCGCCGTCGAGCTCGACACCGAGAAGCAGCCGTACGACCCGGACGACAACCACATCGGCCTCGACGTGAACAGCGTCGTCTCCGTCGCAAACACCTCGCTCAAGCCCCTCGGCATCGAGATCTCGCCCGTCGATACCGTGAAGTACAACGTTTGGGTCGACTACGACGGCGGCGCCCGCCACATTGCGGTGTACATGGCCGTTGCCGGGGAGGAGAAGCCCCGGTCACAGGTGCTCGCGGCGCCGCTGGACCTCGGAGCCACCGTGGCCGAGTGGTCCTACTTCGGGTTCTCAGCGTCGACGGGGCGCAAGTACCAGCTCAACTGCGTCCTGGCGTGGAACATGACGGTGGAGAAGCTCCCGTGCGACGACGAGCCCGGCAAGAGACTCAATCTGGGACTAGCCATCGGAGTGCCCGTGGGGGTGTTCGCGCTGGTCGCCGCGGCCGCATTGGGTTACCTGTACGTGGTGAAGCGGCGGAACATGCACGGCGACGACAGCAGCGCCATCACCGGGACGATGATACGGTGCCTCGCCGGCGGGCCGCGGGAGTTCGACTACCGCGAGCTGCGGAAGGCGACGAACAACTTCGACGAGAAAATGAAGCTGGGGCAGGGCGGGTACGGGGTGGTGTACCGCGGCGTGGTGGTCGGCGACCACACCAGCCCCGGCGGCGCCGGGAGAATGGTGGAGGTGGCCGTCAAGAAGTTCTCTCGGGCGAGTACGCAGGGGCAGAACGACTTCCTCGCCGAGCTCAGCATCATCAATCGGCTCCGCCACAAGCACCTCGTCCGCCTCGTCGGTAAGCTCCCCTCCTCCTTCCTCCCCTCCGGCCGCCGGCGCCGCTTAATCACTTCTTGATTTAGTACTTGTTTCTTTATTCGCTTATGGTTTTCGTCATGTGATACTTCCACATGGGGCGTCCATTAACGATGGATAATTTGAACTCAGTTTACTCGGCTTCCCAGGAGATGCATGTGCACGTACATAACAATATCTTCCATAATTCCATTGACCCTTCACTTTGGTTAGACTGTGCAGCTCCAATGCGCTCATGCTTTCAAGCTGCCCCAGTCTGTAGTCTGCACTTAAGCCGTACTCACTTCGTTCCTTAATATCGTGCCATCGTAGCTTTCAAATTTTATTATGTCATTTTACAATTTTGAAGTAACTTTTAACTATTTATTCCTTTACATACTCTTATCATTAATGATTCCTAGTATTATTTATTACTGTAGAATAGAGTAACACACGCCATCCAAGAGCAATAAGTGAGCTAATGAAGAGGCGATTTGGTTATCTCTACATGTTTCTGGGTTGAAGTGCAAAATCCTAGAACACCATCTATCGAGGAACAGAGGGAGTACTTAACTAACCGGTACAGTAGCATTCGCTCAATTAACAACATGCATTTCCAATACATACACCTCATTGCAAGCAAGCACAGAGCAGCCACCATGATTCATTCTCCTTCCTTTTAGAAAGATTAACACTTTTTTATCGAGTAAATTGGCGGACGCAGAACTAAAATCTAGCCTTGGCACATGGACGATGATTAATATGCAACAATCAAGTCCGTGTGTTGTAACTTGTAAGCCATACTAGGTTCTGGCATTGCGATTACATCCACCGTAATGTATGTGTTGAGGTACACAGAAATGCAGGATGATCATGGTGATTACCGATTACATATATTACAGGCAATATTTTTTCGGAATTACTTGTGTTCGGACGTCAATTTTTTTTCGGAATTACTTGTGTTCGGACGTCAATTTTTTTTCGGACGCTTGCAACATTTTTTCTCTGCTGCAACATTTTCTTTCTACACGTGCAATATTTTTCTTCGATAACAGTAGATATGTCCGCACGGAAAAAAATATTGCAAATATTGAAAAAAATTGTTAGAGACATTGAAAAAAATCACCGACACGTCTGAGAAATAAATAGTGATCGGACGTCCGATCGCTAGTAATTCCCTATATTTTTTTGTGCTTTGTCAGAGAATTATGAAATTACAGAACCTTGGATTGGATTTCAAATGTAAGGAGTGGAAAATTTTAACATGCTCTGGGGTCAATGCCTGCATTGACGCTGCAGGGTGGAGCCACAATAACGGCGAGCTGCTGCTGGTGTACGAGTTCATGCCGAACGGGAGCCTGGACCAACACCTATTCAGCTCGGCACCGGGGCGGCAGTTGCTCGGGTGGGAGCTCCGGTACAACATCGTCAAGGGCGTGGCTTCGGCGCTGCACTACCTGCACGACGAGTACGACCAGCGGGTGGTGCACCGCGACCTCAAGGCCTCCAACATCATGCTCGACGCGGCCTTCAGCGCGCGCCTCGGCGACTTCGGCCTCGCGCGCGCCATCGAGACCGACAAGACCTCCTACATGGAGGAGGTTGGCGGCGGCGTCCACGGCACGGTGGGATACATCGCGCCGGAGTGCTTCCACACCGAGAAGGCCACGCGCGAGTCCGACGTGTACGCCTTCGGCGCCGTCATCCTGGAGGTGGTGTGCGGCCGGCGCCCGCGCTGCGACATCGACGGCTTCCACCTCCTGGTGGACTGGGTGTGGCGCCTCCACCGCGATGGCCAAATCCTCGAGGCCGTCGACCCCCGGCTCGAGGGCGCGTTCGAAGAGGACGACGCGGAGAGGCTGCTTCTGCTGGGCCTCGCGTGCAACCACCCGACACCGGCCGAGCGCCCCAAGACGCTGGCCATCTCGCAGATTCTGCTGCGCTCCATGCCGCCGCCGGTGGTGCCGCCGTTCAAGCCGTCCTTCATGTGGCCGGCCACCGACGGGGGCTTCGACACGATGACCACCACGGCGGGTACGACGTCGAGCCAGGTCAGCACCATCATGACGTCAACGTCCACGTGGAGCGGCAACTTCATGAGGGGGAGCCACAGCCGAGCGCCGCCGGAGCAAGATGCTTCCGATTCGTTGGTGTGACCGATCAATTTCAACTTCATTTTCATACGCGCGCTGTTTGACACGTCGGATTATCGTTGTCGCCGTGGAGTCTAATTGTCTAAAGCAGAGTGATCTCCAGGATGGCAACACGAGATGGAAGAAAGGCCAGAAATGACAAGAATGAAGTAGTTCATTTATTCGTGCGGCGATAATTTTCCTTTTATGCTTTGTATCTCGTACCAACGTGGCTGTGGACGAATTAAGACCGTATAAACACGAGATCAGAATAGAATAGAGATATAAGATATAGATTTATAACTATATTCTTTTTATTGATATTTTTGTTGGAAAATAAAAAAAAAATGGACGCGAACTCAGTGCCTTCGGTCTCACAGCATAGTGCAAAACCATTGAGCTACAAAGCTCTTGTTGTTTGTATATTACATTGATTCTCAAATTATTACTAGTTTTGTTTACAGAGAGCCCTGCGCCTTGTAAAGTCTGTCTCAATAACCGGAGTTGGTAAACAATGTGTACTACTCCGTTTAATACTCGGATTCAAGGAGACTTTCCAAAATAATCTTTCCTAATTACAAAATTAAATCTATCAATTACCCTATTAATCTTGCATCACAACTGAAACTTATTGAGGTAGTCAGTCTCAACTATGACTTACCCAACATTTACTCGATACAGGATAGAAAACACATCTCCTCAACATCCCAGACTCATCTTACTTAAATCAAGACGACGAACACAACTCCTCAATGTCTTGGTCTCATCTTCGACGGGCATGACTTTAGACGGCGAACGCATCTCCTCAACATCTCAGAGTCAACTTTGACAGACTCGACTTAGGACGGCGAACACACCTCCGCAACATCTTGGACTCAACTCTCTTACTTGACAATGCGTCAAAGTAGTGCCAGTTAGTCGTCACTTAGAGCTTCGGTAAGGAGCGCTTTTTCATCTCCTCCAGCTTGCGGTACTTTGAAGCGAAATGCCCATAATCATTACAATTATTGCATCTCACTTTTGTCTTATCGAATTTTCGATTCTTATGGCCTCGTCGACTATCGCCTTTTGTGCCATCGAAGGAGCCCTCACCGCCGCGCCTCGATGATCGGGACTTCCACTCGATGCATGTCAGGAGTAGGTGCTCATCTTCACTCCTGCCGGATCCCCTAATCCGTTCCTCGTGAGCCTTCAATTGGTCGATCACCTCCTCGATCGTCATCACCTTGAGGTCGCCGAACTACTCAATGGTGGAGACGATTTGTAGGATCCTGCCAGGGGTTGCACGAAAGAATTTTCTTACCACGTAGCTTTCCTCCATCTTGTTACTAAGCCCTTTGATTTTGTTGACAATTGTCGTCAATCGGATAGCGAAATTGTTGACCGACTCCGTTTTCATCATGCACAACCCTCGAACTCAGTTTTAAGGGTCTGTACCTTTACCTCTTTTATACGATCGGCTCTAAGATGCATCGTCTTCAACGCCTCCCACGCAGGCTTATATTACATTGATCCTCGAGTCTTTTTTAGCGTTGTTTACAGAGAGCCCTGACCTTATAAAGGCTGCCTCAACAACCGGAGTCGGTAAACAATCTGTGTACTACTTGGATTCGACTTTTCAAAACAATCTTTCCTAATTACAAGATTAAATCTTTCAATTTTCTGATATGTGTGTATAATATGCCTCTATACCCCTATTTAAATACGGGGAAGGAAGTGATTTTTGTTTGCAATGCCCTATTTATATATGGGAAGGGACATTTTTTTCGATGCCCCCATTTATATATGGGAAGGAAGAGACTTTTTTTGTAGGAGAAAAAAAGCTAGATCTTAGAGTAATCTACTGGGACGCTAAATCCTAATTAGAGACCTCGTAGGAGCTCGTTTAGGAAAGTGTTCATGTATATGGAATAGAATGTTCTATGAACACTCTATCTTGGACATTTTTTTCCAACACTATACTAATACCTTGTTAAAATCTCCTTCTGAAAACCTAGTGAAAAAACGGACAAGAGAAAAGAGTATATAGCTCGTGTGTCTTATGCCGTTATATATGCCGTCTCATTAAAAAATTCAATTGAGAAAACCCAGTAAGACAAACTCAATTAACAAAAAAAAGTAGAACATATCATACCAAATATGATCACATATGAAGTTCAAATATTCACCTGAGGACTTTATGAGTTTTTTTCGTACTTATGGACTTTATGAGTTTTTTTCGTACTTATACCTCTCACATGCTTTTTACACGTAGAAGTCAGTAAGGCTTTGGTAAATAAATCAGCTAGGCTTTCACTAGTCTGATTCTTCTGTACACATTGTATCTTTTTTAAAAGACAAATTCATTTGTATTCCCATCTGTGAGCATCGCTCAATATCATATACATGCTTGTTAGTTGAAGCGAAGGAGCACAAGATACAACGATTGGCAGCAATGTTTGAGCTTACTAAACTAAACCCGTCCTACATATATATACTGGCAAGCTACAAGTTCTAATCAGTTGGCCCATCTGTTGCCTCTTTTTTTCCTTTACCAGAAAATGAATCGTTACGCCTATGACCAAACGTATACAAACACCCGTGACAAAAAATGTATTTGAAAATGCATTGTTTTTAGCTAGTTGGTTGACCAAACCATCGCCCTATATGATTCTCCTGCCATATGATTGATCAGTATCGCCTGTATGATTTAACATTTTAGCGGATACAAACACTTCGTTCTAGCTACGTGAGTTTTTTTTTTTGAATTAACTTCCCGAGGATTTTTCATATTCCACCTTCTGTGCCAGCTGATGTTGTTGCTTAGTTGGAAAGTTTGGTGTGTTCTGTCAAGCATTTCATAGGGATGATTAATTTCTCTCTCTTTCACTAAGTAACCATTAATTAATAAACATCCAATCAAAGGGACGTCAATGTAATGTGGTCAGCTCAATGGCTGAAATTGAAATGGTTTCGGTGAAGAAGCCAATTAATGGTAGTATCTAGCACTAGTAATACAACGCCAAGAAATGAACACGTACGTACGTACTGCAGTTGCTGAAGAAAGGAAGCAAAACTGCAAGCGCAGAGCAGAGCTACCGAACGGCGCAGGAGATACATTGTGATATCATGCCGTGCGCGGAGAAGTATAAGCCGCTGTCATCCGATGGCCGCCGGAACGAACGACCGAACGAACGAGACGCCTCCTGCCACCGAAAAGGGGGCAAAAAATACCGCAAAGCCAACGAAAAAGGGAGGAGCAAGGGCCAGGGGCTCACGTTCGGCTAGCCTATCATATCCGCGCGGCCAAGTCATAATGACAAGATTTGGTTAGCCGTTCATTCATCAGCTTCCCCTCTTGCCTCCATTTCCCACTTCTCTCCGACGATTTGCCCACACCCATATAAGCCTAGCACAAGCGTCTGTGGTTCTGTACTGAACTTCTCTGCACCGGCTTTTCTCCCATACACATAGCCCTCTCTTCTCTGGAAATCGCTCTCGGAACCCTCAATCGACGGTATCTACTCCCAAGTTGCGGCGTGGAGGAAGCTATGGTAATTAAGTCGCCAACTGATCGTCTTCTCTGATCTTCCGCCGCGGAGTCGGAATCCATGTACATTTCATGAATCGCTTGTGGGATGCCGTTCATGTGGTGCAGGTTGGTCAAGCGATTCAATGGAAGGATGGCGCCACGGAGCCGCGGTGGCTGAGGCCTCTGTTGACGGCGAGGTACTTCGCGCAGTGCACGGAGCACGGGGACTCCACCAGGAGCGAATGCAACATGTACTGCTTGGACTGCGCAGGGAGCAGCGCTCTCTGCTCCTACTGCCTCCCGCTCCACAAGGGCCACCATGTCGTCCAGGTACTCACTGCCCACCAGAGCTGTCCAATCTCTGCATTTCGTCGCTCTAATTCGCGGCGTGCGTCCAGATTCGGAGGTCGTCGTACCACAACGTGGTGAGGGTGTCCGAGGTGTGCAGGCTCATCGACGTCTCGTGCGTCCAGATGTACGTGATCAACAGCGCCAAGATCGTGTTCCTCAACGAGAGGCCGCAGCCGCGGCCGCCGGGGAACAAGGCGGCCGCCGTCTGCTGCGAGGTGTGCGGCCGCGGCCTGCTCGATCCCTTCCGCTTCTGCTCCCTGGGGTGCAAGGTATTCAATGATTGTGAACGAGACACGTCCTACCGTTACGTAGCCGGCAGCTCTTGCGTTTCGCCCTTGCATTCCGGAGGATATTGCCAATGCCAGCTCTTCCATTTTGGTATTTTAATTAGCCTACGGGCCCTGACCCTGATGATTCGTTGGTCCGTTCGCTTGGTTAATTCTAGCGATTCTTTAGTTGCAAACAACTTTCCCCGACATCGCTAGCTTTTTTTCCTTTCACATTTGCATGATTGCATGGGAAGAAACACATGTACTCCTTCCCGTTGCGAATAGCTGTTGTTTTGAATATAACACTAGTCAAACTTTTAAAACTTTAATTTTTAATATCTTTTTAAATATTTAAATTAAATGTATGAAATATATATATATATATATATATTTGTTTTGAAAAGTACTTTCAAAATATTATAATTTTATTGAGTTTTATAAATATATTATAATAGAAATGAGTAGTATCGAATACATCGATATCCAAAACGATAACTATTTGTGACAGGAGCAATAAACAAACTGGGGCGTGAAGGCAAAGTATCATACTCGAATGTAGTTCTGTACTAGAAATGCCAAGCAACTATACAATTGACCGAGAATAATGTGCATGTTTGTTCCCTTTTCTGTCGTTGCGTTTAGCTTGCAGGCTTGAAGAGGGACCCCGAGCTCACGTTCGCGCTCCACCCTAAGCTGGACATGGAATCGCGTCGAGGCTCCGAGACGACGTCCGACGAGTCGTCGGCAGCCAGCAAGGTTCGGAGGACGTCGGCGGTGAGCGGATGGGCGAGAGAGGGCGCGGCGACAGCAAGGACGACAGAGGATGACAAAGCCTGCAGCATTTCTCCGGTTACGCCTCCCATCTCCGGTGCGCGTCGGGCGTCCAGGCGCAAGAGTGCGCCACGCCGAGCTCCACCGTACTAGTCTAGTTACCAATGAACTCCTGCCATCGTTCTACATTTGTACCGCTCCTGCAACAGAATGGAGGGAGGAGAAGAGAACACTCCATTGCATAAGCCTTTAGGCATTACAACAGTCACATGTACATGTTATAAATAGTTGTCGTTTTGGATATAATTGTAGTCAAAATTTTGAAACTTTGACTATCAATATCTTTTTAAATATTTAATTAGATACATGAAATCATATGTATAGATTTACCTCAAAATGTATTTTTATAATATTACAATGTTATTGGATTTTATAAATATATTATAACAAAAATTAGTGGTTAAAGCTGTATTTTAAAGACCACATCGATATCTAAAACGATAACTATTTGTGATCGGAGCAAAGACTTGACCGTCGAACAACACCAGGATCATGATTTACCTTAATTAACCGTACAGTATAGCAGTAATTCAGTAGAGTGTTTACCAGCCAGTCAACTCTGTTCTTTAACCCACGGTGGCCTATGTGCCGCGCGCGGAAGATCAGGCGCAGGCGGCACCCGCGGGGGCACACCGGCGTAGACGCGTAGTGCGTACGCGTACGCGCACGCGCTTCCCACGTACGCAAGAGGGGATGGGCGTGCACCGTGCCGAATGAGGTGGGATTCGAAAGCTGAGCTGAGACAGATCTGAGTTCACGAGCATCAACTCATAATTTATTATTGATAAATATTACTAAATGTAAATTTTTACTAAATTTACTTAAACTTGAACCTAATTCAAACTTGACCTCAACTCAGACTTGCTTGAGTTTCTACCAAGTTCGAATATAGAAGACTAGACTCGCTGCCGCGTGCCTGCGTGGGGCGGTGGGGCCGAATACGGCAGACGTGACTGGGCTCCTGGGCCGGTGCGGCTTGGCGGGTGGGCACCTCTTGGGCTAAAGCGACCACCGCTATGAATTTTTGCCTCGACGGGGTGTTCTGCAGACTACAGACTGTTAGGGTCATTGGCCCGTTGCTCACAATGAAGCCAGCCCACGTTGGATTCGCCCCTTAAAGGGAAGAAAAGCACAAGGGATATTTTTTTAGAATAATAAAAGGGTAATGGACCTTCCCGATTTCTATTATTAGAAATCACAAAAGTCCATTACAGAAAAATAAAAACGAAAAAATAAAGTAGAAACATAGCTCTCTGCTGCACCCTATCTTATAAAGTCAGTCAGCTAGAGCAAGGTTCATTCCCAAACAAATGCGCAGTCCAAAAATAGAAGGTAAATGAACTAAACCTATTACAATATCATTCATAAACACAAATAGGGATCGTTTTATCCTATTTCTTCTGGACCAACACAAAAACTCTTCCTTTTTCTCTCCATCTTTTTCTATTTTAGTTAGCAATCCTACCAACTGTTGGTCTCCATCCCCAGTGCGGCTTGAGCACCTCAATAACCACTTGTTCCAGCAATTTGTCTCCCCAAAGCATGACTTCTCTGTCTTCCTTCTTTATCTGTAAAATATTCCAAATGTTGAGCCACTGTGTTATGTCAAATATTAGTTTTGTGGGATCAGCCGGCATGACATTTCTAAAACACGCTGTGTTCGCGCTTTCCAAATAGTCCACAGTAATGATGAAATTCTCACCAACAATAACTTCTTGGATTCATGCTTGAATTGAAACAACTAATTTTCAAATAGGTGTGCAACATTAGCACTGAACATCCCAAGCCAAAAGCACATCTTACCATATTCCAAATGAATCTTGCCAATGGACATAAGATAAACAAATGGTCAGTTGTCTCATTTGCACCACAAACTGACATTTCTTATCCCTTTCTAACCCCTTCGTAAGAGTCTATCTTTGGTTAAAATGCTTTTCCTCAGCATTAACCAAATGAAAGCTCTAACTTTGAGAGGAATCTTAATCTTCCAAAGGAATTTACGAGGAAAAATTACATTCTTGGTTTTCGTAAACAAGTAAAAAGATTTCGCAGAAAACAAACTATTAGAGGCCAGATTTCAAACAATCTTATCATCTTCCTCACTTAGTGTCATCTCTTGACATTCTGCCTTCAGTTTTTTCTATGAGCCCAAAGTATTACCCCAGAGAGTTCTTCTGAAGGTGATAGTCTCCCAACCTTTAGAGAAAACATCGGCCACAATGATGTTCTTACTAAAAGTCAAATTATATAACCTAGGGTGTTTGTGAGAGAAAGACTGGTTGCCCAACCAAATATCTTCCCAAAATCTTGTATTGGATCCATCTCCCAAGATGACTTTGCAACATTTTAGGAATTGATCCTTAGCTAACATCAGACCGGCCCAAAATTGAGAGTCACCAGATTTAATAGTCACTTGAGACAAAGTTTTAGAACTTAAGTATTTGTTTCTGAGGAGTTCCTGCCATATCCCATCTTCATTTATTAGTTTCCATAGTTATTTTCCAAGCAAAGCAGTATTCATAATATCCAAGTCTAGCACACCCAGACCCCTTTGGCCTTTTGGCATACAAACTGATGGCCAATTGACCATATGGTATTTCTTGATACCTTGGTCGGTCTGCTATAACAGCCTGGCTCTAAAATAATCTATCTTTTTCCTTACCCTTTGGTAATTTGTAAAAGGAAAACATATAAAGAGGGACATTTCTCAAATAAGAATTAACAAGGATCAATCTACTTTAAAGGGAAGAAAAAGCTTAAAAGGATATGTTTGAAACTTATACTTCACATAAATTTTTACATAAAATATTTTAATCCATGCAGGACATTAAAACCATGTTGCCCTTACACATTATTCCGGCGCGCGATACAAGATAACATACAACCTGGTTGCACAAGCAAGCATACGTAGCTGGCCGGACACAACATTAATAAACATGACAATCACACGTCAAAAGGTGAGGCCACATCCTTTCAGCTTCTCCTCAACAATGCAATCCAGCTTTTTTGCCATCTTTTCAGTCAAGAGGCTCGCCCAGTCCCCAACCTTTCCGGCCCTGAAGTACGAGGAGTTCTCCGTCGGCAGCCCACCAACCCGATCAGACACTCCCGTGGAGTTCACCGGTAGGCTCTTCAGCTTCTCGAAGCTACACAGCCGCACTACCTCCTCGACGACTCCGCCGGTCTCCTCCTCATCGGTGAACGGAACACGGAAGAACTCGGCGAGCATCTTGACATGCTTGCTAGGGTTTGCCATCATCTCACCGTACTTCAAGAAAAGAACCCTATCGGGATCTGCCATGTTTTCCTTCCAGTACCCAAGATTGTGTTCCCAGAAAGGCCCGCAAAGCGAAACCCCCTCGCAGAACAACTCAAAGGTTTTGTCCAACTCCATGCAGGTATCCTTGCGTAGCTTGTTCGTGTAGTGCCATGTTGACACAAACACATCCTTGGGCTCTCGGCATAGGTACACGACTCGGCAACCGAGGGTGGACACGCGCGGGGGCAGTAGCGCGAGCGGCATGTGGGTGGAGAGGAGCCTTGGGGAAGTGAGCGTCTCGAGATCGGTGAGAGGGTAGAGCTCACGGTGAGGCAGCTCGAGGAACGGCACGAGGCCCTGAGGGTGGTTGGTGAGCAGCGGGTGGCCGTCGCTGGTGGCAGCGTGGCGGGAGCGGTTGGTGATGGTGAAGGCGAGGGCCTTTAGCCAGGTGGTGCCGTACTTGGGGAAGGTGGCGAGGATGATGTCGGGGCGCGGCTCGAACTGGTCTTGCACGAGCATGACGTTCTTCACGCCTTGGGGTGTCAGCCAACAGCTTTGGTAGAGGACGAACGGTTTCCACCATCCTTGCCTTGTTGGAAGCGTGGATACAAGGTCCTCTACTTCCGTTGCGCCATTATTGTTGCTCTCACATTGAGCTTGAGCCATGGCGATCGAATTGGCGAGGCAGCGGAGCTAGCTCTTAGTGGGTCGTTGATTGGGTATGGGCCATATAACGTATGGGTAGGTCGAGGGTGAGCATTAATCTATACCCCTTTATAATACACCAAGCATTCTTTTCTATGTCCACCTCAAATAATGCACCCCACTAGAGATAACTCAACCTTCATGCACCCAGCGAAATGTCCCCAGAAACTTGCCTCCATCAAAATTAACCTCTCAGATCTTTCCTCAGCTTTACTCACCCACATCCGATGGTCATTGTTTAATGTGTCTAACTCATCCCTGTGGCCCACAACAGATCTCCCCCTACCTCCAGCATCATCTCAAGGAAAAGAAAACAAGTATCCTGGAATTAAGAAAAAGGAAACAAACGTTCTAGAAAAAGAAAAAATCATATAATACGTCTTTGGGAAAAGGAAACTGGAAGATAGGGCACTATACTAGTAATACACAAGGCAACTAATCTTATCTCTTAAAAAATAGTTTCTACCATTAGTGTTTCGATTAATGAATTGCGCACATGCATCGCGAGCATTAGTATTGAAATGCAAAAGTCCAGCATGTGATTTGCCAACGCCACGAAATCGGTGATCATTAAATCTGCCACCGCCGCCCGAATGGCTGGAGTAGTAGGGAGGCGATGGGTACGAATCTGCGTGAAGGGACCCGACCAGGTTGGTGTGCGCCACGGGAGAGGCCGCGTAGGGCGGTTATAATTGGGCCTTGTCAGAGAACGTGAGTACGATTTAGCAGAGCGGATGGGCCGATGAGATCGAGCCCAACGAGAATAACAATCGAGCAACTCTCTGGGCCTGGGCAGCTTGACCGAACGGCCCGGCCCGTGCCGCCTGGTGGGTCGGGCTTACGCTACGAAGAGACAACTTTCGCGGTGTGCGCACTGAGCCACGGCCTGCCCGGCGCCGGGCGAGAGCACGTCGTTTCTCAGACCGTCAGACGCACGAGGCACGGAAGTTTCGGAGAGGTTGCTGCGGCACGGCCGCAGCGGCCGAGCTTGGAAATTTTTAATAAATATGCACACTTTACATATACAATCTTATAGTTCTGTATAATAATTTTATAACATTATAAATCTAATAAATATATTCAAAAGTTGTTAAAAATACAATCCAAACCGTTCTATGATCTTAAAAATTTCAAACTATCAAAATCAAATCAAATCGATAAATTTGACCCAGCCGCGCCTAGAATTTCCCTTGTCCGGTGGTCTTTCATGCGATGCAACCACCGGCTGGGGCTAATGAATACGCGCATGACATCCTCCCATCTCTTGCGTTGGGCCTCGTTGTTTGCCTTTTCGACCGCACGCACACGAAGCCAGCCGCAGACGGACTGCTGGTCGCGCGCACGGGACCCTACTTCCTCTCTCGCATGGCTCATGATGAACCACACGTGTACACTGATTTAAGTCCTGGCTTTTGCCTTTAGCTCGAACTCCATCCCCTCCATATTCCATAACGCAAAATGCGACGAACATAATCATGCGCGAGCGTCCAATGCTGCACAATTAGGCGATTCTCTTACTGCAAACTCGATGGACACAAATGATTTCTTTTCACCGCCACGCATGCACGCACACATGCGTGCATAAACTTAGTGTTAGATTTGACCAAAGGGCTCGAGAAATGCAGGCATGGTTGAGTACTTAACACGACAAGTGTACGTTGCTTGAATACGATTTTTTTATCATTTTTGTGAGGTACCAAAATTACACTGAAATAATATCAAGAGATACCAAAAGTTAATATCTCTATCCTTCAAATTTTTAGAATTTTTGACTATCCTTAAGAGGTACCATGAGGTACCACTAAGTTACCGTTAAAACCTTGTACCTCTTGGTACATCTACCATTTAAACCTCTTGTATCTCTTGATACTAGTTTAATGTATAATTTGATAACTCATAAAAAAATCTTTTTAGTTCAATCTAAATTTTAGTTGGTATGTTTGAATTATTCATATGGCGCCGGTTTCTTTTTGGTGGCCCTCACATGATGATAGTCGTTAGTTGACGACTACAGCATGCGTATATCTAGAACGAATCGTTCGTCCGCTCCTAACAACTTTGAGAAAGGCCACTAGACGTCCATTCGGTTCGGTGCCGGGTGCCTGTCTCGCTATTTAGTGCCCCCGTGACTCTTCCGCGATGATAGCAACACTCCCGTATTTTTGTGCACGAATTGCCGTGTATCTTAGTGCACACACATTAGCTGCAGTGGTTCTTTTCTTCTTCTTCTTCCTCAACTGCAAAATGCATGTACGGTTAATTAATTCTCGAATCATTTTGATGCTGCCTCGTCCTTCACTCAGTTACTTCATGGGAAGCCGAAGCAAGCTGGGCTCTGTCGTTTTTGCTGTGAAGCTGTAATGTGTCGGCAGGTCCAGCGAAGCCATCGGTTTTTTTATCCTCTTATATAATTTTTTTTAAATCTAGCTTCCGCACAAATTTTTTTTTTTTTTTTTTTTGTAAAAGCAGTCTCATCCTCGACTGCGGGAGCAACAACAGTCGATACATGTCACCTACCACGCTCTTGTATCGTGACAGCACAATCCATCACAAAAATCATTGCGGACATAGAGCTGGCACGCATCAGGAGCTCGACAGCGGTGGGAATGCTCAGTAGGCTAGGCAATCATCATAATTAAGTGATTTAATTAAGTAAACCGGTTAATTGAGTGATTACTTAATTAAAGTGGTTAATTAAGCTATTCCTTAACTGATTTGTCTGCCCAGGCAGGAATAGGAGCTCGGCACTTGTCCTACAGCGTTACGGGAGAACAATAGACGATAGTGTCACCTGCCATGTCTTCTTAGTTCGAAGAGAATGTTATTTTTATAAATTTATTCGGAAAGACGCTAGATTAAAAAAAATGTCCTGAAAAAGCCAGGACTTCTGTCTAGGCGTCCAGCGGCGCGCGGCAGATAAACGCTGGGCAATTTGGCGTGCTCAGAGCTTCAGACTCAGAGTCGCAGGCCCACTTCTCGTGCGTGGCACCGTAAAATCTTGATTTTTTTTTCCCACCGTCGCCGCCCTGTTCCAAAAGCCACGGCCGGCTCGGCGATTCCCCTTTCTTGGACTCGTCGAAGGTGCTCTCTTACCGGCTTTTACCTTCCTGCCATCTTGAGAAGAGCTTTCCTCTTTCGCTCGTCGTCTTTCACCTAACCCCGACCCATCCATCGCTCTTTTGGCCCCCATCCCCGTCACTTCGACTTTGGCTGCTTCTTTATCCGGTGTTCATTTCAGCTGCTCGGCAGTTACTGCAGCCAGCGAGGTTGGGCTATTGTCAGACCATGGATTGGACTAGCATGTACACTATAGTATCAAGATATTAATATCCTCCCAAAGTCCCAATAGTCTAGTTATTCTGACCATTATCTAAAAAAAAGGTCTAGCTATTCTGACTAGTGAGTAGTGATTACCTTTTGTAATTCTTTCGATCAAGAAAATTCCACCATGTGTCATTTTAAGGTTACATATGATGTGTTAGTTTCGTTGGGAACTAATCAAGATTGCCAAAACAGTTGATTTGTCATGTCGTACAAGGCAAGTAAAGATCACGATGTAATCGGCAATTGGATTAAATCAGTTAGTTTGTTTCTTAGGCTTTTCATGTTTAATTGTTGGCTTAGTTAACAAGTTGATTAGGTGGTCTATCCATTATAAAAGGGCATGTATCCTGTGAGTTTGAGAGCAACAAAAACATAAAACAATAGAGAGAGAGAGAGAAAAGAAAAGACGTTAAATTGTGGCAACGTCAAAAAAAAATCTCTCTGTGTGCCATTGTGTTGTTCCTCATGTTCATGTACGTATGTGTTATGATCCAGGGCTAAAACCAACAAATGATATCAGAGCGAGGTTCTAACCTTGGTGCCACGCTTGCCTCGGGAGAGGCCACACTACTGAGTCTTGGGACAGGCTATCGTCGCTGAGCAATGCAGTGTTGAGCAAGATCCGATGGTGCATCGAGCACGATTGCGGCGGTACACGTGGCTCTACGACAAGGTAACAAGCCATCATCGAGGTATGCATTCTACACAATGTGTGGTGTACGTGTGTGTAATTGGGTCGTTGTGTTAGTGTCATAAATGTGCGTGAGTTCTTGTGAGTGTGTGTCCAAGTGCTCACGTGTGTAAAGCTCTGATTCAAGTCTCCATGCCATCGAAGTTGCATCACGAGCAGGAAGATTCAGTGAGAAGATGTGGTGGCAAAAGGGTGGAGGAGACGTGTCTCCACGATACCTGCTATTGACGAGAGTCATTGACAACCAACGTGACAATATAGCATTGGCGGCCATCTGCGTGTCTCGTTGAGAATATGGCCAAAGCTACATGCCCTTATGTCAGTTATGTCCACGAGATACTATGTGTGATCACGTAAGTTCTTGTGCGAGTTATGTCTAAAAGATAAATGTGTGCGAATACCTTCAGAGATATCGTGCACATCAGAAGAGATCATGCTGCACATAAGATAAAAAAGAAGCCGCTTTGCATGCAAGAGGAGTCACAAGAAGATCAAAAGGAAGCCGCTTTGCATGTAAGAGGAGTCTAAGACGTTGAGGAGTTGTGACTGAGATGAAAACAGAAAGAAAAAGGTCAACAAATGATCATTTTGTTTCTGTTTCCATATTTTTTTACCAGTAACGAAAACGAAATCAAAAACCCCAGAAACGGATACGAAAATAGATAGTGACCGAAACGGATGAGGAACGGAACGGAGCGGATACGGAAATGAAAGTGAAAAATTCTACAAGAACATAGTACATGATCACAATATACGTGACCGCAAAAATAATGTAACTCATTCCACCTCCAAGGCGGACATAAGAACAATGTTATATCCACCAGTATCATTGGAAGTTTGTTTCTCAAGTTTGTCAGCTAAAGGCTCGCTATTTGTCCCCCAGATCAGATCATCATGTCCTCCTCGATATCATTATCATTGACATCCTCTTGCTCCTCCAACTATAAAGGTGTAACGCCCTAAAATTTGCATATTATTGTTCAATGTTCATTTATGATTTTCTAAGATTTATTCTGGATTTTCTGGAGTTTATAAATGCTGTTTTGTTATTCTTGGATTTATAAAATAAATTTATTCATGAAAAGTAAAACAAAAAATATGCTAGAAATAATTTTCCTAGGTTCAAAATGTTCCAAAGTATTTTTAATAATTTTTTTTGGAATCTTTGAACTCTATTTGATATTTTCTATAAAGCCATTTTGTATTTTTGAAATTATTTTAATTCGAAAATAAATGTAAATTCTCAATTCTCCTTTTTGGGCATAGGCCAAGTTTTCGACGGGATTTCCGGTTTTATTTATATGGAATTTTCGTTTTTGTTGGAAATAGCTCTCCCGTTTTCGTTTCTGACAAAAAAAAAAATTCCATTTCTGTTTTTCTCCAGAATGGTCAGAAATTTTGTTTCTGTTTTCATCCCTAGTTTTGGTCATTGTCCTAGTTGTGTGCGTGCATGCAGGAGTTCTTCAGGATGTTGATGAGTTGTGAACACCATCCTGAAGGTTATTGTGTGTGCAGTGCAAGTTGAAGTTGAATCCGATTGCATCACAAGGTTGAGTCCGGGATTTAATTACGGTAATCTTCATAAGTTGACAAGTCTTGATTAGGGGGGAGATTGTTAAAAAGTAATTAAGATTTGTCAAAAATGTTGACATGCAAGGTAAGTAAAGATCACGATGCAATCGACAATCGGATCAAATCAATTAGTTTGTTGTTTAGTTGTTAGCTTGGTTAGGAAGTTGATTAGGTAGTCCGCCCATTATAGAAGGGCATGTATCCCGTGAGTTTAAGAACAGCAAAAACAGAAACCAAGAGAAAAAGAGAGAAAAAAGAAAAGATGTCAAGTTGTGGCGACATCGAAAAAATATCTCTGCGAGCTATTATGTTCTTTCTCGTGTTTGTACGTGTCTATGATCTGGAGCTAAAACCCAACGATTGACATATCGTACACCAATGTTAATTGGACTAAACTCACTTTCGGTACACCAAACTGTTCATGTGAATTGCAAATGGATCGCATTACTCATGCATGCAAGTGTAATGAAGCTGAAGCACACACAGACCAGACGACCGATGAAGGCACAGTTGTTGTGGTAGTTGTTGCTTTACTTACTCGATGGACCAAGGAGGTAGCGCAGGTGGCAGCACTCGCAACCTAATTCCCATCTGCCCGCTCTGCCCCGACCACTGCCATGTCATGCCACCTAATGATCTCTTTTTAGTCTCTACTACTTGTTCTCTTCGGGGGCGAAACTGATAGGATACCCGGTATGCACCAGCGTTCGTAAAAATTTGAAAAACGTTCATAGATTAGTTCAGTATTTATAGTCCATATGTCTAGTACACTACTTATACGCTAATACTTTTCGGTTCAATATCTTAATTAACTAGAAAGAATTACTAAACCATATCAAATATCAACGAGTCAATTTGTTACTTAGTCAATTTACTCTATTATATGAGAATAGCATCCTACCTAATAGTGTGTCATTGCTTGTTGTTAGGTATAGAGAATGGCCAAGCATCAAATAGAGCTTAATTACATCGATGAAAAATGCTGAAACCTAGTGGGAGGTGATAGAGGACGAGAGCCACATAGAAAACCTAAATGACGAAATAGATCACATGGGGATTACTCTATGTAGCCCATAGAGACAGGGCACAAGGCCCTTGTGACTTGAAGGCACGGGCGCGACAGACGATCCAGACGTTATCGCTCGGTGTGGCAGACAGAGGCAAAGGCACATCGCACACAACAACAAGCAGTGCGGTGCACACCAGTGACGACACCCTCAGGTCTCGGGATTTGTAAGCCCTCGTCAGTTTGTTGATGAGTTGATTCCGATTTAGTGATTTAAGATGTATATTATAGAATTGTTTATATCAATTATCAATTGTCAAGTGTGCACTCGTTAGGGTTCCGCCGTTTGTGGTGCCGCCACTAACCCCAGAAATTCTTATCATTGCCTCCACCTCGCCATTATTGACCACTGTTCGGAGCCGTTCGCCTTTCTCTGTTCTTTTAATAGAGGAATTGTCAAGGAGGGACAGAGAGACATACCGATGCCATTGCTTGAATTTTCTTTTCTTTTGCTCCCTTTTAAGCTCTGCTTTTTTGGGTCATCCTTTTACTTACCATATCTTCCTGCAGGAGTGCAGGTAGCATTTGCTTTTCTTTGCTTCTTTGGCCTTGTGGGTCACCTCTGCCTGTTACTAATCCTACTCCTCTAACTCAATCTTAAATATCAGCTCTTTTGCCTTGAAACCATTATTGTATATCTTCCTATATAGTACTGGCGTTAGTACATCCCCTGCTCGTCGTTTCTGTTGTGCTCCATTGTTCTTGTCTTTAGTATCTACGCAAACCTTGCGTTTCCTTTCATGCGCGTGGGCAAGCAGGGAAGCTCTGTTTAGTTAAGTAGAAGTTGGTATTGGGAGAGAGAGAGAGAAGAGTTCTCATCGTCCGGACCAAGCTGAATCATGGCCTCCTCCTGCTCTCCTCATTGACAGTTTATACTACACAGCAATAACTCATGATGTATGAGCTTGGTAAGTTCATTAGTGTGAGTGATTACATGACTTTCTCCTTTTCTTCAGCTAATTATACTGATTGCATACATGCTTGCTCTTGATGGTTGGTAGGTTCTCGGTGACTGAAGCACATTCTAAGCAGCCTTGGAGAACTCATCATCAGAAGTGCTCATGGAAACAACCGTTTATTGTGCAGAGACACCAGAGGCTGGCCACTCGTCTTCTCATCTACTAAACCGACACTCACAAAGGTTAGCACTCAGCAGTCTTCCAGCATGGTATCCATAATTTTTGTTCTTTTACCAATTATTCAGGGTAAGCTCCAGAAAAGTTGGTGAGATAATAGTTGCTAAAAGAAAGGAGGAGCAGCAGTGAGCATATAGATACGCAGGACAGTTCTAACCGTTCTGATCAATACTTACAACATTTTTTTCACTATCATCGATCCGTATTTGGTTGCATCAGCAAAATTTGACTGCATACACCTATCATTATGTTACTGTGCTCTGTGATTGTCTCCTGTAGATCACATGAAAAAACTCTCAGGTGATATGTGCTGTAAGTGATGTTGAAGGTTGCTGTTCTAGCAACGAGGAGGTTTTACCCTTTTTCTGAATGTGAAGGAAAATAGCAATGTAGGCAGTTGTACTTGCAAATCGTTTTCCAGCACCGTATCTGCTTCCTGTTACTCTGTCTGGTCTACTTTGACCAAATAACATTTTATCTTTCACTAGACAAATATTCAGTTTCAGTATTCTGAGCTACCTATTTTTTAGTTACTTTGCATGATATATCTGATTAAGTATTGTTCTAACTTTAGTTCTTGTATTTTCAGTGTTATAAGCACACATGGAAATGTATTGGACATATCACCGCGATTCTCCTATGAAAAACCTGTGGGTAATCTAAATTTCCTTCTCGTTTTTACTCTTATTTGTACCTTTTCTTTACTGTCTAGTTCATCAAATAAGCAACCCTACTAATCTTCAGTTGCCACTTTCTTACTGGAATTTTCTCTTTTCTTACTATGTCATGATTGAGCAGACAATCAATCGAGATAAGATGCTCCGTAGAAGATATTCGCTTAACCTGCCAGAGCATTTGCCTGACCATCACATGATTACTACTGCAGAACAAACTGAAAAGGCTATTTCAAAGGTTTGTTCCAGATCCTAATAAATTATTTCATGATCTCAAGGGCCTATTTGTTTCCAAAAGCTGAAGTAAAGCTGTTCAATGCAGGTCTTATATCCGTACTTTATAACGCTCCTATCATCTTACTTTTTCTCAATAGCTTAAGTATATTTCTGTTGTCAACAAAATGATGTTGTCATATCTAGGGAGTTGTAACTAAGTCCATGAGCCATGATTATGCTTTCTCTTCTTTAAAGATGAATCTGCTATACTCGGGAACAGTGTTTCAGCTTCAACCTTTAAATAATACAAAGTAAAAGAAAAATTATTACTACATATTGTGTTTCCTTTTAATCATCAAGTTCTGATTGATCTTGTGTTGCCTGCAGTCTGTTGCAGACTTAGTGTGGGAGATAGCAGCCCTTGAGGAAGAAGTTGTTCGCAAGGAACTGCATTTGCTTTCCCTCTACAGGGCAACATTTGATCAATACCTAGGTGTCTCCCCTCGTGTGTCTAGTCAGGTACACACCTTGCTACCTTGGATGGATCAATGTTCAGAGTTTATGCTGCAAAGAAATTCAGTGAGTAGACAGTGTACTGAAGCTAAAGTTATGATCAGGTGGATCAAGAAATACATCGCCATTGCAGCAGAAAGAAAGCTGATGAAGGTGCCCTTCGACTGAGAGAAATCAAGGAGTCCGCATCCTACAACTTGCCAACAGTTTCAGATTCTAAACGTGTATGAACAATATCTCTTCTTCATCCTTTCAGTATTTACGATCAAGCTAGTCCCGTGCACTTGCATGGGCATCATCCTTAAAACATGTTTAAATGTCTTGGCAATACATACTTGTTTTTTCTTTTTGAAAAATAGATCATTACACAACTTCATTTGTGATATTTTAATATTATATATTATGAGAGAAAATACTCACTATGTTTCCTAATACTTATCACCTGTGACCAAAACTTTCTTCATTTAATACTTTTTTTTACGGAATTACTTGCATAGCAAAATAGTAAACATAGTATTACATAACATTTCTTAGTTATATCATATCATCATATCATTATTTCATTATTGCAATGCTTATCTAAACTATATGCTCATAATGTATATTATATATCGGTATAGCCGAGTGAGCACCTATCATATACTCATAATGTCAATGCATCTCTCTCTCAATCCCTCTATCCTGTGGAGATCCACAAAATAAAGGGTTAGACTGTTTTATTTTTCTTGAGAATTTTTAGAATATTTACTTTTTTAATAGTGATTGTAAACTCCTTGTCGTTGATTTTTATTATATAATAGATTTGATTCCTTGTATATATATACATACACATGCACACACTCACGGTAGTGCTATTTTACACCTACGCGTAGCGTTGCTTAATCTACGCGCGAGTCGTAGCCCCCATTTCGCATGACTAGTCGCCAACGTACGGCCCAAAAACACGTATGACATCCCAGAGAAGTAATTAATACGTCGCATCATCTAAACCATTTTACAACTAAACGTATACTGTGAACGCATGTGTGCGGTATAATGTGTACACGGTAGCCAAAAATAAGTAATTAATGTATCGCATCATCTGAACCGCTTGTAAGTTGTGTTCCTAGTTTGTACATGAATCTAATTTCTTTGTTTTAGCTGTAACTTTTTATTGACAACTCCAATTCATAAAAGGTTTTCACCAGTAGCTTACTGATGATGAGAGCAACATAATGATATAAGTCTTGCTAATAAACGTCGTGTGTATCGATGGTAAAATCTATATACACAGATAGTAAAATCTAATTCATGTAGTGAAACTTATATCAATGTGTTGATCTTGTCATCGGTAAGCTACTGATGAAAACCGTTCGTGAATTGAAGATGTCAATAAAAAGTTATGGCTAAAATAAAAAAGAACAGATTCTAGTTGAAATAAGGAAACACATTACTAGTTACGTCGCATGTGCGACTAGTAAATCCGTTTCTTTGTTTGTATATGAATATGATTTTTCTTTGTTTTAGCCATAATTTTTTTTGATAGCTCCGATTCACAAAAAGGTTTTCACTAGTAGTTTACCGACGACGAGAGCAACATAATAATATAAGTTTAGCTAATAAAAGCCGTGTGTACCGATAGTAAAATCTATATGTACGGATAGTAAACTCTGATTCATGCGGTGAGACTTATATTAGTGTGTTACTCTCGTCATCAGTAAGCTACGGGTGAAAACCGTTCGTGAATCAGAGCTGTTAATAACAAGTTATGGCTAAAGCAAAGAAAATCATATTCATGTACAAACAAAGAAACACATTTACTAGTCGGTCATGCGACACAACTAGTAACATATTTCCTTATTTCAACTAGAATCTATTCTTTTTTGATTTAACATAACTTTTTATTGATAACTCCGATTCACAAAAGGTTTTCACTAGTAGCTTACTGATGACGAGAGCAACATGCTAATATAAGTCTAACAACATGAATCATATTTTACTATCCATATACATAGATTTTACTATCCGTATATATATATATTTTACTATCGGTATACATAGATTTTACTATTGATACACACGACGTTTATTTGTGAGACTTATAGCATTATGTTGCTCTCATCGTCAGTAAGCTACTAGTGAAAATCTTTTGTGAATTGGAGCTATCAATAAAAAGTTACGTCTAAAACAAAGAAATTAGATTCATGTACAAACTATGAATGCAACTTACCAGCTGTTCAGAAGATGCGATGCATTAGTTACTTATTTTGGGCTATTGTGTACACATTTTACTATGGACAACCATTCACAGTATGCGTTTATTCGTAAAATAGTTTAGGTGATGCGATGCATTAATTAGTTGGTTTGTCCAAGTAATTGCGGCAGTCTGTTGCGCTAATCAGTGCATTGGAAGGCTCGGTCTGATTGGGTCAAATAGTCCAAGCGTAGAATAAACTATTATACATGCAGCTTCCGAATAGCATATATACAGCATTTATATATATATATATATATATATATATGTGTGTGTATGTGTAAAATACCTTCTACTTGAGTGTAGTTATTCCCACGTCTGATATACCACATAAATGAACTTGAAATACTCATCTATCACTTTGTGTACACTTATATACTAATTATAAGATACTCCAATGTGAAACACACGAAAAAATTGCATACTTTATAAACTTTTTTTTGTCAAACTAGCATATTTTTTGAATTTTAATTATAAATAAATCAAAATTGTCTATTTTTGTGTAGTTTGGAATTAAAAAACACTAAATTCATTTAATTTTTTTTCTAAATTTGCTTAAAATTTTTGTTCTAAATTTGCTTATTCTTGGATTGTAATTCTTATAAACTTTATTTTTCATTTTTAGGTTTGAATTCATACATAGCAGCTGATTTTTGTTTCAAATTTATGTTATTTTTATTTTACTTGACATTGACTCTTTCTTTAATGAAATTTTATTTTTATTTAATTTTTATTTCAGTTTTAGGTTAGAATTTGGATACAAATCCAACTACTAATTTTTGTTTCTAATTTCAGCAATGTAGTGGTTTTAATTTGGAGTTCGTATGAAAAATCACACTGCTAATTTTCTTTTATTTTTCATTCCAATTTTTTTTAATTTCATTTGATATTTTTTTAATTTTAAATATCAATTTTAAGTTAGAATTCGTATACAAATCCAACTACTAATTTTCATATAATTTTTATTCTGAAGTTAAGCTATATACGGTTTTAATTTGTAGTACGTATGAAAATCAAATGGCTAAATTCCTTTTATTTTTATTCAAAATTTATTTTATTTTTATTGTAGTAGGCATGAACACTTTCATTTAATCTAAGCCGTTATAACTCGGGTCCGTTAGATGGATAGTTAGATTTTTTTTATTAAATAATAATATCCAATGGTTGCTATAGTTCAACTAAATTAGGATTTACTGGTTTAAGGGTCATATGTTTTGCTTTTTTATAAGAATTTGTAGCATATTTATCTTTTTTCTTGGTAGTACTAAAAGATCTGTCGTGAACTTTTAATATATAATAGATACGGGCTTTAGCTCTCTTTTGGTTACAAATTCTTTCAAAGTGAGAATATCTGATTCAGCTTTCATATCATTGAAGTATTCACAGGGACTGTCAAGATCATCTTCAGGGCATTCTAGTCTTGCAAATTTCTTGAGTGCTTCTATCGCTGAATATGTACCCAAGATTTCATGCAAGCTTTCAGAGGACATTATAAGATGCATTTCTGCCGTCTACTGCAGACTTGCAAGCCTCCCATCACAAGATGCTGATTTTGAGACTTTGTCCACTCCTTCGTTCTCCTCTTTATCAAATACCTTTTCTCGAATTCACCGTATCGATAGTTGGAGCCCCCGCTTACATTACACTGTCAACACAAGCTCTGAGAAAAAATGTGGTTCATTGAATGAGAATAATGAACAGTACAGTGGGATGATAATTTTTCCAAGGATACATATAGATGCTGACAAGTTCGATTATGCCTCTAAAATGCTAGAGACTATCAGGTAAGCAGCTGCACCCCCAACCAAAACACACACACACACACGGGGAAGAACTCTTGGTTTACAGATGCTCATTTTTGTGTCTCAGAGAGCTGATAAAACGTCTCGAGAAAATTGATCCTACAAAGATGGCACACGAGGAGCAGCTCTGCTTTTGGATCAACATCCACAATGCTTTAGTGATGCATGTATGTTCAACATTGATAACAAATATCACCTTAGCTATCTTCACTGTTAACCACAGTGCCTTCTGAAATGCAACAGGCTTTTATGGCTTATGGACTTCAGGACAAACGCATGAAAAACACAGACATGATTCTGAAGGTATACAGTTATCAAACTTTTAGCAATTATACTGTTATCACTTGTCACATTTGAATTTCTCTTAAAATTGATTCTTGACCAATATGTTGTCAGGCTGCATATAATGTGGGTGGGCATTCAGTAAACTCCCAAATTATTCAGAACTTAATTCTTGGATGTCAATCCCATCGTCCTTCACTGGTATGACACCTAAATAGCAATATCCATTAACCACACAAACACAATCAAATTTCAGAAGGAGAAGCACTGACAAACTAATGGCCATGCAGTGGGTTCGGACGCTATTTGCGCCAATTAAAAAATCAACATCAGGGAGCTCCACACATCCATATGCTCTTCCTCATCCAGAGCCACTTGCTCACTTTGCTCTTTCCACTGGAGCATTCTCAGATCCACCTGTAAGTTCTACGGCTGTGGATAACATTTTAACTGAAAGGTGATCACAGTATTCTTACTGCAAAAATTCTCTGCAGGTGAGGTTGTACACAGCCAAGAAAATATATCATCAACTGGATCAAGCAAAGACTGAGTTCATTAAAGCTAATGTTATTGTCAGGAAGCAGATCATCTTTCTACCCAAAGTCCTCCACCACTATGCAAAGGATGCTACTCTAGAGTTGCCTGATCTGGTTGAGATGGTATGCGAGAGCATGTCTGAATCCCAACGAAAAGAAATCAGACAGTGTCTTAGGAGGAGGATAGACAAGTGTGTAGAGTGGCTGCCATACAAATCGTCTTTCAGATACACTGTACATAGGAATTTGGCTGAGTAGGCACTGTTTTTTCTTCCCCCAATTGTCCTTGTAGGTAATGAACTAAGAAGTGTGTGTAATTTGTGTAAATAGGTGATTGTGATAGTTTCCTAGGAGAGGAAAGTTGTAGCTCAATATCTTCTCCTTCGTGTTGTACCACTCACTTGAGCATTTCAATTGAGTGGAGCATGACGAGAAGAAAATTCATATGCTTTGCATTTGCTTTCTCCCCTTGGAAGGAATACGAGATTGCATACTCAAGACACTTACTTTCCACAAAACATCCAGTTAAAGCAAAATGCTTTGGATTCTCAACGCCCAAAATGTTCATGAAGCAACACAGCCAATGCTGCTCTTCAATGTTTTTTCTCTTAATACAAGTTGTATAAATCTTAAAACAAACGAAGAGATAAGTAATCATCATCTACCTTTTAGTCATGCTTTAATATTTGTGCAACTGTCAAAAAGAAAAGCATGGAAGAACCTCTCCGAAAGAAAATATTCACCTGAAGATAAAACATGGTACATGGGAACTGAAGACATGATGAGCGCTTAAACTACTGTAACCAAGCCAAACTTCACGGCAAACTTCTTCTGATTACAGTCAAGCATCTCACTGAGGCTGCACCTGGAGTTCGTCTGCTTTACCACCTTGTGACGGTACTCCAGGCTCCTCTTGAGGCCATGGCGAAAGAACTGGGGGTAATCTACTACCTCGCCCCTGTCCCATCCCATTTCTTCGACCAGGAACTTCATCCTGGGTTCCAAGCAATGCTTGATACTCTTAATGAGAATGGGAGGGTATCCAGCCACCAATGCCATGGCCTGATCCTTGCTGAACCCGCAGCTCCGTAGGAATGCTAAATTGGACCGCAAAATCTTGTCGACGTCTCGCGACAGTATATCAGGGAAGCTCATGACCATCCTCTGGAGATTTGACCCCTGCAACCTGACTGCCGACTTGAGGAACTCGGCAGTAGGAGTAGGACGCAACCGACCGTTTGTCGACGCTGTACCCCATGATGTACGGCTCCTTTGCCAGGATCTTACCGATCATGCCCTCCTTGTCAATGCCAAGGCCAACAAGGAAGTCGACCGTCCGGGAGAACTTCGCCTCGATGCTGTAGCTGATGAGGCGCGGGTTGACCATGAGCAGCTTGGCGAGCTGCTTCTCGGAGATGCCCAGCGTCTGGAAGAATGCAAGAAGAGGGCAGAGCTTCTCTTCTCCTCCACGCTGTGAAACAGTATCTGGGGGAACTTGATGATGGCCTGCGCAACCTCCCCAGGCTTGGCCTGCAGCGTGGTGAGGCACTGGACCGTGGGGACGAGCTTGTCGTCGACGGACACGGTGAGCACCTTGGGGCACTTGGTGACCCACGTGCCGCAGCTTCCGCCGCTCGATCTTGACATTGTTGAGGAGGTAGTCCCAGACGCCGGAGACCTCGCCGGCATCAAGACTGCAAATTCTTGCACCTCCTTGACATGCGCCGGATGGCCTCCTCGTCGAACCCTTTCTCCCTCAGTCACTGCGTCAGGCTCCTGGCATTGCTGCCACCACCGGTCATTGAACTCCTCCCTGTTCAGCATCACAATTCAGGCGCAATGGAGCAGCAAAATCTCAGCAAGGCAAATCATCAAACACCAAGGGCGCAGGAGGCGACCGACAACGACAAGAAGATACAGTACAATCGTACGCGCATGTTGATGTGCTGATTTCGAGTTCACAAGACGTTCTTGTCCGAATTGTTTGGTCACTACAACATGCCACTACCCAATATTTACGCACAAGCTGGTGCAGGTCACCCGCTACCGGCAAGAACAGCGGCGAGTTCAGGGTTGCAAAGACGACGAAACTGGCAAGAATAATCGAAATCAAGATGGAGCAGGCAAGGTTTGATGGAGAGGAACGCTCACCTTGTTCTTGCTCTGGAGCGGGGCGGGCCGCAGTGCAGCGGCGGGTAACCGGAGAGGAGGATTGGAAGCCTATCTTTATCCAGCTGCTGCTTAATGCTTATGGCCAGAACCCGGCCAGCACTAATCTCAAAGAACATCATCCGCTCCGTGCGTGCATTTTATGACTAGGAAGGCGATCCATAGGCCACGGCCCACACTAGCCAGACCTTTTTTAACGAAAAAAAAAAACTCCGGTAGCAAATTTAAGAGTAAATTTTACAAAACTAAAGCTTTTGTATAGACTCGCAGAAAACTACGGGTTTAACTTCTATTTTATAAAACCAAATATTTTAGGAGAATTTGTATCATAAAAATATATATTTTAGAATTGACTGCTTTTTATAATAGATCTGGCAATGTAGGCCACCCACACTATCAGACATGTTACCAGAAACGTTCAATTCTAAAGTTTGTAGTTTTGTGACATAAGTTCTTTTAAAATTTGTAGTTTTGTGAAAGATGGGTAAAACTTAAAACTTAACGTATGTACAAGCAATGAAGCCATTCCCTGCTTGTTAACAGCTTAACATATGACAAAAGTAGATCGGCTGCAATTCTCGCAACTGGAAAGGGCAATGCAAATTGCAATAAAAATTTCATTCGAATCATCTATAGGAGTAGCTACATAACGTTCGGTTGTCGTAGACGTACAGCCAGGGACTAGGCAGGATGAGATGTGAGCGAATATTATGGTGAAAAAGGCTGCATATCTCCAAGTTTTTATGCTTCTGCAACTCAAAACTGTCTCTAGCTGTTGCATCATCTTCCTCGGTGGATTCATTTGCTTTCAATCATGCCGCGCGCTTCTGTAGATAGCCATGAGCTTTGAGCGACTCCACGGAGTCACCAAACATCTCCTCCACTCCTTTCAACTTGAGGCCCAGCTCCCGGATCTTGGCAGTGTTGAAATCATGCGTCTGCTCGCCGTAAATGTTCGGGAAACTGCACAAGAAATTTCAAGACAACGCATTTCCACTTATCCAATCGAATTATGCAGCAGAAGCTGATGATAGATTGAGCAAGCAGATTACCCAACAAAACAAGCAAAAAAATTTTGCAGAAGAGAGCACAATACAAGAACCTGCAGGCAACTAGGCGCGAGTGACAATGCATATGTATGTTTTCAGTCTGGACTGACCTCTTTGGGATTGGATATGATGGGAATCACTTTGCAAGCAAGGCGACCAGCTCATTGTTATCCAGAACCGCCGGGTTGCATATGTACCTCCCTTTGGCGCTGGCAGTTTCGTAGACCAGGATGTGGCAGCTCGTGACATGGTCGATGTGAATGTACCCCGTTCTTCTGTACATGATGAACTTCTCTCTCTCTCCTGCAATACAATTTCATTGACATTTTAGAACCCATGCAGAGTAGCATTCAGCCATTTTCCAGAACATGAACGATGAGATGTCTTACATACCTTGAGATAAGCCAAGGACACTTGAAGCAGTGGGGCCTAACTCAGGAGACAAATTAGGTCCAACCACGAACGTCGGAAGAACAGTCACAAGGTCGGTGTTGTTCTCCTTGACAAACTCCCAACGGCGTACCATATCTGAATACCGGGCACATGGGAAAGGAACCAAACAATCTTCAGAGCAATGTTTGGAAAGATACATTGGCATAAACCAAAGTATGTATTTGGATTTCCCTACTACATCACCTGGAGACTTTAGCAGAACCCCATGGAGCCCCATGATGTTTCCTCCAGGAATGCGTTGGTGGGGAGTTCAGCTTCGTCATTGACCCTCACGGTTGACGATGAAGACGTGAGAACAACCCTTTTGAGAAATGGATGCTTCTTGCATGATCTTAGCACATTTAGAGTGCCGTTTATTGCTGAATCAAACATTTCTGCCAGCAATTAAAGTGACATCATATGTTAAGGCCTATAACAATATGACTTCATCCTCCAACATAGTAAAAGAAAAAGATAAGACAAGGGAAGAGATTAAATTTAGTGTGGCATGCTTTGGAATCAGATTTAGTGATGATAGGCGATGCAGTGTGGAGGACACCCTCACAGGCCATCACAGGATCATCAAAGCTCCCTTCTTCCAAGAGGTCAGCTCTCGCAAGCTCCAGCCTTTCCTTGGCACCTGCTAAGTTCCAGAGGTGTGCTATCAAGTTAGCAAAGATGTTATCTCACTTCCAATAATTGCACATTCACAAAGGAGCAATAAGAACGGAGTTCATACATTAGCAACCACAAGAGGAATGCAAGATTAGATCATTAAAGCGAGAGGAGAAGGACCTGGGTCTCTGGCTGTCCCTAGAACATGGTACCCGGACTCGAAAAGTCGCTTAACAAAGCCAGGAGGCAACAAAGCCAGACGCCACCGTGACACACACTTTGCCCTTGGTAGTGTTCCCCATTCTCTCAAGCTGGAGGTGCACCTGAAATTTGATTCAACTCCTTAAATATGCACGGTGAACTATATTGTAGAGATAGAACAAGCAGAGAAGCATACTAGTATATCACCTTCTTTTGGTGATTCTATTCAGTAGATAGAGAGTTGTTAGATTCCACAACGGCTTGGGAGGTTCACAGTTTCCACGTTCCAGTCCTTGATCATGTTATGAATAGTATTTGTATTGAACATGAGACTGATGAGCCAATATATAAACCTATATAAGGCAGATCTATATAGGGCTAACAATCTGTATATAAGGCAAATAGGATACTGTCCAACACCCACCCCAAACTCATGGTGGATCAATAACACTGAATTTAGAGAGATAAAAGATGTGTTCAACTCTGGTTTGTGTCTTCGTGAAGAAGTCTGCTAACTAAAACTCTAAAGGCACATACTGAAGCGCCACAACCTGATCCTGTGCCTGTGACCACATGTAACAAGCATCAACACCAATATGCTTGTTGAGCTCATGCTTCACTAGATCTCGAGCAATGCTAATAGCATCTGTACTATCAGAGAAAAGAGGAGTCGATGTAGAAACAGAAACACTAAAATCCTCAAGTAACCACCATAGCCAAGTAATATCTATTGTCAAAAGAGTCGTAGCTCACAACTCTGCCTCAGCACTCGAACGAGAAACTGTTGTCTGCTTCTTAGTCTTCCAAGCAATGAAAGAACCACAAAGAAAAACACAGCAAATAGAAAGAGACCGACAATTAGAGTGATCACTGAACCAAGTGGCATCAGAGTATGCTTGGAGCTGTAAGGAGATGAAGCGTAGGAAGAAAAGACGGTGAGAGATAGTTCCACGAAGATATCATAGAACACAAAGAAAATCACTATAGTGAAGCTAAGTGGGAGCAGAAATGAACTGGCTCAAGATATGAACTGAATATGAAATATCAGGACGAGTGACACCAAGGTAAATAAGGCTCCTAACAATATGACAATAGTGAGTAGGATTCTCAAGAGGTTCACCATTAGTAGGTCGAAAGTGAACATTGAGCTCTATGCGAGTCTCGGCTATGTGCTGATCAGTGAGAGAGGCACGATCAAGAAGATCCTGAATATACTTCTTTTGGGATATGAAGAAGCTGTCTGGTGTAGAAGAAATCCCAATCCCAAGGAAGTAACGAAGAGGACCCAGATCAGACATGAGAACTGCTTACTGAGATGTGCCTTCACAAAGGCAATATACCGAGAATTATCTCCAGTAATGATCATTTCATCAACATAAGGAAGAAGAAGAGTCCGACCACGAGATGAAATGTGAACAAAGAGCACACGATCATAATCACTAATAGAAAAGCCAGCAACAGTGACCACAGAAGAAAAATACTCAAACCAGGCATGAGGGGCTTGCTTGATCCCATAAAGAGTGCGGCAACGCTCACAAACCATGCCCTCAGGAACAGAATACCCTAATGGTGGCTACATATAGACTTCCTCATGCAGCTCACCATTAAGAAAGACATTCTTGACATCAAGCTGAGAGATAGACCACTCACGAACAGATGCCACATCAAGAAGAGTGTGAACAATGGTCATGTTAGCCACAGTAGCAAAAGTCTCGTCATAATCATGACCATACTCTTGTTGAAAACCATATGCCATAAGACAAGCCTTATAGCGCTCAAGAGAACCATCAGAGTGACTCTTAACCTTATAAACACACTTGCACATTGGGATGAACACGTGGAGGAAGGAGCACAAGATCCCACGTGCCAGTGCACTCAAGAGCAGCAAGCTCCTTCACCATCGCATGCTGCCATTCCTTCACCGTCGAGCCCCCGAGGTCGGGTAACAGCTCTACTCCAGTCTTGCCCTAAGACGAAAGATGTATATGAAGCTCGATGGGAGAATACAAGCGGGAGCGTCTCTTCTCTAGGTCTAAGCGTTCCGGCCGGGCGTCCCCCTTTTCTTCGGGGGCCCCTCTCCTGATAGCCCTCTGGGAGCTCGCGCCACCTGGTCGCAAAGTTGACGTCAGGTGACCGTGGTGAGTCGACAGGAGTCACTGAGAGATGACGGTAGTTGTTGGGAGTTGACGGGAGTTGTTTGGTTCTAGTTCCCACGCAGGGGCAGGTTTGACGCTGATTCCCACGCAGGAGAGAGTTCTTACACGAGATAGATAAATTATTACAAATGCCGTTTACCCCGAGAGGTGTGAGGTCGTGGCGTTGAGGTCGAGCCGTGTCCCTGTCCTTATGCTCGAGCCCGAGCTCGCTGGACCCGAGCTCGGGCTGAGGAAGAGCACCCTCTAGGTCAGAGACAAGCCCCTGAGCTCGTGGGAAACTGCCACGAGACCCGGGGGATGCTTACACATGACGAGGGTACCGATCCCCGATAGCTAGCCCCCAAAGCTCAAGGGACGACCCTGAAGTTCGGGACGTTCTTGAGTCTGATGTTTTTCGATGAGGGATCAGCTCCTTAGCCGAGCTTGGAAGTCCTCGAGCCCGACCTTTCGCCTAGGAACCTCTCAGAGGTCTTCGATGTGGTCGCACCCGGAAATGCTCGGGTCTTTAATAGGAAAACGTGCCCGTGGACGCCTGGGCTCTGCTGCTTTGATTTCCTACGGAGTAGTTGAGGAAACGGTTCGCCACTCCTCGTGTCCTAACAAGGAGGACGGGGGACATGGGGCGATGCTTCGCGTTCTTGAACGGGAAAAAGCCGAAGGGACGCGACTGTGGCGCTTCGCGTTCCCTGCCCGAAAGTCCCAACACGCCTTTTGAGGAGTAATCGGCGCTAGCTATTGGAGATCGGGCTTCTTATAAAACTCGGAGCCGACACATACTCTGAAAATGCCCCATTTCTGCGCTGTGCCCTAGTCTTGTTTCTCGCTTGCCGTCTCTTTTTTCTCCCGACCCAACTCCTTTCCTCTAAGCGCCATGGCCAAGTTCGGAAAGAGTACTCTGACCGTGGAGAGGATGAAGGAGCTGGAGACGCTGGGACTTTTGGACCCAGCGACCTGGCGGCTTTCGGTCGGGGAGGCAGAGCCGCACCCCCGTTCTTCGGGCTGCGGACCCTGGAGAGTGACTTCTTGGCGACTGTTCTCGCACAATGCAAGATCGAGCTCGTCAATCTGGTACCGAACTCGATTCTTCTTCTTTCTATCTTTTCCCATCTTTGCGAGGGGTTTCTGGGGATCCTTCCCACCCCTCTCTCTTTTTTCGTTTTTACTCCTTGTTCCGCACCTCGAAGGACCCCGTAGTCGGGTGCCTATACTTTCGGCTGTGGACTGGGCTCCCTTGCACCTTTCTTCAAGTCCCGACCCGGGACTCCCTCGGGCCGTGGAAGGAGGAGTGGTTTTACTTGAAGAAAGGCGAGGGAGGCAGGCTCGCGTACAATGGCGCCGCCGTTGACAGCAAGCGCGAGACTCCGAAGCTCGAGGACTTGGCGGACGACCAGGAGGCCCTCGCCGCCATCCACATTTGCCCGATGCGCGGCCTCTCCAGCTAGGTCGTGGTCGTCAACTACCTGCGGAGTCGGGTGTCCCCTCTACGGAAGAGGGTGCACCCGTTCTTCGAGATTCGAGGGAGGGACGACCCCACTCGAGAAGGCACCAAAGGTAAACTTTTTCGACCTTGACCTTCCACGAGCCCGGGCGAACTCCTTTCTAACGGCTCCCCCCTCCATTTTCACTTCCCTGCAGCCCCGGCAGAATCTTGGGTGGCGGCGAGGATGCAGGAGGTGTTCGGGAAGGCGTCTCACGCCTATACCCTCGGCGACTCTGTCCCCAAGAACGTCTTGAGGCGGGGTGAAAAGGTAACTTCTTTTTGCCCTTTTTCCGAGCTCGGTTTGGGCTCGGGCTTGCTCTAACCACATTGGGCCATGCAGGAGAGCCGGGAGCTCCTAGAGACGGCGAGGCGTCTGCTGCCGTTGCCTGGACTGGGCAAGGGCAAGAAGGTGGGCAAGAGGCCCGCCCCTGACGCCTCGAGCCACGTCGTCAAGAGGCCCCACGTCGAGTGGGGCGACTGTGCGATGGTAAGCCGAATCCGCCGAGCCCGGGAATGCTCGGGCTCGGTCTTAGCTGTTTTCAATTTTTTCTTCTTCTTTGACCTTCTCTTCGTCTCCTTGCAGTAAGAACGGGCAACGGCTGCCGCTGAGCTGCCGAGTCTACGCCCGATGTCGTGGCCGCAGGGTGCTCAGGGAGAAGATGCTTCCCCTACCGCAGCAGGGGCGGAACGCCGGGCCACGCCCCCTCCTCCTAGGAGACGGAGGCTCGTCACACAGGTACGTGCACGTTCTTGCTTTAGATTTGTAGTGTAGGTCTTCCTCTTTTCTGGTCTTAGTGACCTTCCTCGTTACAGACCTCGGGCGCCCGACGGGCGGTAACTTTGACTGTTGTCCAGGGCGAGTCCGAGGACGAGGAGGAGGGTGCGGGGACTACCTCTTGGTCCCTCGGGTGCGCTCGCCGCAAACCCGACCTACCGCGACGCCTGCGGAGGGCGGCGTGGCCGGGTGGTCCGACCAGGGGCCCCCTGGGCCAAATGCTGGCCCGGAGGGAGCTGTTGCAGAGGCCAGAAAGGAGGTGACCTTGGCCGCCGGGGCCGCCACCACCAGGGCCGAGGCGACTAAGGTCGAGCCTCCCTCCGCCGGCGAGGACGAGGCACCTGCGAACGCTGCCGAGCTCGACAGAGCGTTTGGTATACCAAATCTTCTTATTCACCGTTGCTTTTGTCTTTGCGTTTTTGTTTCCTTTATGATTTCCGTCTTCCCCAGTAGGCTCAGCTCTGCCGTGCTGCCCCCCATCTCGAATGAGGAAGCCCGGGTTGATGCTCCGCCCGACGTCGCTGAACCCTCGCCGGGGGGGCTACCGAGCGCGCCGATCCTTGGCGACTACCGCGCGAGCCTCGAAAACCAGCTCCAGCAGGTTAGTCGAGCTTGAGCCCATCTCTCCCCCCTCTTTTTTATGGTCGTCGTGACCCTTTCCATGTTTCTGCAGGGCCTGGATCTGGTTGCAAAGGGGCTCGAGGTCATGCGCGGCCACGCCAACTAGTTTTGGGTGCTGTGCGGCTTGGTCGAAGACCGCGACGATTACGTCCTCAGCCTCGAGGAGAGCATGGCACGCGTGTAAGAGGAGGTTTGGTAATTTAAGGCGGAACACGCCTTCGAGCTCACGAAGGCTGTCGAGGCCGAGCAGAAGCGGTCGGCCGAGGCCCTCGCGAACGTCCATGAGAAGGTCGAGAAGACCCACGAGGCTAGCCGCTCGGCGGTCGCGGAGATCATCGAGGCCGCCTGAGCGGAGGCGGAGACTCTCCGCAAACAAGTTGCGGAGCTTTTCGCTGCTCCTGTGAGGGCCCCTGCCGAGCTCGAGGCGAAGTTGACCGAGTTGGAGGAGAAGCTAGGGCGAGCGACCCGGACGGGGAGGAGCACTCTAGCCCAGCTTCAGGAGGAGCGGAGTCGCGTCGCCAACGCCGAAGCCGAGACGCTGGCCTTGAGGGCAACAGTCGCCGCTCTCGAGCAGGAGAAGCTTGCTTGCGAGATGGCCGACCTGTAGATAGGTCAATAGATAGGAAAAGGGGCAGGGACAACTCGGCCCCTCTTGTAAATTTTAGCTATGTAAATACAACCAGGTCTTATTTGTAGTTTGTGCTCGATCACCTCCCTCGGAACTCCTGGTATGTCTGCCGGCTCCCACGCGAATATGCTCTTATTACTGTGGAGGAAGATGACGAGCTTGAGCTCCTATTTCGGATCGAGCCGGGCGGCGATGTGGACGCACTTGTACGGGTTGCCCTCCTCGAGCCGCACGACTTTGGTCAGGCCGCTGGGCTGGATCACCGCCTTCCTTCGGGTGCTCTTCGGGGTCACCTCGGGACCCCGCTGGGGCAGTACGCCAGTGATCGTTAGGGCCTTCTCCTCACAGCAGTGTACTACCTTGAGGTCGTCGCAGATGGTTATGACGTCGTTGGGCCCCGGGAGCTTCATGTAGCGGTGGCCGTAGTGGTTCACCGCCACGAACTTGATTAAGGCCGATCGCTTGAGGATGGCGATGTAGGGGAGATCCCCATCGACCACCTCAAAGGTGATCAGCTCGGTGCGAAAATTCGCCGAATCACCAAAAGTGACGGGCAGAACCACTTGCCCGAGTGGACTGGTTGAGCTCCCCGGCACGATGCCAAAAAAGGGGACCGTTATACTCCTGATCTTCGACCGGGGAATCTGCATCCGGTCCAGCATGCTAGCCAATAGCAGGTTGAGGGAGCTCCCCCCGTCAACCATGACCCACCCGACCACGGTATTGCTCATGGTCAGGGCTACGACCAAGGCGGTCTTGAGGTCCTTGGATATTCCCGGGGGAGCGTCATCCCGGGAGAAGGTGATCGGAGTACCAGCCCATTTGCAAGGCTGGTCGACAGGCTTCCCTATAGAAGCTTGGTACATAGTACGCGTGGCGTCCTTGAGCTCGCGCCGTGACCGGTATGCGGACGAACCGCCGAAGATCATGTCGACATGGCGGTTGTCTTGCTGGAATTCCAGGTCGAGGCCTTCCAGGCCCTCGTCGGCATCGCCCCCATCAGGCAACTCGTCTTCATTTGGAAGCGTGGGCATCTCTCCACGCCCGTCATAGAGGGCGTCCAGCTTGTATTGCCACGTCCTGCAATTCCGCAGGTCGTGGCCATAGGCCTTATGGAACGGGTGGAACTTGTCTGAGTCGTACCTGGGCCAGACCTCGTCGACCTGAGGTCGGACGCCGCCTCGTTGGGGTCTAGACCGACGCTGTCCCTGCTGCGGCCCGGCGTGACCCTGCCCCTGTTGGGGTTGGCGTTGCTCTTGCTGGGGCCGTGGCTGACCGCGTTGAGGTCGAGGATCATTGCGGTCAGGTTGCCGCACCTCCATCACCTCACGTCCGCTGTCCATTGCGGCGACCACGCACAGCTGGCCGCTGCCAGTATTGCAGTCTCTCCTCCGCTTTTTGTCGCTCGGGTCCGGGCCAACACTTTTGGCCCCAGACGGTCCGGCCTCGCCAGGGATGCGGCTGAGCTTGCCCTAGTCGTAATCACGCTTCCAACGGACGGCGTCGTCCGCGTCCGCGTATCGTTTCACCATCCGGAACAGCTTGTTGACGCTGAGGTTCGCGGTGATCTCTAGGTCCTCAGTAAGGCGCCTGTCCCGGATACCGAACTTGAAGGCCTTGATGACGGCCTCGTCGGAGACGTTCGGGATCGAATTTCTCTCGCGGGTGAACCGGCGCACGAACTCGCGGAGGGGTTCGCCCTTGCCCTGGATGATGCGATCCAGGTCTCTTTCTCGTCCAGGGCACTCGTAGTAGCTCTGGAAGTTCGAACAGAGGGCGCTTCGCACCTGGCGCCATGACCGAAAAACACCAGGCGCTTGGTTGAAGAACAAGGTGCACGCGGCATCATCCAAGACAGTAGGGAGATAGTTGGCCATCACGGCCTCACTCCCGCCGGCCGCCAGAATCGCGGTGGAGTAGATTGAGTGGAACTCGTCGGGATTCTTGGTCCCGTCGAACCGCTCTGTCAACGATCGGGACCGTCGACCGCAAAGAAAGAGGGGAAAGGATCGTACGGAGGGCGAGGCCCAGAGCTTCGTTCGTCCGGATGGCACCCTCGGCGGGCGCACTAAGCAGGGGAACCTGCGCAACCAAACAGGGGACACAAGGTTTATACTGGTTCGGGCCGAACCCCCTACTCCAGTTCGTGTGGTGGTGTTGTATTGCCTTTAGTGTAGATGGCTGCACAAAGTTTACAAATGAGAGTTATTGGACCCTAGCGCAAGAGTACTCATGGCTTAACGGAAGAATCCCTCTTTCCCGGGTTCTGCCTCCTTTATACTGGTAGGAAGGCGAGTTACCTCGAGAGTGGGAAGGGCGAGGTGACCTATACTAAGAGCTTCGGTCCTTCATCCTGTCGACTGGTCACCGCTCGTCCTGCCCACGCTGGGCCGGTAGTCTCGTTGGTCAGGGCGGTTAGGCATTTCACCGGGAAACGGCGTACCGCTTTTGTGATCTGACGAGTGTTGGCGTTCTTTGTTCATGGCGTTGGTGCCGCCTCGGGAGGCGTGTCTTCGTCTTGTCACGGCCGGTCGATGGGATCGAAGCATGACTTCGACGACCATTAAACCATCTTGGGAAGGGCCACTGCTCTCGTATAGTCACTTCGATTGACCCCATCCGTAAGTGCGTGGTCATTGGTGGTGAAGAGCCGACACGCGGCCCTTGGCGGGGTTGCCTTGGCTTGATCGGTCGGGGATCCCGACCGGCTGCGGAGGTCGAAGCTTCGGCTTGGTGGTCGGGGACCCGCCCCGCTGCGGAGGTTGGGAGCCCGCCCGCGGTCGGGAAGAGCTCGGAGAGGTCCGCGGTCGGGAAGAGTGTCCCGGTGGCCTCTTGGGACCTTTGGTCGGATTCGACCGTAACGATCCGCTCGGTGCCGGGCCGTAGATTGAGGCGATGTCGCTGGGCTTAGGAACAGTTCCCCGGGCACGGGGGGAACAGACACGTGTCAGGGGGACGCGCGCCAGGCTGTCCGATCCCCGACACGCTCCATCGCGGCGGGCTTGAACCGGTGGTCGGACACTGACGAAGGTCGACGAGAGTACCGCAACAGCCGTAGGGGCGGCGCGCCACCGCCATCGGGGGTCGAGTCGCGATCGGCGGGGTAATTGAACTCGAGCCGACGGCGCCCCCACGTCGGTCTTGACGGATAGGAGGAGCGTCATTAGGGCAGTGACGCGGGCGATCACGAACCCTTTGACGCCAAGGCGGAATGTCCAGAGAAAGGCCTCCGGACGTGCCGCTACTCGAGCGAGCGTCGCTATCACTCTGCTGACAGCGGACACGCTCGCGTACCAGATCCTAGTCCCGTCAAGACGGGGACGGTCGCGACGAACTCTGGACCCGCGGGTATAGAGTCGGCCGGCGAGTGCGGCGGCGCCCGCGCGATGAGTTGCCGTCGCTTTCCAGGGAGCGGGGCTCGAGGCACTGGTGCCGCTCTCGCTACGAGGGGGTGACCTCGTCGGCCGCCCTGCCAAGCTCCTTAGCGAGGGACCGCCGAATGAGAGCCGACCTTGCCCGGGCAGGATCGGCCATGACCCGGGCGATGGCTCGTAAGTGTTCTCGATTGGGATCGTCCAGGCAGGTAGGGTTGTGGTGCCTGGACGAGGTGCGGGGCTCTTCGCGTTCCTCCCGTCGGAGGGTGGTGATGGCCTGGTTGATAGCGACCCGGGCCAACCGACGCGCCTCCTCCGGGGTTTTTGGGTCACCGTCATTCGTCCCCGCGCTCGCCTCGCGGCTGCCAGCCATGAAGGCCAGGCGCTCGCGCGACGGCAGCAAAGGCGAGAACATAGAGGTGGAGCCTTGGCACTCGGGAACCGCATCCGAGTCCAGGCTTGCCGAACGTGACATATTGTCGTTGAAGCCGAAGGCGCTGGTGACGCTGAAGTAATGGACTCCGAACGAGCGAAACTCGAGCCCTACGGTGGGCACTAGCTGTCGACAATCGGAACCGCCGACCGCAGAGGGGGGATGTGAGTAGATCGTGTGAGGACGAGGCCCGAGGTCGTGCTCGTTTGGGAATGACGCGCGTCGCGGGATGTATGTCGGGGAAGAAGCGATGAACATGAGGTTTATACTGGTTCGAGCCCCCGAGGTCGGGTAACAGCTCTACTCCAGTCTTGCCCTAATGCGGAAGATGTATATAAAGCTTGATGGGAGAATACAAGCGGGAGCGTCTCTTCTTCAAGTCTAAGCGTTCCGACCGGGCATCCCCCTTTTCTTCGGGAGGCCCCTCTCCTTATAGCCCTCTGGGAGCTCGCGCCACCTGGTCGCGAAGCTGACGTCAGGTGACCGTGATGAGTCGACAGGAGTCGCTGAGAGATGACGGTAGTTGTTGGGAGTTGACGGGAGTTGTTTGGTCCTAGTTCCCGCGCAGGGGTAGGTTTGGCACTGATTCTCACGCAGGAGAAAGTTCTTACATGAGATAGACAAATTATTACAAATACCGTTTACCCCGAGAGGTGTGAGGTCATGGCGTTGAGGTCGAGCCGAGTCCCTGTCCTTACGCTCGAGCCCGAGCTCGCTGGATCCGAGCTCGGGCTGAGGGAGAGCACCCTCTAGGTCGGAGACAAGCCCCCGAGCTCGTGGGAAACTGCCACGAGACCCGGGGATGCTTACACGTGGCGAGGGTACCGATCCCCGACAGCTGCTGTTTGGCACTTTGTTATTTTCATATCTCTTAAATTCGATTGATTTTGGTCTTTAAATTTTACAGGATTGTAGAAGCTCAACTCCCTATGTGTGGTAATTTTTTGAGATTTTTTTCAAATATTTGAATGCAAGTCCGGCAAAGAGAACTACATTCTTACTCACGAAAACCGTAACTACACATTTTCAAAAATTCTCAAAAAATTACCATAGATAGGGGAGGTGAGATTATACAACTCTGTAAAATTTGAACACAAAAATCAATGTCAGCTGAAAGATAGGAAAAAGAAAAAATCGGCTAACTAGTGAGTTTTCACTGTTTTGTGCTTTGTCAATTTTATATCTTTCAAATGCGATTGAGTTTGATATTCAAATTTTGCAGGGTTGTAGATGCTCACATACCCTACATATGATAATTTTTTGAGATTTTTTGAAAACTTGTATATATAATTTTCATAGATTTTATATCATAAGACTATTGTATACGGCATATAGTAACACATGGAGTAATAGACAGTAAAATATAGTTTTCTTAACCGTAAAAGTTAGTATATGCTACTGTTTAACACTTTTTTATTTCCGTATCTCTCAAACCCGATTGATTTTGGTCTTCAAATTTTGTAGAGTTGTAGAATATCACCTCCCCTACGTGTGGTAATTTTTTGAGAATTTTTCACAGTAAAATGTTATTTTTATGACTGTATAAGATAGTATATGTTGTTGTTTGGTACTTTATTATTTTCATATATTTCAAATCTGATTGAGTTTGGTATTCAAATTTTACAGAGTTGTAGAAGCTCACCTTATCTACGTGTGGTAATTTTTTCTAAGAATTTTTCAATCATTTTACTACAGATCTGGCAAATAGAACTAAATTATTATTCATGAAAACCATGAGTGCGCATTTTAAAAAATTCTCAAAAAATTACCATATATAGGGAGGTGAGATTATATAAACGTGTAAAATTTTAAGACCAAAATCAATATCAGCTGAAAGATATGAAAAAGATAAATTCGGCTAACTAGTGATTTTTCGTTGTTTATTGCTTTGTTAATTTCATATCTTTCAAATGCGAATGAGTTTTGTTTTCAAATTTTACAGAGCCGTAGAAGCTCACCTACCCTACATATTGTAATTTTTTGAAAACTTGTACATATTATTTATATAAATTTGACACCATAAGGCTATTGTATACCGTATATAGTAACACATTGAGTAATATGTAGGAAAATGTAGTTTTTTTGACAGTAAAAGGTAGTTTTCTTTCAAATGCGAATGAGTTTGGTTTTTAAATTTTAGAAGTTTGTAGTATTTTACCTCCCCTACGTGTGGTAATTTTTTGAGCATTTTTCACATGCTTCATGCTTTTTTGTTAGGAAGTAAATCGAAAGTGCTATTCAACCATGTTTCATGCAATACTTTATTTTGATTCTCCTCAACTCGACGAGTGTATCCTTGAAGTGAACAGTCATTGAACAGCGAGGGCAGAACACCATTGCTACCAAGTACTGACGGGCTAGCCAAACAAAAGAAAAAATACATGCCTACAAAACTTATTCAAGTTAATACAAAGAACTACATGTTGGGGCAGTTGGCATTGTCCAAAGCCTTTGCGTTTTGACATAAAAAAATACACCTCTGTCGGATTGAATCGAGGGTTCTACACTATCCACGGAGTTGCTTGCTATGGCATATGTGAGCTGAGCAAAACACCTACCTGGAACTTCTCTGCGGCTTGCGGATCATTCGAGTTCTTTTCTGGGTGGACCTGCCTCGCCTGAACCACCACCAGCAGCAGGAATCAGATCAAAAGCAGCAACAGCGCAAGCGGCACGAGGAGGGAGGACGAGGAGTCGATGTCAAGTACCTTGATGTAATAGGCTTTCTTGATCTCAGACTCGGTAGCGGAAGGGTTGACTCCCAGCACGTCATAGTAGCCCGTCTCCTTCACCATGGCCGCCTCAAGCTTCGATCTCCTCTCCTGCTCTCCCGATTCGATCACTCCAATTCGATTCCAGATTGGGGCGGGTCTCTCCGCCTATCCGTTCGCTCGCGGGGAGGCAGGATGCACCGGCCGGTGTGACAGGAACCCAATAGAATCCGAATCGAATTCTTCATTCCGATTGATAACTTGCAGAGATAAAAGAGTAAAACGAAACAAGATCAAGAAGAGAGTATTGAGTTGCATGCACCACAGCAAGTTCACCCCCTCACGTGTAAGCTCCCTCAGACCTAGGACGTGGAATAGAAGTGGACTGCATTTTTTTTTAATTGCATTGCGTCAACCGGGTCTTGAACTCGAGACCTCTTGGCTCTGATACCATATTGAGTTGCATGCACCAGCCAGTTCACCCAAAAGCTTAAGCTGATGAGAAAAAGTGGACAATTCACTTATACTTCAACAGGGAGAACCCTAACAAAATAAAGAGACTAAAGTATGAGAAATCCAAAGTTACTCCTCTTTTCCATTCATCAGGCTTTAGCCAATCAGATACAAAGTCTTTACCCAGCAGTAAGACTGAATGACATTCAGTAACAATTTAAAGATTAACTCTAGTGACAATAGTTGGTAAACAGTAATCACAAGGAAAATGACTACGCTTCTTCAGCCCTTGGATGTTGGCGTTGCTTTTTCACTTTGTAACTCAGCCGTAGGATGCCACTACTGAACTCGTCAATGGACTTAGCTTGCTGCCAACTTAACTGGATCCCCAAATCTTTAGTATTCAGACTCAGCATTTTCAGGTGTCCTGACACGGTGGGCGGAGACGGCGTCGGTGGGACGACGTGGTGGGGAAGGAGGAGGCGGCGCCGTGGTCGCGGTGGAGCTTTTGGGTTTCAGCCACCCAAGCGCGTTGGATAAAACAAGCAAGCGACCTACGATCCAGGTGCTAGCGTCGTACGACTCGGTGGGCCGTGGCAGGGTTCACAAAACCGACGAAAATAGCTCGAAAACCGCGGTTTTCGAGCATATCGCTGAGGTTCGAAATCAAAAACCGTTCGGTAAACCGGTCCATTCAAAAAAATTTTAAAAAAAATTTAAAAATTTTGAAAAAATTTATACGCTCGGTTTTTCGTCAAAAACCGCGGTTTTCGTCAAAAACCACTCACAAAAACCGTTTTGCGACGAACATCCGGTTGGCAGCGGTTTTTCGAAAAAACCGAGCGGTTTTTCTAATTTTTTTGGATTTTTTCAGAAAAATTTGATTTACTAACCCTTCGATTTTTGACGGTTTTTAGGCGGTTTTTCGAGCGGTTTTTGCGGTTTTCGTACCGCGAATTTCAAAATTCGGTTTTGTTAACCCTGGCCGGTGGCCCTTGGATCTTCCTAACGCGAGCAAGATCTGTTTGATTTCTTTCTGGCATTTCTGGCAGTCTAGCGTGGCGTGGTTCGTCTTCCTATTTGTAAGTTGGCCAGATTTTTAAAATGCTACCATAAAATTGCTCTTCTCTTTATTTCTATCGGATCTCAAATTTTATTATATTTTTTCACTTCCGTGGTAGCCCTTTACTTGGCCGTTAAATTGTATGTAAAAAAAAAAGATTGTGTCAAACTTCATCCTCATTTAAATCTATCAAATGTTTTTTAAAATTTTATGAGAAAATTTAGAGATAATCCGTGCTAATATTTCTTTAAAAATTTCAAAGAAAGATTAGCTAGAAGCCATATATAACTACCAAAAGCAAAAAGTTGAAAACTGGGCTGGACCTATAAGTTTATTGCTAAGGAAAATTAGCTATTTGTCAAACGATCTCTTATAAAAAGTTACCGTCGCTTTTCAGCAAAAAAAAAAACAGTTTTTCAGAAAAGCTACGACTCCCTAAACAAACAGACCCTGAACAGGGAAGTACGTGTAAAAAAAAGGCATCCATCCTTTTGGTAGGATCATACGTACATCTCATATTATTACCCATAAAATACTAGTATAGTGCCCTGTCTTTCGATTTCCTTTTCCTAGCACGTAATATATGATCTTTTCCTTTTCTAAAACGTTTGTTTCCTTTTCCTTAATTCCAGGATATTTGTTTCCTTTTCTTTGAGATGATGCTAAAGGTGAGGGGAGATCTGTTGTGGACCACAGGGATGAGTTAGACACATTAAACAATGGCCATTGGATATGGGTGAGTAAAGTTGAGGAAAGATCTGAGAGTTTAATTTTGATGGAGGCAAGTTTCTGGGACGTTTCGCTGGGTGCATAAAGGTTGGACTATCTCTAGTGGGGTGCATTATTTAGGATAGACGTAGAAAAGAATGATTAGGTGTATTATAAAGGGGTACAGAAGACTTGTTTTTGTCGGGAAATTACCACGCCCACCAGCTAGACAAGCAGCCACACTAGCCAGGTTGGATTTAGGTGCCGTTTAAGCAGGCTCGGCTACGTTTTTGGGCTTCGGAGCCCTTTTCCCGGCCCAGCGCCACGCCCCCTTAGCCCGACTTCACTGAAGCCCGCTGAAATCGAAGCCCAAATTAAACATGTAAACCGAAGCACCCTTTCACGAGCTTCTCTGGCTTTGGAAGAAACCTGGAGCAGAAATTACATACCTAACCCCGTCGCCACCGCTCGGTTTGTTGCCGTGATCAACCGCACCATTTTCAATTCAAACTTTTAAGCTTTGGCTATCACGGTATAACGAATCAGACACTAACTTAAAAATCGTGTTAATACGCAAAACGTGACTTATTTGTCACTTAAGAGCATTCACGAATTAGTACAACTTGATAAACATACACCCGATATTACCTCTGGTTGGGACAAGTTCCTAAATGTGTAGAGCAGATTATTCAACCAACAATATATGGTTGCCTCGAGTAATCAATAAAGCTTTCTTATAGCTCGACAAAAACTTGCTCCAGTTTAACAATTCTAAATGTATTTAAAACTAAACACGGATCTTGCCAAAAACTTAAAAAAAGCCTATCAAGATTCAGTTTACACAATTATATAAAAAAAGTAACTGATGTAGGGAGTACGTGTTATATATCCATCCGTACAAGTGAACATTCACACAGAAAAAAAAACACATTCTTAAAAGATAATTTTATTCTTGCCACTCAAAATATATACAATATTTTTTTTTCCACAAAAATTATGTTCAATTCACTTTTGTCATGCTTCCGTCGGTGCGTTTTTCATTTTTACCTCTCCGTCTAATTTTCCACCAAGTCCACAAGGTTTGACAGTTAAGAAATATCAAATATATATATATATATATATAATAAAATAAAAACCAGAAAATATTGAAAATTAATGGGCCACTTTTGAACAAAGAATATAAAATTGCACAAAAGTTTTACATCAAGAAATTTTTTAGCAATGTTCTATAAAAAGTTGAGGAAGATTAAAACGGTTTCCTTAGTGTAATTTGTTTGAGAAATTTTCCTAGTATAAATTTTTAAAAAATAAACAAAAATATTCTTATTCCTTTTGTTTTCTACCTTTTTCTATGTTTATTTCTCTATGATTTTTTAGTATATTTTGGTTTTTTTTCATATTTCAACCATCAACACGAAAAAGTGGGCAAAGCAACAAAAAAAATAAACACTAACAAAAACATAAAAAAAATGAAATAAATAAAATTTCGATCGTAGAAACTATATCGCACTTATCCTGAGTGGCAGCAATGAGTTATCCCTTCTTAGGGCCTGTTTGTTTCAGATTTGTATTCTCTAAAAGCTGATTCTAGATTGTGATGGTAGAGAAGCCCATTCTTCAAAAACTAAAATCCAAAAGCACATATGATGTGGATTCTAGTGTATATGGATGTGTTAGATTGTGAGAATCAAATTCTAAAATCAAACTTTTTATTTTTGCTTCTATTTTTAAGGTCAGAATCTAAAATTAAAAGTTAAAACAAACGGGTCCTTAAATGAAAGAATTGTGAGAAGAGAAGGCCTGGATCAAATGACGGAAATGCCCTCGAACAGCAACAGCTCACCGGCCTCCCCCGCGTCGCGTCGACGGTCACCAACGAACCTCCTCACCTCCCCCATCAAATCACGCGGGGAGGAGACGAAACCCACCACCGACACTCCCCTCCTCCTCTGTAGTCTTTTTTGCTTTCTTTCTCCGCCGGCTGCTCGTCTCGCCGCCGTTGCGCTGCTCAATTGGTTCGTTACCGATTCCTACCCCTGTCTCTCGCTCACAGATCACACGCTCAGGAGGAGAGAGAAGCATCCGGGTCCCTACCTGAGGCGGCGATGAGGAGGGCCCGGGCGGTGGCATTGCTGCTTCTGGCGGCGGCGCTGGCGCTGCTCGCGGCCGCGGAGGCGAGGAGGCACAAGGACGGCGAGAAGGTGTGCGACAAGGGGTGGGAGTGCAGCGGCAGCAGGTTCTGCTGCAACGAGACCATCACCGACTACTTCCAGGTCTACCAGTTCGAGGAACTCTTCGCCAAGCGCAACGACCCGCTCGCCCACGCCACCGGCTTCTGGAACTACCAGGCCTTCATCACCGCTGCCGCCCTCTTCGAGCCCCGCGGGTTCGGCACCACCGGCGGCAAGGAGATGAGCATGAAGGAGGTCGCCGCCTTCCTCGGCCACGTCGGCGCCAAGACCTCTTGTATGCACACCTCTCTTTGCTCCTCTCACTCTAATTCACCAATTTGATGTGCCGGGATCGAGAACTAGAGAAACAGAAAATATATGGACGAACTGGTGGCTGTGCCTCTTGGATTGTCTTTAGGTTTAACAGATCAACAGACACAGGCGTGCTCACTAGCTAAGTCAAATACAAGATTTGCATAAGTAATCATGTATTGTGTGCTCAGATCCAGACTAGAGTCTAGTGTAGGGCAGGTGCTTTGCCTAATGTTACTTTTAAGATCTGAAAGTTACCAGGATCTGTCGAAATAATGAGAGGTAACCATTTTTAGCTACTGGCTTCATGAATACTAAGCCAGTGTGGAAACATATGTGGGTTTTCTCGGTTATATCTAATTATTGCCGAATGCAATGGGATGTGGATTAGGGTAATTAGTTTCCATTGGATTAGTGTTTCATCTGAATAGTTCCATACCCAGATTTGAAACTTGCCATCTGCAATTCTGCAAGACTGCATCTGAATATGGGAAAAACAACAGACTTTTGTCTGATTCTAAATCTGTACTTGATTTGTATAGAAGTTCGTTACCTAATGTTGGGTTGTATATCGAGTTGTACCAGTATAGTAATTTTGTTCAAGTGATTGGAAATCTGCAGATTCATTCTAATTGTGTTGAATGGTCACTGAAAATGTAAGTCATTTAACTTGACATTAAATGTATAAGAAGCCTAAAAGAAGATAGTAGCATCTGATAGATACTGGAATGTTGGCTCCTACAGGTGGATATAGTGTTGCGATTGGTGGTCCATTGGCTTGGGGGCTTTGCTACAACCATGAATTGAGCCCAAGCCAGAGCTATTGCGACAACAGCAATGAATTATATCCTTGTGTTGAAGGAGTAGAGTATTATGGCCGAGGCGCTCTTCCTGTTTACTGGTGAGGCTGATATCCCTCTCTCGATTGCTGTTAATTAGGAACTGAGTAGGTTAAGGCATTGACAATTTTGCATCTTCTTGTTACTGAACTGCAGGAGCTACAACTATGGTATTGTCGGTGAGGGTATCAAGCAGGATCTGTTGAACCACCCGGAGTTATTAGAACAGAATGCCACCTTAGCATTTGAAGCAGCAATTTGGAGGTGGATGACTCCAATGAAAAGAAAGCAGCCATCAGCCCATGATGCGTTTGTTGGCAACTGGAAACCAACCAAGAATGACACTTTGTCCAAGAGGTATCCTGGATTTGGTGCTACAATGAACATCCTGTATGGTGATCTCATTTGTGGTCAAGGGTCCATTGATAAGATGAATGTCACTATATCCCACTACCAACATTATCTCGACTTGATGGGAGTTGGTCGTGAGCACTCTGGAGATAACTTGGATTGTGCTGACCAGGTGGCGTTCAATCCGTCCTCAGAGAGTTCTGACTTCTAAGCAAGCTGCGTGTCAGATCCATGGAAACCCCTATACATTTGAGGCACGCCCATTTGTGTTTCCAAACTATAGAAATCCTTTCTGTTAATCCATAAGGTATCCGAGTACTACCTGTGTTTTCCTGTGAAGTGTGTAGCCTATTTATGTAAATGTCTGTTATCTCCTCTCAATTATGTGATTTTGTCATACATATTGAAGCAGAGAATTCAAATTTGAACATGCGACCTGTGTTGTAAATTACACAATTTCTGTTATTAAATGTATTTTACAAATCATCCCACCTTGCTTTAAAAAGTTTACTACTGCTTTTCTACTTTCCTGACTATGGTTTCAGCAACAACCTGTGCCTTTGACCTCTTGTTCTGTTATAATTCATTAAACTTTGCTTTAAAAGTTTACTACTGCTTTGGTACTTCCTGACTATGGTTTCAGCAACATCTGCCTTTGCCCTCTTGTGCTGTGAACATGATCGTTAAGCATCAATGTTAACTTTGAATTGAGCTATGCGGTGGGATCTTGGCTTTGCTTTATTTTCTGAATTGTGCCAATTATAGGTGTGTGTTTGGCTTGTTTTGCATTTTGGAGTAATTGTACAAAGCTATTTTGAGAGGCACAAACAATTTAAACCACACTTTGTTATTATAAAAGTGTAAACAAACATATGGGAGCATATGCTTGTGAAAAGAATATCCACAGCGAAGGAGACATTAAAGACAGCCAAAACCTATTGTGAATTTACAGAGATATTTAGTGTGGGAGTTCAGAGGCATATTCTTGCTGAACTACAAATGGATATTTACCACTCAAGCACAGCTTATCTAAATGCCTTCTTGGGGACCGTCAGTTGGGAACCGCACATGGATATCCAGGTACAGATAGGCTGACTGGTGTGTGTCTTTTTACTATTTCAGTTCAGAGCAGTAGCAGCCATTACTGACACTCAAACAAGGCAAACAGGAAGGGGATGGAGCTCACCAACATCTCCCATCTTGCCTCCTCCCCCTGCTGCTTCTCCAGCTTGTGAGGACCCTCCCCTAACCCCATTTTAGTTGATCATCACTTTTGCATAATGAACTCTCAAACATAATCATCATGATGAGCATAAGCGTTAGTTAATCTAATGAATATTAATGCATTTTTATGTTATGCATAAGCATATAATCAAAAGTACCATAACTGCATGCATGCGTAAGAGAGTAAGTTGAGCAATGTGCCTGCATGTAGCCAGTCAATGCATGAGTGAAGTGGTAAAAGAGTAAAGTAGTAAAAGTGAAAGGCAGTAAAGAGTAAAAGTAGAGCAGTAAAGGCTCTTCCCTTGCTTGCGCAGTGTAGAGGTAAGAGCCAGCATAGATTAGCCATCTCATGGGCTAAGCTTGGCTGCGGGAGGCCAAGCTGAAGCAGCCATGGAGTAGCAGCTCGGAAGTAGAGGTAGAGCAGTAGAGGGAAGAGGGGGAGCCGAACAGGAGTAGATCAACAGCAGTGGAGAGAAAGAGAGCATGCGGCCGTAGAAGGGATTAGAGGGAGGAGAGAGCCACGAGAGAGAGAGAGAGGGGGGGATGAGCAGTCGGCCAGGAGAGGAAGCCGCTTGGCAGTAGAAGAGAGAGCGCAGCCTAGTAGCAGAGGCAGTCGGCCAGAGGGGGCTTCGGCCAAGAGTAAGGCTAGAGAGGTAAGGAAAAAGAGAGAAGAGAGAAAAAGAAGAGAGGAAGAAAAAGAAAAGAAAAGGAAAGAAGAGAAGAAGGGAAAATCTGAAAAATGGGTGGTTACCTGCATATAAATCTGAAAAAAACATCATTAATTGCATTAGGTGAATAATGGTTTAATCATAAAATTGAAAATGCATGACATCAAAAAGGGAAATCAACAACTACATATAATAAAAATGCAATGTAGATTGGTTGGACACCATAACTCATATTCAACTAAATTGCTGTAGATTAATAGATTACGATTTTCAGGACAAGAACAGAACCCGCTCGACAGTCAGAACCTGTTTTCGAGCGAGGTCGTACCTTCCGAATGTATTCCAGGCAAGCAAACCTTTGATCATGTTTTACTAAAATGCTTTAATTGCTTTTATTTAATTATCAGTATCATCACTGCATGGGAAAGCTTAATTTTCAATGAAAATATTAAATCGGATGTGTTTTGGAAGAATGGGTTGGAAAGATGGGTGATTGGGTTGAAATTGGGTTGATGGTTGGATAATTAGAGTTGGTGGTGGATTAGTATGTTTAAATAAGGGGTGGTTGGGCTTGTGTTAATGTGGTTGGTAGAGGACGTCGATGAGAAGGGTGTAGGCCGACGGGGTCCTCTACATGGGCTATGATATAAGTTTCAAACAACTAACACTTGGCAATGAGCCGTAAAACCAATATCAACTATGGTCTGTGAAATCGGTTAGAAAAGATTGTCATATGAAAGTATTAGAGCTATAACATGGTGCTTCTGGGCAAAGCCGGTAGGCTCAGAAGGTGAGGCCATTGGGGACGGTATATTTGAAGCCCAGATGCGTACACCTGTGTTGAGAGGGGTACAACTGTATCTTGGAGTTGTGGGATAGCCTGTGATAGGTGTCCTAAACTCGAAGTGCAGGGTAGAGAACTAATACAATAAACGTTATGGGGCATCTTTTGTGGGTGCCACTATGGGTAAAATGGTACAAACCTATGCAGCAGAAATCTTGAATTCAAGCCAGTCTCTTGGATTGGAGACTACGGAAAACTTTGGCTGTCTCATATACAGTGTTGGTAGAACTTTCTAAAATATAAAATCAACCACCTTTAATCTAAAACTTAATTTTTGTAGAAAGAGTATTTTGGGGGAAGTCATCATTGGGTGAAGTTAGATTAGGATTGGATCTGGTTGGGAGGGAAAAATCATCTATTGCATTTATATATTATTGCTTGCTGAGTACTATGTACTCACCCTTACTTAAATCCCCTCTTGCTTAGAAGATGAGTCCTACGGACAACCCTCAGAGACCTAGGGTGAGGACTGTGCGCAGGATCAGGATATATCGGAGGATGACTACTACTACTACTATCAGGAGCAGTAGAGGGGTTAGTAGACCTTATCCTAGCTCTAGCAGGCCCTCAGGGAGTAGGTTGTAATAGATATCTATATCATTTTGCTGTAATTAAAGTATATGTAAACTAAAGTAATGTAATGAACAATAGTCCTGCGTGGCTAATGAAATATAATAAAGAATTCTATTTTCAGTCTCTAATTATTGTTCTGTTGCAATACTCTGAATACGGTATAGTAACTACTAAAACATTGGGATACCCGATGTTTTGCTAGCTACTATGCTGAGATTCGTGTAATTAATTCCGGTATGACTGTAGTTACTAGGGGTTAATTATGTGGGTCACCGCACAGCTGCAGTCGCTGCGCCTGCAGGTAATGTTTGCATTCCTCTCATGCCCTGATGCCAACCAGGCAATCATGTGTACATAGAAGACAAATAATCTGTGAAAACTGTGATGCTACAGTGGTAGAACTGGGAAGGCGGTGATAGCTGCATCTGCTGCTGGCAGTAGGTGCAGTGCTGATTCTGCATTTTCAGAACCCATTGAGCAGCAAAATGTAGATTCTCTTTCAGGTACGGGGCAGTTGCTATGTTTTGTGCTTCAGTTAGAACATCAGATGTTTCCTGGCTACAAATCATTTTGGAATAAATCAGGTTGTTAAGTGTCAAGAGTAACGGCACATTCTTAATTCTTTGTTGCTTTGGGGGAATCTGCACCATGAAAATCATTGCATAAAGAACATAGTACCCTCTGGGAGTTTGAGATTATTATTGTTTTTTTGGGGTGTTAGCTAGTAGCTACAATTGGACTATTTTTCACTTGCTTTTCTTTTTTTTTAAAAAAAATAAACTTGTATTGCCATCCAACCATTTAACAAAACAACCTTAAAACAAGAGTTAAGGGAATCCCTCCAGTTCCTGCTAATATATTGCTGGCCAACTGTATGGTGGCCTCAGGTCCGAGATCTTCCCACTATTATAGAAGGAGAGACTTTGCTTCTGTTCTTCTCCCTTTTCTACTTCCTCATTTTGAAATAGTGAGTGCGTAAGTACCTCTATTCAACCACTATCATGTTCCTATTTTAACTGTTAACTGAGTTCTCATAGCTCCTACCATTATTAACCTACATTTCTATGAGCATTTTCTTCATGTTCAATTGGTTCAACCGTGCAAGCATGGACTAGAATCAGGAGTATGAACCATAGGCCAATCAAGTATGCCTAGAACAGCGATGTGTAGAAATGAGTGACCTGCTCAAAGTTGTTTCTTGTTATTAAAACAGCAAAATGACAACTTTCAGAGAAGTTCCCTAACTGCGGTTGACTTTGTAGGGCTGAGCCATATGATGGATCAATTATTCGAAACGGTGTGAAGAATGTTTTATCCAAGGTCAAAGCTGCTGGCATGCTTTGTTTGGTTTTCCATGATGCAGGTACTTTTGATATTGGTGACAAATCAGGTTAGATCTTATTTGTATTCAGTGATCCAAGTTTAATAATAGATTTTGAGCAAAGGTTGCATGTGTGTAAAAGACAAACGATAGAAAATTACGAATGGAAATAAACTAAAGTGGAGTTCAAGATATATATAAAAAAATGGAATTTTGCGAAGCGGAAGACAATAGACAAACATTGGTGGCAATATCTTGCAGATGGCATGAACAGCTCTATAATTTACGAAGTTGACGGACCTGAAAATATTTGGTTAAGTAAAGTTTTTTTTCCTCCTGAAAGCACCATCACATAACATATTTTTTCTTTGATTATTGTAATCAATAGTTGTCATGGGTAGAGGAAGAGCGAAGGTAATAGTTGTGAGAGGTGGCTGGCCGTGGCTGTGACAACCCGTATAATTAGCCCAGGGTAGCGACAGTAGCATTGTCATCACCTTAAGATAATTACACGAATCTCGGTACAGTCGCTAGCAAAATATCGGGAGACTCAATGCTTTATCAGCTACTATGCCGTGTTCAGAGTGTTACAGCAGAACAATAATTAGAGACTGAATAAAAATATATTCATTTCAAGCCACACAGGGCTATATGTCTATTATATAATTATACATCTAACCCATGTACAACAAAAGATAACACAACTATCTCTATTACCCTAAATACCTCCTATGCTGATAATAAGGCCTATAAAAACTCCTAGCCCTCCTAGTAGTAGTCGGAGTAGTAGCCTACGGATGGATCCTCCTGCTGATCCTAGTATTGGCCTTAAGAGTAGGCCTCATACGCTGATCCATCTGACTCACCTTCTAGAAAAGGGGGAATTAACAAGAGTGAGTACAAAGTACTCAGCAAGCATTAGATAACAAAATGCAGTATGAGCTTTTCTCTTCAATCTAGCCAATTCCTTCCCTCAAAATCCATTTTACAGAAATTAGGTTTTTGGTTTTCTTTAAGAGTTGGACATTTTAAATTATGAAATCATTTACTAGCACTCGTATATGAGACAGACTTAGCTTCCGTAGCCTCCAATCCAAGAGACAGGCTTGAATTCAAGATTTTGACCCTGCGCAGGTTCGTACCACTTTACCTATAATGGCCCCATCCTATGAGGCTCCAGAACATGTATCGCCAATCCAGCATTAGATCTCCAATCCTGTACTCGCAGCTACAGTTGTACACCGGCTACCTCCAGCAGTATTGTACCCCGGCTACTCCTGATGGTACACCTCTGGGCTTCAAATATACCGCTCACACCTTGGCACTGTCCATCTGGGTCATACCGGCATTTCTCAACTCGACATCCTTTATGCCTACCCATTGTGGAGATCATAATATCTTTATAGGACAACCTTTTCTGGCAGCGATTTATCACGCTATGGTTGATACTGAAATACGGCTTATGCTCGAGTGTAGATGTATCTTATATTATAGCTTATGTAGAGGGCCCCACCGGCATGGCATACACTTGCCCCTTCTCAGGCACCCTCTACCCACCATACTTTAACTCTAATATCATATCTACGACTCCATTCGCGGGTAATCTAATCAGCCAACAATGTCCAACCACATCACCATCACAACACCTCATCCACAAACCTTTTCCTTCCAATTCCAATTCAAAATTTTCACTTTGTAATATAAGGGTTTTAATGCAGTGATGATATGCTTAGCTAGATAAAAGCATTGGTAAAACATTTAATAAAGATGGTCAATGAATCTTGCCTAGTATAAAATCTGAAGGTTCGGCCTCTCCCGAAAACCGGATCTGATTGGCGGGACGGTTCAGGTCGAGCCCTGAAAGAATACACATTAACTAAGGCAATTAAGGTGAATTATTTATGTTGGCGTCCAACCAATTCTGATCTGCTGTACAAATTTTATCTAGGCACAAATTAATTAATATAAGTTCTCGAATTTTATGCGGTCCGCAATTTGATTTCAAAAATCAACGCGGTCCACAGCACGAATTATTTTTCTATTTCCTTACCTTTTTCTCTTTTCTTTTCTCTCTTCCCATTTTCTTCTTTTTCTTTCTTTCTTTTCTTTCTTCCCTTCTCTTTCTTTTCCTTTCCGATGCCTTATTCCTTTTTCTTGGCTCTTGGCCGATCTGGCCGACAGCCTCTGTCTCTTCGCCCCTTATTCCTCTGTTGATTTCTCCTGGCCGACACCCATTCGTCCCCTTTGCTCCTCTCTCTCCTACTCCATCTGGTTGCTCTCCTACCCGGCTCTCCCTGCTATTCTCCTCTCCCTAACTCCCTCTTCTTGGCTTCCTTCGGCTGGAGGCTTGCTCTTGTTGTGTTCTTGGTGGGGAATGGGAAGCTAGCTATGCTGGCTGTGCTTTCTCTCGGTTTGTGTGAGCAATGGGAGCCGAATGAGCTAGATGTTTGCTGGGCATTCTGTTGGCAAGAGGCTGACTGCCTTTATTTACTTCATTGCTACCCTTTTACCTCCCTTGCCTTTGGGCTTTTATTGCTCTCTATTTGCTCTAAGGGCCTTATGGTCATTGCTCCCTCTTTTTTTCTAACAGTACCCGCAACCGTACCAGGTAAGCTACAAAACGCTGAATGATGAACCTCGGACTAGCGAGAGGTGCTGGTCTGGCCCCGGACAGGTCAGGCACCTCGATGAGTGATACCATCACTGTGGGACTGACGACACTTCTCTAAACCTTACATTTTAATTACTTTGCCTAATTGCTTTTATTGCTTGATTTACTGCTTTACTGATTTTAATTAAATTGATACCCCCCTGGGTTATCACAGTGGCCTTGACCTCCTGCTGCGCGACGGGGAAGCCGTGATGAGGCTACCACGCTGCAGGTGCAAGGCACATGTCCTAAATAGAGGAGATGCAAATTGGGCAATTTTCTCTATTTCTTTCTTGAGGAATACAAAAATGACAGCCATATAAATAAGCATGGGACTCCTAATAAGATGGAAACTAACCATCCAATATGCATCTAATCAATTACGAGATATGCATGCCATAATTACCAAATCCTGGGATATGCTAGCTAATGCAATTTCCCCGCCTAGCCACACCTGCTACATCGGTCGTAGCTCCCCCTGCTCTCCTCCTTCTCCCATGGCTACACTGGCTTGTCTTTCTAGGGTTTCCCTGTTGCCCTTTTTATTTCTGGATGATTTAGCTTTACCCCTTTTTACTGATTATGGTTTTGCACAGTTGAGGGTCTATGATGATCTATGGGATGCTCTAGGTTTTGGAAGTGAGGTGACGACACTGACTTTACCCACACGTCGGGGGAGTGTGAGGTGAAGCCAGGACGCTCCTCGTAGCCCCTAGGGCTGCCTCTCCTACTGAGACCACTAGAGTTTTGCCTGATCTACTGATTACTTACCCCATTTGCTAGCTACTTACCGATTTACCATCTATGCATACTACATTTTGTATTGCTACTGCTATTGGGAAGTTCACCTGAGTGCTAGTTCGGTTGGTGTGGCTAAGTGGTGGTGCTAGTGTGGATGAGGCTGTTGCTCTTGGCCTTCTTCTTCTGGCTTGGCCGGCTTCTGGACCTCCTCCTCCTTGCTCCTTCTGGGCTTTCTCTTGGCCTTCTCCTCCTCTTGGCTTCCTTCTTGCTTCGGCTGCTCTCTGATTCTTGGGTGGAATGGGGAAAGTGGCTGGTTGGCTGTGCTCTTGCTGTCGGGTGGAATGGGGAAAGTGGCTGGTTGGCTGTGCTCTTGCTGTCTCTCGGTTTGTGTGTGATGAAAGGGGGCTAAATGTGGCTGTGCCTAAGGCTGCCTCTCGGCTAGCTCTCTACTGGCTACATTCACTTTGTTACTGTTGTCATTTTTACCCTTTTACCCTTGGGCTTCTTACTGGCTGCTAAGGGCATATGGGTCATTACTCCAATTTTTACTAAAGGTACCCGCAACCTTACCAGGTTTGTTACTAATTTGCCAAATGATGAACCTGGGTCTAGCGAGAGGTGCCAATCTGGCCCCCGGACGGATCAAGTATATCGATGAGCGATATCCTCACCTGTGGGTCTGGCGGCAATTCTCGAATCCTTACTTTTTATTAATCTTGCCTTACTGTTTTACTGATACATGAGGTTGGTTATTAATTAGAATTGTTGATTACTGCTTGATTAGTTGTTTTAATGATTTTTATTAACTTAAATAACCCCTCGGGTTAATTCAGTCATCTCCTTCCATACGGTCAACCTGATCTGCATGGGGGCTAGTTGCGCCCGTTGGCTTATGTCTCCTCGCATATGTTACGCCCCACATGACAATGGTGCCATATCCTTATTGAAGAACACCTTAATTGACATATCTGTTTAATTGCTTTAAAACTGAACAGATTTTAGGAAAAGCAAAAGAAGGAATTAACCATGTTCATTACGGTATGTGCTTTACACATGTATTTCCTGTATTGAACTTCAATTCTGATGTATCCTCAAGCCAAATCTACTATTGTCTCAGTAATAGTGTCATGGGCGGACTTGATTGCCGTGGCTGGTGTCGAGGCAGTTGCATTCTGTGGAGAGCCTAAAATTCCAGTAAGACTAGGCCGATTATATTCCAGGTGCAACATCGCAGTGGTTTGTTCATTTTACAAATATTTTTTAAACCGAATTAATCGAATGCCCACCTATATTCTCAAGAGATCAGGGAAGTCGCCGCTTTTCTAGTTTACTATCAAATTTTTTTTTTTGCAAATTTGGCCTCCTTTCGAACGTAATTGTAAAAATAACCCTATCCTCGATCGTATGAGCATGACAGACGATACGTGTCGTGTGCTGGTGCTTCTGTGGTCAATGATGGAACTATTTTTGTAATTACGTTCAGAAGGGAACCAAATTTAAAAAATATATTTTTTAAGGGATTAGAAAAATAATGATTTCAAGATTACGAGCACGAGATCCGCTAGACCACCGCCGCCACCAACTAGGAGCAGGAAACCGGTTGATCGGGAGTAGACGGCCTTCACCAGGTTCTTTGCCTCCTTGCTAGTTCAGCCATGGCCGATCCAAAATTTTCAACCTGTTTGTGAGCGAGGGTGTGTGTGTTTGGTCTGGCTAGAGTACTAGTCCCAACAAATGGAGGGGTAAAACTGACTTTTCACTTTTGATTTCGGGACAAGAAAAAATCGAAAATACCAGAACTCAGCCATAATGGCAAAATGCCGCTATCTGTGGCTTAGGAGCAGCAAATAATAAGGACAAAATTTTAAAGTGGCAAATCCTAAAACAGGGGCCTTTAGTAATGGCAAATCATCAGTTTTCCCGGACGTTATTTATTATTAGAGAGGATCAAAGAAATTTTGAAGGTGGTAAGGCATAGAGTCCATGTTGGACCATGTGACCAGTGTTTAAATGAGACGCTATTTATTATATATAGTATCTAAGGAATTTTGAAGGTTGTTCGGAAGAGAACCTAAGTCAGACCATATGACCGGTGTTTAAATTATTGGACTAATTCTTTATACGCCACTGGAATTTAGGGAAATTTAATGTGTCACTGATATATGGAATCAGAATCCACGTCAATGAAACAATGAGTGGCATATAAAAGAAAAAACTCATTATACGGACGGAGTCACCATGATTCAGCTCCTCGGATGTAGCCATTGCCAACCATCGTAAATAAATCCTTGGGTCTCTTTTGTGTTTTTTTTTGTGTGCCACGCATTGAAGTTGCGGGTGAATCGGTAAATCCTTAAATTCCTTGTATTATAGAAAAAAACAAATTTTGAAGGAAGGATAGGTGTTGGCGCCAAAAACTTGATGTAGGGTTTCTGACAGCAGCACACCGGACGAACACCGGGTTCAGAGCGTGCCAGTCGATTTGACCTGTAACCGACAAGGTAAAGAATATAAAATTCACGCAAAGCCGATCGTAAAGACCAATCGGCTTATACTCAATCAGCTTGAAGCCGATTAAGATCAAGGTAGTAAGATAAGTCTAACTAGTCGATTAAGGCTAATTAGATGATAAAGGCAGATCGATTCTGAAGAAGGCGATGCGCAACAAAATCAGAATAAATCGAACCTGGGGTGTAATTGACGAAGATCAACAATCGGCGATGCGCAGCTTTATTGATCAAGATCGAATTACAAAGACTAAAAAATTACAAGAACTACTCCTAGTCGACGGAAAAGTAGATGAAAAGTAGAAGCGAATTGGTTGGTTGGCTCTGGGCAGCTTTTCTTATCACCTCTAGACCTCTTTTATACCCGTTGGCCGATAGAGTCCTAGTACAACACGTTAGGAGTAGAATCTGTATCGGCCTCTATTTGGATGGTGCTTCCCTTAACAACCTGTTCCGTTTCCAAATATCTTCAATCTGTATCCTGGTCGTATCTTGTTGCTCTTGGACTGCCGATTCTGATTCTATCTGCTAAATTTTGGTGCAAACAATAGGATTCATATTATACCATTTGCAACGAAGGAAAGAAGAACTCCGTCCAATCCTTTGTAAAGTTTTGCTTGCTTACATGAACAACTTGCAAGGAAAGTAACAAGAAAAGAAAAGATCGAACCAAGAGGGAAAAATCATGGCGCGAAGACAAGTCACCGCGTCACTTGTCTCGGGCATGATAATTTTATAGAGATTATGTAGAAACAAACCGTATTATCTGGAACTTTTATATAGAATAAAAATTATATTATTGTGATATTAGGTACGTGGACACTAACCTAAATTCTGGGTCCAATATAAATCACCGCGTCACTTGTCTTGAGCATGTGAATTTTATAGAAATTATGTAGAAACAAAACATATTATGTGGACCCGTGGTCAAGACACCTCAAGGCATAATTCATATGGGACATAAATGGGTGTTCATAAGAAAGCATAATGAACGCAATGAAGTGGTGAGGCACAAAGCGAGATTAAAAGCACAAGAAGTCATGCATAGATCCGATATCGATTATGATGAAACATATTCTCCTGTAATTGATGGCATTACATTCCGTTATTTCATATCAATGGCAGCATGCATGGATCTAAGTATGAAACGCTGAGATGTTATGACTACATAATTATATGTGTCACTTGATTATGAAATCTTTATGAAGATTCCAGAGGGACTGTAAGGTCCCACGTATGATCGAATGATAATTGTAAGATGTATAGTATGCAATTGCAAAGTTCACTATATGGATTGAAACAGTCGGGTCGTTTATTGTACAACCAACTGAGCGAATTCCTTCTTCAGAAGGGATACGTGAATGATGAAGTATGCCTGTGTGTTCATCAAGGAACCCATGCATGGATTTTGTAACAGATATGTATATGTTGATGAGTTGAACATCATCGGAACCACGGGTGCCATACTGGAAGTGAGCTCATCCTTGAAGACAAAATTCGAGATGAAAGATTTGGGTGAGACCAAAATTGTCTCAGCTTGCAGATTGAATATTTGCCTAGTGACATATTGCTGCCCCAGACCACCTACACCAAGAAAGTTCTGAAGAGATTTTATTTTCATAAATCTTATCCACTTGCTATTCCAATGATCATTAGATCGCTTGAAGTGGAGAAATATCCATGTGGACCTAAGAGTAAGAATAAAGAAGTACTAAGCTAGAGATCCCATAATTAAGTGTAATTGGAGCATTTTTATATTTTGCAAATTTTACCAGACTTGATATTGTATTTGTAATAATTTTTTTGGCAAGATATACTTCCCAACCTACTAAGAGTCATTGGAATGCTATTAAAGGCATTCTCATGTACCTACAGAGTACTAGTGATCTCGAACTCTTTTATCCTAAGAGTCAAGATACAAAAAATCATTGGATACTCAGACACCGGCAATCTTTCTGATCCCCATCACGCCAATTCACATACATGATATGTCTTTCTAAGCGGAAATACAGCCATCTCCTGGAAGTCTGTTAAGCTGACGATAGTTGCTATGTCAACTAATCACACAGAAATAATATCACTATATGAGGCTACTCATGAGTTCATATGAATTAGAAGATTGATACATCATATTCGAGAGTCATGTGGTGTAAAGGTGGATAAAGCTTTCACAATCCTCAATGAGGATAATGATGCTTGGATTGCACACATGGAGAATAGCTATGTCAAGACTTCAATGACAAAGCATATACTCCCAAAGTATTTCTATTCATATGAGTAACAAGAGAACGGGAATGTAGAAATACAGAAAATCCAAACTGGTGAAAATCCTACGGATTTATTCACTAAAGCATTGATAGCTTCAATCTTTGTGAAGCATGTTTTTGGCATTGGCATGAGAATGCTCAAAGAGTTGTCTTCAGAGGGAGATTAATATTCATACAAATGTTCATCTTTCAAGATGGAGCGTTACACTCCTTTTCTCTTAATTAAGCTTTGTCCCACTAGGTTTTCTTAATTGAAGGTTTTTAACGAGACGACATGTGCAATAGCAAGAACGTGAGCTATACACTCTTTTCTCCTAACCGATTTTTTTCACAGCGAGTTTTTCTAGAGGAATATCTAATGAGGCATGAGCAAGACATGACATTGGTCAGGTATACAAGGGATGTGTGCTAGTCCTTTACTTGAGATACAAGAAAGGCACCTCTTCTAAAACTATATAAAGGGTGGAAGGGTCTGCATATTGTGCACACATACATTGTCTACGAGTACAAGCAATAAAGTTGAGAAGCCGTCGAGATTACATCTTATATGTATTTTTACTTTGGGTGTGCTTCTTCGTTGGCAGCACGACCAATACGTGTTCCAAATGAGCCTTGTTTCTCATGGACTACATTAAGTACTGAGGGAGCACTGCTTCACGTTTGTGCATCACCTCTGAGCAAGGTTGCAAATTTCGTTTTCGGATTACATCTCTAGGGCAGTCAAAATTCGGCCGAAATTAAAAAACTAAATTTTAAATACGATATTTTTTAGGCTGGCAAAACTAAAATTTTGGCCGAAATCAACAAAATTTTGGCCGAAATGACCGAAATTTTGTCCCTTTTCAATTCCCTGTGAAATTGTCTCATGAAGCTAGAAAAAATTGAAAAAAATATATGAAAAAATCATGCAAGCATTTACCTATATTTTCTATCTGTTTGAATGCAAAATACTAAGTATTTGTATATAAAACTAAGGATCTATCTAAAAATATAGAAACTTCACATGATTTTTGCAAGAAATAGTGCATTTGCTTGAAAATTTTCTAACAAGATGCTTCGCTCGCCGGTTCCAAATTGAGCTAAAGGCTAAGGAACTTTCAGTGAGCATAGAAACACTCCTGGCTCCCTCTCACTTGGTCTAACTAACTAGTAGCAATGTCGCCACCTATTACTTGCTTGTAGTGGGTAGCATGTAGTGGAGAACTAGAGACCGCATAACCAATTCACTTCCTAATGTATAAAGGACTCTACGTAGAAATAGAGCCAACACAGAGTAAAAAATAAATTCGCATCAAACTACTATTGCAAATTTGCAAGTATGGCGCAATCATACCCTTCCACATGTCCATTATAGCATGTGTATCACAATTGGCACAAAGGGCACAATGACTTTGTCAATTTCTCTGCTTCCTCTGGCTGAATACTGAAGAGTCATTAAATTTCACCTACATGGCACATTGTGATACCCTTTTTGCAAATTGAGCTATAGCATCAGGCACATGTGGTTGTGGAACACCGACGATGTCAAAATATGCATGTGCATTTCTTGAAGCTTATATAGGTGCTGTGAACTTAAATTAAGTTCATATTTGGATTTTCCTTATTCATAGACTTATCCTTCATGTTTAAGTATTGTTGCTAGATGTGCCGGCTGCTGTTATACCCTCTCCAACTCAGGGCCTGTTTGGTACAGCTCCAGATTCTGGCTCCACGTCAGATCTGAATTTTGTAGGCTAAAATAAATAGAATTAAGTTTATATTTTTAGTCTAAAATCAAATAATATGACCTACCTAAACACTCTTAATATATCCACAGATCCAGCTTCACGGATCTGTGGAGCTACAAATACCCAGCTCCACCAGATCCATGAATCTGGTGGAGCTGGAGCCGTACCAAACAGGGCCTCAAATCAAGATCTTTTGCATAATTTGTATATGTATGTTTTTTTTTTGCAAAATTTTCACATGTATTCCTCAGAAAAGGTGTTACAATTCGTCAAAAAAATGGTGTGAAATCTGGTCCTAAAAACATGAAAACCGATCGAATTTGTTATCATCTCGGTCCAACAAGCGTCAATTTCGACGAAATTGACCAAAATCTCACCGAAATTTCTCAAATCACTGTAGTAATTTGAAAATTTTCAGTTTTTTCTGAAATCTCGACGACATTTGTAACCTTGCCTCTGAGTGATACAAGCTCTATCACCGATTCTTCATTTACAGTAGTTGCCATCGGTTAGCAGTTGCACGAGTGACTTCGCAGGTAATTAGATTTTAAAAAAATCGTCACTTTAGATTCTACCAATTTGAATTCATCTGGAACTGTGAATTGACAATTTCTCACTAGGAGTTTATGATGGAAACACAATTCTCATTACATACATGTAGCCCATAGATTGGAGTATCCGACGGTACAAATGCAACCCTTTTTGCACATCCGTTCAACTACTAAAGTGAATAACCATGCCATTCTTAAACAGGACAATGTTGCTATCAAGTCGACAAGTAAAAATGGTTAGAGATCTGTTTAAAACGCAAGAATTTCATAATAAACAGTTTAGTTTCCGCAGATATCTAGAAAAAATTTCGCGTTCAGTGACATGAGCCCATACAAGAGAGGACAGCAAAGCATGCCAGGAACCTCACATTGATGTCCATGTACAAAACGGCTCATCGTTAGAGAAAGGAGATGTGGGCGAACAAGATAAGCTCAGTAGCTGGCTTCTTCGCCTCTCCTTTCTCTGTCATCCCCTGAGCTCTTGTCACTCCATGTCCATGTACAGCTAAAGCTGCAGCAGCCAAGAAGCAGACGAAGACGATGGAATGAGGCCTACAGCAGCAACAAAGCCTTCCTTCTTTCTTGCCAAGCACCAACCAATCCCCACATCATCAAGGGCAGCAGCAGGAGTAGTAGCAGCCGATCCATGCAAGAAAGTCAAGAAGTGTACTGGCCGGTCATGGCGAACTGCAGTGGCAGGTAGCAGTGCCGACGCTGACGACGACGACGGCTATGAGGACGGCCAGTCTGTACCAACAAGGACACGAGCAAGAAGGCGGGCCCGGCTATCGGCGAGGCGGCGGGAGAGCATCAGGCTTCTGGACGTGCTGGACGGCGCCGGTGGCGCGGAAGCCGGCGGCATCGGCGAGTTCCTGCGGCACCCCGCCGGCGTGGAGTCCCTCCTCAACACCAGGGCGCTGCAGAGCTTCGCGCCGGTGGAGTCGGAGCCCAACACGTTCAGGTGCACGCTGCACCGCATCGGGTTCCTGGGATTCCAGATCGCCCCGGTTCTTGACCTCCGCGTCACCCCGACCTGCACCGACTGCACCGTCGAGATGCTCTCCTGCAGGGTAAGTATGATGCTTTGATGGCTAGTAATTTTCCCTTGTGATGCAAAATGATGATCGCTGATTTGTGTTTTGTTTAATTGCGGTGCCAGTTTGAGGGTTCAGGCTCAATTGAACAGCAGAATGAGCTCTTTTCAGGTACAGTTCAGGTCCTGCATAATCTCTTTCTGTGTTAAGAGTTTATAGTTTCGCAAGCACTTGCTCTCTGTTTGGTGCAATAGTGTCAACAACTTTAGCTATGCTGTACTCACTGTCTCACACATTTGTAAGGTTCTTTACAATTTTCAGACATTTGATTCGTCATCAGTTAGTTGTTCTGCGACATCCTCGAGTTGTGCTTGTACACCATTACCCTCAGTCTGAACATCTGTTTTGCAAATAAGTTGCGTCTGAGATAAAGTGTTGGATGTTGGCAGCGTTTATGAGGAACCATATAACATGGGGAGACAATGGTGAGGAGCCATGCTTGGACATTGATGTCAATTTGGAGGTTACTCTCGAGGTATGCATTGAATTCAGTGGAGTACTACACATCTGCACCCAAATGAACGTACAATTTTCACTGGTTTTGTATTGTAAAATTTCCCTTCTGAAGCATGGCACTAAGAGATGTTTAGTTGAAAATTATCCTCCCAGAGACGACATGATTTCGTTCCAACAAACCATGAATTTCCACATATTTTGATTGCAGGTGTACACAAAGCCATTCAGCTTGCTTCCATTGTCAGCAGTGGAGAAACCCGGGAACCTGTAAGGCTCTACATCCTTGAAGTTTATGAACTATTAGTGAAGACAAAACTTTCAAATAGAATGCACGTTCTCACCCAATGCTTACGAAAACTAGTTTTTAAAAAGATCGGTAATCCCCTCGAGATGCTTATGCGGATAGCATATACCTCTTTTTTTTTTAAAAAAAAAGACTTAGATAGCATATACCTCAGTTTATGCCATTTCTATATTTTGAGACTGAATCTATGTTCAGTTTTATTAGTATCACTTTGATTTAACCCGGGCACTGGATGTTTGGCAGGCTGATGCAAAGCCTATTGGACAGGCTTGTTCCCATGCTGGGCGAGCAGCTGCTCCGAGACTACCATGTCTGGGTTCAACAAGACAGCAACAGCCTGAAGCTTTCTCATGAGAGTTTTGAGACTGACACTACCATCCCAGGATCTAAGTCCTGAGAATTTTTTATTATTTAACTTTTTATTTTATTTTTATTGATAACCTCTCGTCCAACTTAGTTTGAAATCTCTCCCTTTTGGATACACAGTTGGTCGTGACATGACAAAATAACTTTGCCACGCCAGTCATCTTGGCGTGACCAAGTCGTGTCACTCCATTTTGTCCATTTTGACTGGCGTAGTACTGTTGTTTTGCCACGCCACGACCAATAGCGTGGCAAGGGTCATTTTTTTTTGTTGCTCAAAGCTAAACATAACCTGTGGCATATCAGTGTTGTTGTAATGAAGGGTCAGATTTGAAAATAAATTGGACAAGAGGTTATTAATAAAAATAAAAATAAAAAATTTAAATAATAAAAATTGCTCTATCTGGTCGGATGGCTTCATCAAATTCAGAGAGTTCTGAGAGAAGAACTAATGAATTCTGAGGAAACATGTGGAGAGCTGGTTTTGCGGAATATTAGTTGGTGGTGTATCTAAATTGCTGTGGGTATAATACAATACTGATCAAGGATAGTTTTGAAGACTATTGATGTCAACTGCCCAAATCTATGAGAACTCTCAATCTTTTTTTTTTCCTTTATTTATTTATACTCAGGGATCAAATTGTTTAAGTTTTGTTTGTTGTTACCTTCAGAATCACAGAAACCCGATAGGAAAAAGGGATTCAAGACAAACTATTGATGAAGTAATTAAGGGTTAAAAAGTGGAAAGCAAAAAGGATTTTCTTTTAGTCATCGTATCATCGCCTTTCTAAGAGAACTGCTGATATAATAGTCTAACAAAACGTAGATAACATCCAAGAAAAAAATAGCCAAAACAATTTCCGTCGCCGGGACTCGAACCCGGGTCTCTCGGGTGAGAGCCGAGTATCCTGACCAGCTAGACTACGACGGAATCTGGCATGCAGGTACAACAACCCTTCAAAGGTACATATAGAAAATGTCTCCCTCCATGGCAGTTTGCTCATGTATGACATGCACATGGATGCAAAAGAAAGATATAGTTAAGTGTTTTCTGTGTAGAAAATTCACATACACCAAAATTGCTTGCAAGTGAATACTTATGGCATCTGCAAGGAAATGCCATTATTCCATGACATCATCACATCTCCAATTGTACGAACCTTGGACATATCTCAAGTAGTAACGACAACTTTAATACATCTTGGTAGTTGTTCTGGTCTAATATGGTTAAATTTTCTAACGAAATTTGTAGTTTTATACCTTATTTACAGTTTTTTCAGTCATCAGATTATAAATGTGCATGTGAGCTTTGGTGAGATTAGTTCTCTCGCGTTGATGTCAATACATTACACATTAGATTGTGCTGAATTCTTCAGAATTGTATTTGTATGTGTAGATCGTATATATAGCGCATCATGGTACACAATAACAGAAGTACATACAAAGATAAAAACGAGCAAAAGATATTACATATATAGAGTGACGTACGAGATTAAGACTGATAATTTAGGAAACCAAGAGTTCAAAAATAAATTCAAAAGAGCTCGAGGGAACTAATGATGAAATATTGTTGCTCTTTTATGATGTATTTCATACCTTTCATCAATGTTCACTACTACAGAATGGTACAACACTATCATTTCATCTGGGTCGGTTCTCAACTTTTCAGGAATACCGATTGTGATAGATGATTCGGTGAGGGTGTAATAATATGGTGGGGAATCATCACAATCACTTATGACCTCAGAACCACAATCGGTTCCGAGGCTAGAACCAATTGTGATGTAGGTTCTTAGGAGAGAACCGATTATGATGTATACATGTATATCATAATCGGTTTTTAGGTGAGAACCGACAATCGGTTCTAAACTCATAATTGATTGTGATGTGCCTCTCCGCTAGCTTATATAACCTTCGGGCTAAACTCTCCGCTAGGTTATATAACATTCGGGCTGACCTTCGATGCTTCGCCGCTACTGTCCTCCCGAGCCCTCCTGGAACCCTACCGCCTCCCTCCCTAGCCTCTCTCACTACCACCCTGAACCAGCCCCAATATAGCCCCATCTTCATCCCAGATCTGGCAATCTCCGACTTCCACGACCCAAAGCCAGCGATCAGGTATCTTCATCTATGTGGTCCTGTTATTTTGATGGTTTCACTACTCTAGTTACATCTACATACTCTACAAATATATGAGTCCTACTCGAAACGTCCAATATATTATTTGAATATTTGAGTGCTAGATCACACAGGAATCTGAACCTTATTTTCTTTGGAGAAATTGACTTTTACATCGTTGTTAATGTCCTGCACTCCACTAATAATCTTGCATCTTTTGCATAAAAAACAATTTACTTCTCATTTTATTTGACCTTTCATGCGAAATACACTCAGTAGGTTCTTTATTATTATCATCCTCCCATTCCATTCTCATCCTTGTTTGTCTCACCTTTTTAAACCATTCATGTTGTGTACTTTTGTCGTCTTTATATTTTATTTTGGTGTGTATGTATTTGCTGTGGATTTTAGGTTTTACAGATTAGGTGATAATACTATTTTCTTTATAGGAATTTTTATGCAGGTGTATATTTGTTAGCATGGAGTCAGAAAAGGGAGGAAGTTGTTGGGTTAAAAGCACCTAAAAAAGAGAAGCGAGTGAGAGAGAAAATAGAACTCAACCTCGTGTAGAAGCACCATATGTTGCACCAAAACAGAAGATAGCTGTCAAATCATTACCAGATAAAACTGTTGCGAATTTTTAGGGGATGACATTGCTTGACCTCTCTAAACGAACCGGTGCATCTATCATTGCACTCAAGGGATACTTGCGGATCTTGGTGAGAAGGTTGAATCAGACTTCGACTCTATCAGCATTGATCTTGCTGAATTAGTTGCTATGGTATGTATTAGTTGCTAGGGATGATATATATTCTATTTATTGTATGCCATTTTTTCTGTTGAATTCATCATCTTCATGCCTATATTATCTTCCTTGATAGGTGTTTGTGAATATTGCTCATGTTGGTGGCGGCCCAATAAGTCAACATGACACTCATCAAGCACAAGCATACAGAGCATATATAGTTGGTTTCAACATTCACAATCCACCAAGTGCCATCACTCTAGCAGCAACCACAAGCCAACATAAAGGTACCGTGTTTATTATTGCTCTATGTCTGTCCTACTGACGATTAATTATACATCTTTGGAAGAAATCTAGTTCTTTTCCTTGGAGATCAGTGGTGATTTTCATTGTCATTTTTGGGTGGTCATTGTCATAATTCTATTGCTCATAAGTTGTTCCAGCTTCGAGACTTCCAATGGTATGCCTTTTGTGTGCGTGCATGTTTTGCAGGATGCTAATTACGCTCATTCTGTCACTCAAATTTAATTGTGGTGACATTGGTTGCTAACTACAGTTTTTCTCTCTTTTTTTGTAGGTCATACTGCTGGACCATTTCAATGCAGTTAAGTCACCGTTGCGTCATTGTATGGTTAGTAGTTGGAGTGTGGTTTTCTTCAGTTATATATATGTGTGTGTAGTTTAGAGGGTTTCCTATGCATTGGCTTGGCTAATTTCACATTGCCATTTGTGCTTATCCAGATAGTGGAATTAATTTATCTATCATATGCATATAGGTATGAATTTGACACTGAAGTATCCCTAATTCATCTGTTTATCAGGACTAGCTCTTATGCGTTGTGTGTAACACAAGCATATCTCAATTGTATGATGAACCATACTAGCTAAATGTGTAGATCTGTGTTGGATTCTTAGGAACCATGAGTACTAGTTATATGAATTTCTAGTGTAATGTGTGTGCCATTGCAAATAAGATTGAAAATAGTGAAGCTATGTTTGTACGCACTCCTAAATTACCATACAGTGTCTGCTATTAGATGAAAAAATAGAGCTAAAGATGTGTTGGACATCATATCACAATCGGTTCTTATCTCATAACCGATTGTAATGTGTCCCTCATCACAATCGGTTCTGAGCTAAGAACCAATTGTGATGACGCCATATTTCTATCCGGCGAAAACCGACTGTGATAGCGTCTCCTCATCACTGTCTAACGACTTTGTATCGTCATCAAAACCGACCCAGATGACAAAAAGAACCGATTGTGATGTTTATTTCTGTAGTAGTGGTTGCGGTGCCTTACTTTGCTACTACACAATTAGTAGCGGAATATATTTAAAATTTCGATGCATAAAACTATTTTATCCATATTATTCTAAGTGAAATGGCAATTAAAACAAGTTTTCTAGGCTATTCCTGGCATGTTCTAATAATGGAAAACACTAGAGAGAAAGGGAGAAAAAATAAAAAGAAATTAATGCTGAAAAAAATTATTTGAAACCAAGCCAAAAAAATCTTGAACCCTCCTGATGTTGAAGATTTTTTTGACAAAATTATGGTTGGAGCATATATAGCTCTGTTACATTGTGCCCATCATATGTACATTGTAATTGTTGGACTTAGATAATGAGTCTTAACAATTCCATGCATGAAAAAGGTTGGTTAACATTCAACTATTCAAGTATTGAACTATGCCACAATCCTTGTTCATGATTAGTAGTATCTTCATATAGGATGCTTGACATCCTCAAGATTGAATTCTAAGGAAGTTAGACAATGAATTATGAACAATTCCACTTAAAAATTTCAATTTTCAAATTTCGCGCCTTTTATCGATTCCCGCGCCTTTTCTCGTTCACCTCTTTCTTTTGTTTCCTCTTTTGTTTCCCACTATGAAATCGCCAAATTAAAGAAAATTTGCTTTAATTGCAACCTTATCACAACACTTCCATCACATATATATATATATAACAGTTCTCTTTCAAGAACTTATGGTATATACATCTTACACAACAAGGACACACAGTAGTGTTGCATGATCAGACTCAAGTCTTTCTTGAGGCCTCCATATATATGGCTAGTTACACTAATTAGGACAGCAGGCCATGCTCACACATATACTAACGCACGGCTTCACACAAACAGCTATATATATATATATATATATATATATATATATATATATATATATATATATATATATATATATATATATATATATATATAAGGCGTACCTAGCCACGGTCGATGTCGATCACTCGCCGTGCAGTATAGTGGCCATCAAGGTGGCGAAGTCGTCGAGATCGATGGAGAGCAGGCAGTCAGCTGCATTCAAAAGGTCATCAATGTTGCCGTCAATGTCGTTGCTGTTACCACGATCAGTAGTAGCAGCACCGGTAGTTGCACCTGCGCCGGCGGCGACTGCCATGGCCTCAGCCACGGCGGGTCCAGCTGCTGGCACGGGTACTGCCGGTTTAACGACATAGTCGGTGAGCTCGAGGGCGTACTTCTCGGCGACGGCCTTGATGTTGGCGACGTTGAGCCTGACGCGCCTGGCCTCGGGGATGTTAGGGCGCGGCAAGGCGGGGAAGTTGAAGGCTCGCGGCGCGGGGGGCCGCTCGCCATAGAAGCAGAAGAGCATCGCGTCGTAGGCGAGCGCCGCCTGCTCGGGGAACTCGAACGTGCCCAGCCACAGCCTGGAGCGGGTGCGCGGCACGCGGATCTCCGCCGCCCACCGGCCCCACTTCCGCCGCCGAGCGCCCCACCACCCCAGGTTCTTGAGCGGCGCCACCGGCGCCTTTGCCGAGCGTGCGGTGGCGCTGCGGCCGCGGGCTTTTCCCTCCCTCGCCCCCCTCTTCGCCTTCGGTGCCACGGCCGCCATGGACGACAACCTGAAAGAAACAGAGACGAACACTGGTGCGCAGTGAGAGTATGGTGTGAGGAGAAGTGGGAGGAGGGGAGGGGGGTTTTAAAAGGGGCGACGAGCTGACACGTGGCCGCATGCACTCATTCATCAGGGGCCGGGGCCGTGCCCGTGCCCACTGCCTAGTGTGCATTCAGCGATCAGGTTACTTTGCAAGGTTTTCTTTCATGGCCGCCTAATGAATCCGTCATTGCACACGTAATTCTATCTCTACGATTAAAGTACCATTAAAGCATGTACTCATTCGGTAGTCATAGAGAGTATACATAGTTACATACACGTATACATTGAAATGATATAGTTATTGTAGTATATTAATTTTACCTGCATTTATGCGTATATATAGGCAAACAAATACTCTCTTTGTTCCTAAATAGATGAAGTTTTACGATTTTGCACTTCAACAAAACCACATGTAGAAAATACCAAATCGTCCTCCTTTATTAGCTCACTTAATGCTCTTGGATGGTGTGTATTACTCTATTTCATAATAATAAATAACATTGGGAATCATAAATGGTAGGGGTATATTGCAAAGGAAAAAACAGTTAAAATTATCTCGAAATTGTAGAATGACATGTATTTAGGAACAAAATTTGAAAGCTTGAATGACATGTATTTAAGAACGAAGAGTGTAGATATAGAGACGCTAGACATAAGATATGCATAGAGAGCATACATTTACCTGCATCTATCTATCCATTATATTATTATAGCATAGGCAAAAAAAGTCACCATGTTCGTTCTCAAGGCTAGAAATTTCTACATTAATCAGAAGAAAAAGAGAAAGATCTACACCATTGATCATGGTAGGTCCAGATTATAACCGTTTAGATTAAAAGAAAGAGTTCATATCAATAATAATCCAAACAATAACTGAAATCCAGAAGAAAAAAATAAGGAATTTGATTTCCATACAAATTCCTAAGTAAAATCCCGAAATAAAAAAATTCAGAATAAAAATTAAACAAAATTAGCAATTGGATTTGTTATGAATACCAACAAAAATAACTGAAATTCAAAATAAAGCATAAAATAAAACCAGCAATTTGATTTCAATACGAATTCCAAAGTAAAATATATAAATAACTATAAATCAAAATAAAAATTAGCAATTGGATTTGCATATGAATTCGAAAAAAAAGTTGAAATTTGAAATAGAAAACAAAAGAAAATTAGCAGTTTGATTTCCATACAATTTCAAAATAAAAAACCTTAAATAACAAAAATTTAGAATAGATTAAATACAAATAACGATTTGGTTTCCATACCAATTCCTAAGTAAAATCTTTAAATAAATATATTTCAAAAAAACAAACATTATTAGCAATTGTATTTGTACATCAATTCCAACAAAAATAATTAAAATTCGGAATAAAAAATATAATAAAGTAGCATTTGATTTTGATATGAATTCCAAAATAAAATCTCTAAATAACCACAATTCTAAATAAAAATTAAACGAAAATTAGCAATTGGATTTTTATGCAAACCCCAACAAAAAATAATTTAAATTGGAGTAAAAACATTGCAATTTGATTTCCATTCAATTGCAAAGTAAAATCCCTAAATAACTAAAACTTAAAATAAATTAAATACAATTAACAATTTGATTTGTATATGAACTCTAATAAAAAATAAAAGTTATAACAAGTATGGCATGAATGGCGTCGGAAGAGACCACAAAACAACGCAATGGTGTCAATTTGTCTAAACGAGACATCGACCTACTAGGAAGCGAAGAGTTGTGGCAATGACGCAAGGGATGAGGACAATGTCGTGTTCCTCACCTTAGCCGTTTGACAGGGACAATGTCATGCTACTCACTGAAGTCATTGAAGAGAAAGGCTAGAGTCAAAGGAGCGAAGGGCTATGACAACGAGTGGTGAGCGTCGGCATTATTGAAGAAGTCAGTGTACAAATAAGCTCGATAATGGGAGGTTTTGGCAGAGAAGAGATAAAGTTTTGCATTGAAGATGAGCTATAACAATATGGGGCCATCACGTAGATAGGAGTGCGCCATCACTGGTGATAAGGACAACGTCACCGACGATGGCAAGAAGATTCTTCATATCAGTAGACAGCGACTAAAACAGATATGTTGGCATCAGTGAATATGCAAGGTTACTACGATTAGCGAGGAAGCCATAACGTTGAGGTAGTCAATGTTGAAGAAGAGGAGCGATCAACATAGGAAAAAAAGGAACATCGAGCATGTATAACATCATGCATGCCTTTGTACAAATAGAAGCACAAATGTGAAGAAGTAGAGGAGCAAAGAGCTCGAAGTAGAGATGACGCAACTATAGGCTTAGGGCCACCCAAGAGAGCACAACGGGTGTCCGTGGAAGGGATCGACGATGGTTGCACGTGTATGCATGTTTGATGTGGCAACAGTCAGCATTAAGTAATAATTAAAGAGAAGTAGAAGATAACTATGTGGTAGGATGAGTAGAAGCTAAGAGATTGTATTGAAATAGGTGACAGCTAAGATGGATCGATTAAGAATTGGGCGTGCTATTGGAGGTTGAAGTAGAAAAGTTATAGTGGCGAGAAGAGATAGGAGATAAAGTTTTGTGAGGTAGCTAGCGTGTGAGGGATTATAAGTTCAAGTAGGTCTCTCATGGTGCATTGGTGTACGTAGGTCTCCTATAGTGGATCGGTGTAGACGTGAACAATATACTGTAATACCATGTAAACTAATAAGATAATTTACCGTACATTTAATCAACGTATTGCTTTAAGATTAAATAGAGGTATATATGCATGAATATATTTTGGAAAAGAGTAACTAATGGAGGAGAATAGAAGCATGTAACTACATGATCTATGCATGATTGAGAGAGCTTACATTTTAAGAACATCAACAACTTAGTATACTCAATGATTTTCTTCCATCAAACTCATATGTCAGTTACATTCTTCATGTTATATTTTCCATCAAGTTTCTTTTGTAATTTCTAATGTTTTAAAATCCTAAATATCCTACAAGATACATAAACATATCCTCAAACATCTAAATTATATGATACTAAAAACCTTGAAACAAATCTAGCCATGCAAATGTGCAGACTACTATGCTAGTTTATATGTAAATTAAATGTAATACCCTAGTCCAAATTCGCTCAATTTCCAGCCCACCGTGGGGCAAACCCACGTATGCATGGCAATCCACTCATACTTTCATCATCGTTAGTTTCGTGTAAAAGGATTAACTCGAAGGTGCTACTACTACTCAGTTTAGACAAGCAATATAGGACTAATCTCATCACCACTCTGTATGAGCCTTCATAATAACATGCAGATAGATCTATGAACGCCGTAGGATATGCACGCTGAGAAATAGATTATAGATAGAAGATATGTGTGCGCACCAAGAGATATAGTATTATGGATAAATGACATGTATGTATGTGGAGAGTGTTTTGCCTGAGTTTATAATTAACCTCCATTAAGGAGGGGTAACTAACTAAAAACCCATTTTAATTTCAGAAAAAATCGCTTAATTCAATACAAATTCGAGAATGAATTTTGGTAGGTATTAATTCATCACAATTTAATTCATATAGTTGTACGCATTGCATGGAGCCATAGAGAGTATACATACACGTGTACATCGAGATGATATAGTCAATGTAGTACATTTTAATGCAGTGGATATAGATTAGACGGAAGATATGATTTTATATATAGAGAGAGAGGGGATGGCGAAATGGAGCATCATGGGGCTGTGCACTGTGATTTCAAATACGCGAATTCAAGCCAAATTCGAGTATAATTTTTTTGAAACTTTCAGTTTTAGGGTATATAATTATCTATAACAATTCAAATGAAATACATAACTTTAAAAAAATATACTCGAATTTAAATATTTTAAACAAATTTAGATCACATACTTTCCTAATTTATATATAAAATCAGCACATACGTAGTCAAATTATCATCAAAAAAAGGAACTCTAGTTTGAACGTTAGTAAACTGGTTAAACTCAGTATCCTAAAAAAATTTAAAAAATTCGCATGGAAATACCTATTTTGGATTATGGTGCCCCAGGTATATACACACACATACATAAATACATATATATATATAGTATAATTACCTGGGGCACCATGGTGCTCGGGCTCCATGATCTAAAACGGGTATTTTTCCTATGTATTTTCATGCGATACTTTTTGAAATTTCTATGATACTGAGTTTAACCAGTTTACTAACTAGTTCAAACAAGTTTGAACTGAAATTCAAACTAGAGTTTCCCTTTTTGATGATAGTTTGGTTGTAGGTATGTGCTGATTTTATATATAAATCAGCAAAGCATATGATCCAAACTTATTCAAAATCTTTGAATTCGAGTATATTTTTTTCAAAGGTATGTGTTTCATTTAAATTGTTATAGATGGGTATATGCCCTAAAACTGGAAAATATACTCGAATATGGTTTGAATTCGCGCATTTGAAATCATAGTGCCCGAACACCATGGTGCCCCATTTCAACTTCCTATATATGTATGTATAATATATGTATATGTATATGTGTATGTGTATGTGTATATATATATATATGTACATATACATATACATATATATGTATATATATATATATATATATGTGTGTATATATATATACATATATATATATATATATATATATATATATATATATATATGGGAAGGATATGCAGTTATGCACGCCGAGAAATAGATTGTAGATAGAGGATATGTGCGCGCACCAAGAGATTTGTTATAGATAGAAGACATGTATGCATTTGAAGAGTGTTTTACTTGAATTTAAAATTAACCTGCATTAAGGAGGGTAATTAATTAAAAATCCACTTTAATTTCAGAAAAAAATCGCTTAACTCAAGATGAATTTTGGTAGGTATTAATTCATCACAGCACTTACAGTTGTACGTACACCCACAAGTTTTTCACATTTTTTTTAATGCATTTTAAGTAAAGTGATATGATATATGCAAAGGTGAGCATGGAGTTGCATGCCTACATGCAGTGGCGGACTCACCAGGGTCAAGGGGGCTAGGGCACACCCTATCTTCGACGAGACTATAGGTACCCTCTGCCCGCCGTGGGGCGCCACTGCGCCATGGACACCACCGTGGAAGCTTGGAAGGCTAGAAGGAGAAGGAAAAATGAAAGACTAGAGGTAGAAGGACTTACCGATGGCTTTGTTACATGGGCCAAGGTGTCGAGCCACAAAATTGGGCCAGCACCACCACGTGATCCACGCCAGCCCAGCCCACTAGCCACCACGGACAACACCTCACTACCAATCTTCCACTGACTCCAATCCCTAATCTCCATTTCCCATCCCAATTCCCAAATCTAGAAATCCACAATTGAATCCCCAACCGGTCAAGGACTGAGCACCGAGGGGCGAGCACAGCGGCCGACCGAGGCACCGAGCCCCCGACTACTGAGCCCTCGCACGACAGCTGGCGGAACAATCAAAGCTAGCGAGGTCGGTGGCAGCCTGAGGAGGTCGGTGGTCGGTTGAGGAGGAGGCTCGAGGTTGGCGAGGTCAGTGAGGCAGGCGGCCGAGGAGGGAGCTTAGGGAGTGCGGGCGGCCAAGGAGGGAGCTCAGGGAGGCGCCGATCGAGGAGGAGCTATGGGAGAAGCGGCCAGCTGAGGAGGGAGCTCAGGGAGGCAGGCACGCAGAAGGGGAGCCGAGGCGATCGACCAGGCCGGGGCGGGGCAGAGGCACAGAGACAAAGAGCAGAGACCAGAGGGGATTGAGGAGTGAGAGAGCTTTTGTGTGGAGTGGAGTACTGGAGTGGACGGCATCAGTCATCTAGTCATCTACAGCAGAGAGGTATAATTTTTTTTTGTTTCATTTTTCATGAATGACCAATGATGAATGCATCACTAACTTTGCTCATTTTAATCTACCGGTAGCTATTTACATATATTTACGGGTTTTTTTGGAACGCACTAACCATTATGGCATTATCTATCTTTGTTGTATTTCACATTTTGATTATGTTTCTCTTCTAATTATGTTTGCTTTTCGATCACAATAGTCAATACATGGTTCTACTTTGTTTGATTTGTTTGTCTTATTTTAGCATTGTTTATCCTGAGTCCGCCACTGCCTACACGCCTAGGAAACCTGCATTCATCTGTACTGTACACATGCCATTGAAAGATTATTTGCCCTATGTATGCCGTATGCCACACACGTACGTATATGCACGAGGTTCATCAAGAACAGGCACGTACGCACGTGATGTTTCGCGCCGGGACGTACGCATGCATGCATTGATCGAGGGGATGAGCCGGCGGCCGTTGGATCCGTGACGCACGCAGGCGTCGGATGGGGGAGAGAATCACGTACGCCGAGAGGCCGCCGACGAACGTCTCGCATGCCGAGTTGGCCGCTTCTACGCCGCTGCGCCCGTCGTCGGCGACGAGATCACACGTCTGACTTTGCGACGTCGAGTAGTCCAGTATGTGTGTGTACAGGCGCAACAGAACCAGGCCACGCATTGAATCGCCTCCTCCGTACGTACGTACGCGGCTAAGTAGAGTAAGTACCCTCTTGGCCTCTTGTAAGACTAACTGCGTTGATACGTCGGTTATGCGCTTGATCATGTGTTGATTGCATGATCAGCGTTAGGATCGAGAGATATATATGGATATACACGTAGGATATATATATCCAGAATGCTCTGCACTGGCACATACTGCGTCATCACTCATCTGCACATTTTGACTCTTGTGTACGTCGAGGAAATGTGTTTGCGTGTGTTGTTGATGTCTTTTATTTGTCATATCTTGGTTGAGAATATTAATTGACATATATGCCATGCCTGTATTGTTCGTGTTATGGAAGCCTATATTGTACATCTTCGTTGAGAACATTAATATATTTACATGTATGTATTTTTTTTTCAAGGGAAAAGAGAGATATTATTCAACACAAAGGAGCATTACAATCATTGAGCACCAAGTGCTCAATACAGGGAAGAACTCCAGCTAACCACACCGCTGATCTTTTGGAGCACAACGCGTGTGCTAGCTAATGTGTTACCTTAATAAAATCTCTTTTAACCTTAACAACTCAAACACCATTCATTATCTCCATTACATCTCTTGCATCCCTGAAGCTATGGGATAACAAGGATCTATCATGAACTAAAGAGAATAAGTTCTTAACATACGAAGCACAATCAAACTCTAGGATTGCGGGGAGATGAGTCCATTGGCGTGCTAAATAAAGGCCTTCATAACAGGCTGCAAGCTCAGTCTTTTGCAGACCCGAAGTGCTGGAGTAAACACCAAGAGGAAATGATACTCTAGTCGTGTTCATCTCTGATAATAACTCCAGCACCTACCTCGCCCGTTGCCCCACGAATGAACCATCAACATTAATTTGATCCACCCTGTTTCAGGTGGCCTCCATTTCTCCATATGAGCAGTAGCAACACAATTGCCCTCGATATGCCTTCGGCTAGACTCGCCTTTAAAATTCATAATGTGTTTACCTTTACCATCGTCCGAAGGGGGTTGTCAGGACTACAAAAAAGAGTTCCAAAGAGCCTCTAGGGATCGGATTGACCGTTCCACATAGAAGCTTTCCCCACCATTCGTTAGGGCATTTCGATTGTTCAAAATCTTCCAAAATAATAACATCAAGGCTAGCTCTCTCTTCTTCAGAAATTCTTTCTAGCAGGAGAAGAAACCAATTTGGCCCAAGACCTGTTCGACAGCTCCTTAAACGTATACCTTCAATAGTTGCTCTTGCATGGGTACCGGAAACAACAGCATGAAAAGTGTCTTCCGTGTTGGTTCAGAGTTGAGAATATTAGTTCACATGCGTATGTATTGATCCTTAATTATTGTTGTGTGTGTTGGTTTAGCCTACCTTTTGCTCCATCCAGGGGAGGAGTCAGCCAAGCCCAAACCTCATGTTGGTCCACAGGTTATTGGACTGAGCTATGATTTTTCATAAATTTTTAAATGAATTTACATAAGATTTTATTGCCAGACCTCCACCCCGCTCCATCTACACCTTTGTGTATCGTGCCTAGATTTTTGTCGTGTAAAATTTGAGAGGAGATTTTCATGGCTCCCTATTGTATAAAAGCCCTTACTGATCCATGATGAAATGTGTGTATAGTTCTTAAAATTTTCGAGCATAGTAATCATGGTTTGCCTATTCCCACTTTCATTAGTCGTTACTAGTCAGGGTCACGCGCTACGCTGCGTCGTGCGAAATTTGGGAAAATTCGGTCGCGCGACGCTGCGTCGCGCGAAATTTGGTCCGATGGATATTTTCGGAAAAAAATTACGTGATTTCGGTTATATGTGTTTTTTTTAAAAAAAAGGCTGCTAGGAGCCGTCAGTGAGTCTACGGGTTTTTTTTAAGAAAACCGCGGAGGGACTTGAACATAATTTTGTTTTTTTTTCATAATTTTGGTTTTCTTGTTTTTTTAAAAAAATGGGTCGTTAGGACCCGTTGGCGAATCTGTGGACTGCTATAAACCGTCGGCGATTCTGTGGTTTTTTTAGAAAACCGTGGAGGGATTTAAACGTATTTTTGTTTTTCTTCGGTTCCAATACGCTAAAAACCGATTTCTTGGGATCCAAACGTATTTTTGTTTTTTTTTCGGGTCTATTTTGCTAAAACAGCTGGGAGGACCGGAACGTAAATTTCGGATTTTGCCAGGATCCTTTATAAAAAAACCGATAGAAGAATCTATCCGTAATTTCAAATTTTTCGGAGAGGCTCAACGAGGGAATCGCTGATGTGGCATCGGCGGGAGGGAGCCAATCCCTCCCACTATAATATAAGTAAGTAAGTATAGTATAATATACAAAATGGGTATATTCTCTTATGTATTGTACGTTTAATTTTTTGAAATTTTTAGGATGTTAAGTTTAACTAGCTTATTAACTAGTTCAAACAAGTTTGAACTGAAATTTAAACTAGAGTTTCCTTTTTTGATGATAGTTTGTTTGTAGGTATGTACTGATTATATATATAAATCAGCAAAGCATGCAATCTAAATTCGTTTAAAATTTTTGAATTCGAGTATATTTTTTCAAAGGTATGTGTTTCATTTGAATTGTTACAGATGGGTATATACTCCAAAACTAAATTTTTTGAAAAGTATACCCGAATTTTGTTTGAATCCGTGCATTTGAAATCATAGAGCCTAGGCTCCATGATGCCCCATTTCGGCATCTATATATATATATATATATATAGGAAACCGAAATGGGGCACCATGGTGCCTGGGCACCATGATTTTAAATGCTCAAATTCAAGCTATATTCGAGTATAATTTTCAAAAAAATCAGTTTTAGGGTATATATCCATCTATAACAATTCAAATGAAACACATACCTTTGAAAAAATATACTAGAATTCAAAGATTTTGAACAAGTTTGGATCACATGCTTTGCTGATTTATATATAAAATCAGCACATACCTACAACCAAACTATCATCAAAAAGGAAAACTATAGTTTGAATTTTAGTTCAAACTTGTTTGAACTAGTTAGTAAATTGGTTAAACTCAGCATCCTAAAAATTTCAAAAAAAATCGCATTAAAATATATAAGAAAAATATCCTTTTTAGATCATGGTGTCCCAAGTAATTATACTATGTATGTATGTATGTATGTATGTATGTATATATGTATGACACACTAGAACAAGTAGAGCACACCCCAAACTCTTTGTCTCTATAGAAAGAACACACTACGTATCTACAAAGTGACCACAGTTGGAGGCCTGGTGCCCTGGTCCAACTGGTGCAAAACGAAGGCCAGAACTAAGCCAGGTGGAAGGGCAAATGGCTCGAGTACGTGCGGCCGCAAGTGTTACGACATAGGAGTAACTAGAATAGACGAGTACAAGGTCATATCTTCCGGTTTTCTTTTCCCAGCATGTAATATATGGTCTTTTCTTTTCTAGAACGTTTGTTTCTTTTTCCTTAATTCCAGGATATTTGTTTCCTTTTCCTTGAGATGATGCTAGAGGTGGGAGGAGATCTGTTGTGGGCCACAGGGATGAGTTAGACACATTAAACAATGGCCATCAGATGTGGGTGAGTAAAGCTGAGGAAAGATCTGAGAGGTTAATTTTGATGAAGGCAAGTTTCTGAGGACGTTTCGCTGGATGCATGAGGTTGAGCTATCTCTAGTAGGGTGCATTATTTGGGGTGGACGTAGAAAAGAATGCTTAGGTGCATTATAAAGGAGTATAGATGCACAACAGCGCGCTCAGCCTCGCTTCATCTATGGGGAGTTTTTGCCTTATTTTCTGCGCTTTCTGTTCGGGACGGAGAGAGCGGCAGAACATATGGACGAAAATTTGGACACCAAAGTTGGAGAAGACGTCGTCCAGTCTAAAATGCATATATGACTGAAATGGCGAGTGCAACTGTGCAAACAATGGGATCGAGTACTATGCATGCGTGGGAAATGCAGCTGTGTTATGAATTGCACCACAATATTATATAGGTGGATTGAATAAGACATCTCACTCAATTGGAATTTACCGTACAAGATATCAGGAATGCATATTTGAGCCGGAGGATGAAAACGAATTGGATACGGGCGGATAATGTTTCTGTCATATTTGTTTTTATATTTTTTTTTCAGATATAGATACAAATATGAATATGAATATGAATATGAATATGAATAATATCGAATATTGATACAGAGCGAAAACGAATCGAAATGAATACAGTCACAGATATTTATCAGCACATAAAAACCCTTTAAATTATACACAAAATAAAAAAACGTAACTAGTTTATTTGCTCCAAACATTCATAAAGAACATGTAATAGCCCAAGATTTGTATTCTTGGTGGAATTATGTTTAAAATAATAAATTATGTATTTATGAGTTTTTATGCATTTTTAGCTACTTATTTAAAATATTTTCCTATCAAGGACAATAGTCTTTGAATTTTCAAGAAAATTTAAAAGCTAATAAAATCTTTAAAATAATTTTTAAAATTTTTAGATTGTGACAAAAACTACTCTAAAAAATTCATAATTTTTGGAGTTGGTTTGCCAATTTTAATAATTAAAATTTGATTTATTATTAATTAAATTATAAAACGATTTTGAAATTCACAAACATTTTTGGGCCAAAAGAGTAGCCTTGATCTAGCCCACGTGCATATCCGGATATCCGACCTATAAATATTCGAATTATTCGGATCCGTATCTGTATCCGACGGATAGTGATCTATTGAATCCGTATCCGTATACGACAGAAAAAATCCGTATCCGTTTCCGATCCGATATTATTTGATAAACATCCGATCTAACAGAATCCGTATGTGAATATTATCCGATCATTTTCCAACCCTATCTTTTGAGGAAGTCTTTGTATATGGTAAAATCCTACAATGTAAACCATGTCTAGTATTTTTATAAAAAAAAATTGCATGTCGTAGACGTTACCGGACTTGAGGAAAATATAAACCGATGCATATTTTAGTTTAAGATTAAAAAAACTAAATGTTACGTAGGTAGTAGTTTTAAGTTTACTGGACTTGAACCTAGTAGGGCCCAAGCGACCTGATATGTTTTTAATTTGATATTATATGAGATGAAAATTTTCTGTAGCAACTTGCTCAAATTTGACGAGCCGATAAAGCCTATGCCAGGCAATCTTAAACCTAGAATCGATTAGTGCGATTATTTAGGAATTGTAATTATGTCTCAATACAGCTTGAAAAGCCGATCAAGCTTACGCTAGGCCTAATATTAAACCTACTCGATTAATGCGATTATTTATGAATTGTAGTTAACGTAAGGTAGTAATTTTAAGTTCCACACATGGCACACCTATGGTTACATAAAAAAATTTAAATTTAAGCTTAGGCCTTGTAAGGAATTTTGTAATAGTACCCAAAAGTCCATAATGTCCCTAGAAGTTCTTCATTATGTTTGCATACTAGATGCATTTGCGCGGCATCACGCCGCGCCGCGCAGGTGTGTGACATCGCGCAAAGACGATTTTCTTCTCGAAGAAAATAACTGCGAAAAAAATCGAAGAAATTTTGAGGACTTTTTCATAAAAACGTACCTAATGTAATTTTTGAGGATTTCGTGAAAAAAACGATTTGGATTTAGAATTCTCGGAAGCCTTTGCGGGACAAAATAATAATTTATGCAAAATGGAAACAAATTTAGGAAGTTTTGGGGGCCTCCTCGCTTAAAAAAATATTTTTCCAGAAAAGGACCTAAACGAATTTTTTTCTCAAAAAAGGATCTAAACGTAATGCTTAAAAACACAGAAAGGGTCTAAACGTAATATATATTTTTTTTCCGAAAAAAAAGAACATAATCGTACTTTTTTTTTTAAAAAGGACTTGAACGTAATTTTTTTTATCCCGAAAAAGGATCTAAGCGTAATTTTTTTTCAGCCGGCTCAAACGCATGGGATGCCGGGATTCCTTCATCTTTAATAGATGGATGATAATACAGAAAGCATGAGAAAGAACCTTGTTCGTTCAGCCGCATGAGAAAGAACCTTGTTCGTTCAGCCGCAGACAATACATCAAGTTTTTAAATTGCGATTTTCGCAGCTTCGCGGTAAGGTCTTAAAAAAGTTATAGCAGCTATCGCGGAAGCTATCATTCGTTACGTTTTCAGTATTAAAAGACTTACAAAGATTAAATATATATATAATATAAGTCACCTCCAAATAAATCATTACAACATGATACTTACTAATATTTTTATAGTAAGAATATGAATCAAGTCTAGAATCAACATACATACTAATATATGTCCAAAAGATCAGAAATGATAACTATATCATAATATTCTTAACAATAAGTACTCAATCACTAAGAAATATGGATGTTGGATTATTAAAAAAAAGGACAAGATGAGGTCTTATGCTAGGTTCTCATAGTTCAAACTTATAAGAGATGTATATGGGTCTTTTAGTAACGTTGGTTTTCAAAATAGACCGAATGTTTTGACCCATAGGTACCTATATATGATAGTGAAGCTATCGCTACCTATAAGCTACGTCAAATAGCGGAGCTATCGCCGGCTATAGCACTTGTAGCTAATATAGCGAAGCATTGACCCGTAGCTTCGCGTTTGAAGTCCTATCGTGCAACTATAGCTAGCTATTTAGAACACTGCAATTCATGCATCAGATCACAGGCGAATCCGCCCGAGGGTTTCATCAAGCTGAAGCCTACCCTTCCCACCGATACCCTCCTCGCCCGACAGCCATGGCCTCTACAGTTCGGCTGAAATAGGGGAAGAAGAAACACAGGAAGAAGAAGTGGCCCTTTGCTGAAGCCCATAGGCCCGAGTGCAGTCTCATAAGTTACATCCACATTCCACATATTCCATCCACCCCACGTTCCTGAAATCCCCGAATCAATCGAACAAGAGGAGAGAAGCGAGAGCCCCAGAGCGCACCTGGCGAGCAGCAGTGGCCGGTGGCACATCACGACGAGGAGAATGGGAGGTGTGGGGACGGGGACCTATGCAGCAAGGCGGCATCAGGTGAGCAGAGGAGGAGGATCGGAGGTAGTGGGGCCATTGGTCGACGGCGCAAGGAGCCGCCAGTAGAGGACCAGAGGCCGGGCGAAGGCACGAGGAGGAGGGCCAGAGGCCAGGACTGCCAGGCGGAGTCATGGAGGTCTGGATCTAGATCTTCTTGTGGCTTCGCTTCCCCTTCTGGAGGGAGGAACGAGGGGCTAGCCAGCCAGGAGGACTATAGGAGTGAGGAGAGGAGCATGGGAGGATTACAGAGGCTGGAGAGCTGAGGAAGAGGAAGTGTGGTGAACAACATGGATGCCTCTGTTGGTATGCATATTTTTCTTTTTATTATTTGCTTGCTCTGTGTACAGTATACTGCATAGTGTATAGCCAATCAGCAATATTATATATTGTTAGAATACTTAATTATATATATAATCTTATATATATAATATATTGTCCAGTTAGTAATACAGTTGTATGCTTATAGATGTATACAAACCATTAGGAATCTTGCCTATCCTAGGTGGATAGCAAAAGATCAAATGTTCAGCTCTAATCAGCTGAGAGATGTTGGTAATGGCTCTCTGTTTTGTGTGGTTGATCATCAGAACAAGTTTTGAAAATATTTATCTTGATGTAGCATGTAAGATCATTTATCTATGTACCATTAGTTTTGTTTGGTTACTGTTTCTTTTAGATGTCATTTAGTTGCACTATTAAGTACCATTTGTGTTTCACATTTGATCTTTATTTTTTTTACTGTCACTTTATGTTCATGATAAAAATGTTATACAAACTAGCAATCAGACTTTATACAAACTAGCAATCAGACTTCTCTTCTAGAGGTTGTTGCAACGTTGTTCACTAACACATTTATTTAACACCTTGGCAGTGACGGATTCAGACTCAAATCTTAAGGGGGTGTTCATCCGCCTAGAGTCTACCTTGCCGCCGCCCCCTCTGCCCTCGGCCGACCACCCTTCTGCTCATCGGGGGTAGGGTGTGCCCTAGCCCTCTTTAGTTGGATCCGCCACTGCACCTTGGTGAGTTCATCTCATTTTTGTACATTCGCTCCTGTTGGAGGACAAACTATGCAAGAAAGGGAAAGGTACTAACACACCTTTTTTGAATAATCCGGAGGACTACCACTAGTGTAGGACTTTTTCTTGCCTTTGTTATCAAAAGAATTCATATCTAATCCACTTCACTTTGCTTCCTTTATATTCGTAATTCATGTATGAATTTAGATTAAGAGACTATATTTATATCAATTTGGCTTAATCCTTTAACTCACTCTCTATTTTTCATCCTAGCTTCGCCACTACATCAGATTCCTTTGTTGTTTTTCCTCCATTTACGGCTAACGATGCAAACAGATTTCGAAGCATGATTCTGCTAAATCTGATACAATTAGCCGACCATTCCCCTTCGGTCCTAGGCGGCCACTGACTCAATGAGAACCAGTATCATTCACACTACTGAATCTCAACTCTAGTATTATAGATTACCCCATATGAGAACTTTTACAACACATCGCCATTTAGAAAGGACGCAAGAAAAAAGGTGGCGCCAGAGGTATTTACATTATGTTTAGATAAGAAAAACCAACCCACTGCCAAAGAAACGAAACAAACTTTTAGTGTTGACGCACAAACCGCACAAGTCGTAATGGAAGAGAACAAAAAAGAAATATGCACTCTGAACAAATCTAGACTGCTTTGCACTGTTACATCATGGAGCTGACCATCACATAATGATTTCCATCTCCAACTCCCTTACCGAGATCACTGCGAGCAACACTGTCAGTTGCCCGTTAAAGTTATAGAAGCAAATCCACATGGTGCACATTTCTCACCTTGTTTCGCAAAAATGAAATGGTAGCACATCAGCTTATAACACTGTTCTGCAACTCACTGAGAGCAGCCATTCGCAGGGCGTACGAACTTGTTGGTAATGGTAGTCCAGCAGCATGATCAGGAAGATCCATCTCTGTTTGATCATTGTTGTCTTGACAGTCATGTGAAAATTGCAGCTTTGATAAAAGCTTCGCAATATTACATGACAAAAACTAATTTCAATGGCATCCAGTCAGTCAAGTAGTCGCAATCGAACCAAGCATGCAAGGTGCCGAGCCTACCACTCCACGATGTGATGATGCACATGGACTCACGGTTTCATCATGGATCCTCTCTTTGAACCAAACGCATCAGAATGGTAAAACTTGTATATGCTAAGCTCCAGAGAACATGATAACATATGCACATAACATGATTCTGGTGAGCTCTAGGAGGCTGTTAGAAAGCAACATGTTTATTTACACTACCAACCAGAGGCAGAAAATAATATATGACTTTTAATTTTATTAAAAAGCACTTCCGGACAGAAGTTCATGGGCTCATATATACATTATAATAAACTGCCAACAAGAGGGGAAAGTTGACAAGCACTAGGAAAAATCAAGTTCTCAATTAAGAATGACATCTACACCAAAAGCAACTTGCAAGATGGGACGATGGGAATCCAGTAACAATCCATGTCCAAGTTAAAATAGGATGAGCCTAAAAAATGATCAGCTAGGTCTGCTAACCAAATAACATAAGGAGGACGCAAAAAGGTTAACCTCTTTTCCACAGAAGATGGGGAAATTCTGTGTCAGTAACCAACTAACCAGGTCAATCAATTTTAATTTATGTTTTGGCAAAACAACAAAGATATTGATGAAAGATTGACAAGTATCAATCTCATGATACTGACTTACTGAGCTACCCTTTATTGACTTGTTTCTCAGGCCTAACTGTTACAAGCAAAAGTACCGGAGAGGATGTTCTCCTAGACTCCTAAACATATTTCAGTACAAAAGCGTGCAGACAAACTGTGAAGGGAAGAACCCATACAAGTGAATCCAATTTTTTTTAAAAGGAAAAGACATCATTTTCCAGCCATTCAGAGAGGAACAACACCTACCAAACTATCCATGAGTTGAGAACGAAGACCAGAAACAAAACATTAACAGAACCAACCGAGACAGCACCACAAACAGTCTAGCAATACTTCATAGCAGACGAATGACAATCAACAAATAGCAATCTCCCTGAGTACCAGTAAGGCAGTAACCAAGACAAGCAACAAAGTTTCAGCAGGATATTAACAAAAGGATGCTCTTGACCAAATCTGTTGTGATAACGAAACCACGACTCCAGTTGCCAACTCCAAAACGTTTACCATTAGGACAGTGACTCAACTAAGGTCTCAATGGGAAGGAACTTGTAACAACAGCAGCAACTACCGACACAGATGGACCCCAGACATTCAGACTGAACCTTGACGACGACGCTGGACCTTCTTGACCCTCATAAATGTTCTAGGACTCACTGTAACAGTAAGGACATGATATATCAAGCCATGCGCAAGAGAACATGACAGGCAAATAATTGAAAAGACAATTGCATAGAAAACTTAAGGCACACAACTTATAGCGCTATAAAAAAGGCATCGCAAATATTTAATGCCGTAATGGAGGTTATGAATCACACACCTGATTGTCCTGATCTGTAGCTGAATCATTTGCATTGTTTGTCTGCAATGGCTTTTCTGCCCCACAATTTGGACGATTGCATTTTGTCCGGAATGGATAGTTTATGTTATTGCACATGTCACACTTCCAACTACCATCAGGCATCTTTGGTTCTGTCATGTGACAGGTTTGATGTAAAATTGAATTAATTAATTTAATAAAAGCCATTCAGTAAACTAAATTAATTAAAAGCCATTCAATAAACTAGGGGACAACTTACGTGCAGAACTTTAGAAATGAAATATTTACTGTGCAAGGAAGATGTCATTGATAAGGGTTTTCAAAATTTACTGACTTCAAGGCATTAAAAAAACATCAAAAAAATTATAAAGATAAGGCACCACATATATGTATAGTGTTGAAATCATACACACTTAAAACTTACTTGAACCCCTTGAACCATCAGGCTTGGAGCCCTGCAGAAAGAGTTAATACACAAGTTATCATTACCGTAATCATAATGATTCAACTCTACAAAATAAGAACAAAGCATGAGAAATAGAGATCCAATGTTTTAGGTGAATGAGAACTTTAGGGCAACAAAATATCCAAAACTAATATATTAAAGTTTGACCACTAAATGGTCAGCTCTAATAATAGCTTGAAAAGAATTAATCACATTCTGCAACAGCACTAATGAACATCTAACAATTGAACCGCATAGCACTCGCTTAATGCCTAATGGTGAAGTAAAAGAGCAACCGTCCTTGGTTTGGTTTATGGGCAGCAGAGGCAAGTTGTACTGTGGTGCATAGGGGTTTCAGATTTGGCAAACCTAGAGAAATTTAACAAAAAAATAAAAAATAACAGAAAGAATGATAACTCACAGAAAATGGTTATCCACACAAGTACTCAAGTCCTGATGCCCAAGAAATGAACAAGCTTACAACTATAAGTACATTGGTCGATGAGTACATCACATTCAATTTTTTTTAATTGCATATCAAATCGTGTCATTGAAAAGTTAACAGTTACATAACATCACATATGCATTCCAAACACATGACTAATCTTGTGACAGCATTGTCAACTTCCAAGTATAATTGTGCCGTAACATTAGTCACAGTACAAAAACCTGCTCTTTAGGCAATCTAACTGAACTATTGGTTAACAACATTTGAGAATAGACTGGAACTAATTTTAGATTTAAAGAAATGAAGATATGTCATGATCTGAGAGTAGTAATGTAATATATGAGTATATAGCCACTTAAAGCTCAATAAGACAGAACCGCCTCAAACCTGGTTTTCAGGTCTTGGTGTGTTGCATTTTCTCATGTTACAGACTGTCCGAAAGGCAAAGTTGATGTTGTTGCAATTAGGGCACTTCCAATCATTATCACGCCCAGAACCTACAATGAAAGTTGATGAGAATAGGCAGAGAATAAACCAAGTGTCAAAGAAATTGGTACAATAGTCAAAAGACATTACAAATTTATACCTGCAGGTTTCTTCTGGGAGCCTTCATCAGAATAGGAACCAGCCCTTGTGCCCTTCAAGAAATAAAATAAATGAGAATTGCGATATTTTTCTTTGCATGATGTGTCACACCTCCACAAGCAAAGAACACTTTGAGAAATAAAGCCTTCCCTAGTAACCCTGCAGGATACAGATAGCATACAGACACACAAAGTAACAGCAACCCACAAGGCCACACTAGTTTGTCATGAAAAGGCAACAACAATTAACTCATACTAATATGTATGACAGGAGTAATCATAGGCCCTGTTTAGAGGGGCTTAAAACGAGTATGCCCCCAAAAAAAAAACTCAGCTTTTATGCGGCTTTTGATATAAGCCAAAAGCCATATATAACTAACAAAAGCTAAAAGCTAGGCTGGACCTGTTTTTGGAGTTTATTGCTGAGGAAAATTAGCTATTTATTAAATAATCTCTTTTAAAAAGCTACAGCCGCTTTTCAGCTCAAAAGCTAAAAAACAACTTTTCAAAAAAGCTACAGCTCCCCCAAATAGGCCCATAATCCCAAAGAGCTTACCATTGCACCAGGACCAGCAGGTAAGCTCAAGCCGTATCTGTCCATTGGCATGCCGTACATTCCACCTATTTTGAGGAGATGAATAAATTCAGGATACATATTTGAAAATAGTTGGCAAACTATCTCCTAAACATTGGAAACAATCGCAAATTTGCAACAACAATCAAAGCATACACCATAGAGAAAGTAATAACTATTTTCTCCATTACAGTTACATGCTGCAGAGTAGAACAGAGTCTCTAAACAAATCTATTTGACATGCTAGCATTACTAGACAGTAAGTATGGTAAATAAAAGTCGAGCAAAAGAAACATTTTCTGTAATATCCAATTTTTACACATTAAGAGTTGCATAACAAATTGACATACTGTATTTGATAAACTGAAATACTTAACACAGTAGCCATACCAAAAGACAACAGACACATCGTAGCCCTCTTACCTGCGCCCATCATAGAGCCACCAGAATACGCAAGTGGCCCAGTCATATGCATCGGCGCATAGGGGCTCCCCATCGGCAGGCGGCCACCATAGCCATACGGATAACCAGAACCCCCAGGGAACTGAGGAATGCCATACCGCGGCATGGCAGGCCCATTAAAGAGGGAGGAGCCATACGGTGGAGCAGCCCCACCGAGGTACATGGACGGCGGCGTCCCGGGCCCCATGTATCCCCCTGACACCGTGTAGTGGGGTGGAGTTTGCATAGGCTTGTGCATAGCCTTCTGACCAGCAAGCAACAGCACCACTAGGTAAATGCATGCAAAGACCGAACAAACGGCACTAATAACAGGCACACTATGATCACCCAGCAAACGACAACCACAACAACAAGCAATTGCAAGTACCGTGTGATCCGGCCTGGGCTGGTTGCAATTGCGCATGTTGCAGGTGGTGCGGAAGGCGAAGTTGACGTTCTGGCAGCTGGGGCAAACCCAGTCGTCCTCGCGCCGGCCACCTGAGCGTCGTTCGTTTCGTTGTTCGTTCCAAACCAAGGCAAATCCTCTCAGATGCAGCTTAGATAGTGCGGATGCACGGATTAAACAAAATGGCGAAGCAACCTACCGTCGGTGCGCGCGCGCTTTCCGGCAGATTGGCTGCGGCTGTCAACCTACAAGCGCACACACATATAACCACAGCAGAAATGAGCCTTTGTAGTTGAGATCCGTAGGCGATCGACAAGCATAGTCCAGATTCCGTCAAGTTTCCACCGCGATGAGTGGATCTAGGGAACAATCCGAGTCCCAATCGATCCGCGGCGACAAAGAGGGCAGGGCGAGGGGGCGATACCTGAGAGGACATGGTGGGTGGGTGGGTGGGTGGGTGGAGAACCGGTGGTGGCAATCGGCAAGCAGCACAAACCCGAGAACCCTAGGCTCCTTCGGAGCAGAGAGGCGGAGACGCCGGAGAGACGGGCGGGGGGGACGAGAGGAATCCGGCGGCGAGAGAAGCGTAGCGTGTCTCGACTCTTGACTCTCCCCCTTCTCGATTTTGGCTTAGCAGCTTTTATGCGGTGGCTCAGTGGACAGTGGCTCCGCGTCGGCCGCTGAGCTAGCAGGGTCGTGATTGCTACGCCGTTCGGGGCCAGGCGGGCCGGAAGTTTGTGTGGCCCTTCCACCTGACGTGGAAGTCTATTCAGGCCCATCTATACACTACTTGCTCTGAGATTGGCACCTCCCTCTCCTTCACTCTCTCTCTCTCTTTGGAGTAGAGGTGCGCATTGCGAGTCGAGCTTTTTTAGGTCAGCATGTGGCACAGTGTGCACGGCCTGGCCCAAGATCTAGCACGGTTCACATTGGAATGGGCCATATCGGTACGCCGCGGTTGGCTGGGTCGTGTCGAGCCTGTCAACTGGGCACGGCATGGTCGGTCACACGACCCGTGGCAGGGTTCGTGTGTAAGTTCAAGCTTTATTGGTTTTGGTGATTGGTTTAATATTAATATTTGATCATTGTTTAATGACAAATCTAATCATTATGAGACTAACATGTTTAATTGAGCCTTATTCTTATTAGTCTCATATTTGGATGAAAAATAGAAAACCTAAGGTATGCACTTGTATTCACTCTATTGACTTAATGCATACTTAGGATTCAAGTTAAAGTATGAACTCTTCCATTGCTTTAATCCAAATATGTGCATTATGTTCCTAATTCATATACTACATGAATGCACACATCTAGGGGGTTTATAATTTAACTTGTTGTTTCAATAGTATTGATTCGTGTCCTCTTGTCATATAATATAAAGGATCAAGACTTTGAAACAATCTTTTGAGTATATATAACTTGTGTAGTTATATATACTCATATCAATTTAAATGTAATTTAAATTGAGTTCGGTTGTCTTTTAATCAAATCAAAGAACATTTCATCATGTGTTGATGGTGTCTCTTTGTTGATTAAAGATAAGCGAAAAGTTCTTGAGTATAATGAAGCATTAGTTGCATCAAAGTACTCAAGACACAATTAATCTTTCAAATTGATATGGGTTGTGCTTAATCAATCTTGGAGGCATCCATTATGTGTTAATGGAGTGCGGTGATGATTGAGACAACCGTGTTGTTGGACTAATATCTTCCATGAGTTGTGAAGTAGGTTGAGTCCAAGATGATAATGAAGATTCGGGAAGAAGAAGAAGTCATCATGTGTTGATAAGCTTCAAGGGGTGATCTCGAAGTAAAGAGAAGAGCTAGAAGGTTCATCATGTGTTGATGACCAAGAAGAAGAAGAGGTGATACTGGAGAGAAGATGATTGGAAATCATAAATGCTCCAAGTGGACCGCTAGAGGCAAAGGTATAACTAGCTAGGGCTAAGGATGTGTTCCTAGTCTTTTACCGGTCTTGGTGTTTGGTTGTGAGACCGGGTTGCTAGTTAGGTGCCGTTCTGTTAAGAGGGGTTAAGTCTTTTAGCTTGAGCTTCATCATGTGTTGATGAACTCGATCCGGTTCACTCTAGCTCACTCTCTTGGTTTGGTTTTTGCATTGAGCTAACCATTTGGCATGTGTTGCAAATGGGTGAAGCTTATGCATTGGATTTTGTATGAGCTAAGTATTTGTATATGTTGCAAATAAGGGTGCTCATACTTGCACCTTAATTGAATCTTATTTGATTTGGTTTTTGCTTGGAGCTAAGTTTTGCATGTGTTGCAAAAGGAGAGAGCTCAAGCAATTTAGTTTAAAGTGGTTGCATTGAGGTAGAGATTTGCATGTGTTGCAAATAGAGAGCTCATGCACTTGCATTTGTTGTGATTGTTTGCATGGTGCTAGAGATTTGCATGTATGGCAAATAGAGAGCTCATGCTTTGGTGTTTTAGCTTGTGATTGGGTCATGTGTTGATCATCACAAGGCTAAGCTTGGTTTGGTTGCAAAATGTGTTTTTACAAAGTGTTGTCTTGTTATTTGCAAATGTGTTTTGCAAATAAGCTGGAAATTATGAGGTTCAATCCTAGAGCATGTGTTGCCATTTGCAAATGTGTTTTGCAAAGTGTCGGGATCATGTGTTGATCCTTACATGGCTAAGAGGATTGATCTTATAAGTTCGTGATTTGTTTGCGAATGTGTTTTGCAAATAAGTTGGAGTTGTTATTTGCAAATGTGTTTTGCAAATGAACTTGAGATTATGGGTTTCGATCCTAGAGCATGTGAATAGGGTTTGCAAATGTGTTTTGCAAATTGACTTGATCATGTGTTGATCATCACATGGCTAAGAGGATTGATCTCATAAGTCCTTGGTTTATTTGCAAATTAGTTGTGCTTAATGAGATTCTTTGGAGTATGTGATAAACATGTGCAAATGTGTTTTGCATAATGTTGTGATCATGTGCTGATCCTCACATAGCTCAAAGAATATATCTTTAATGGTTTGGAGAAAAGTTTTTATAAAAAACAGTGCTTTCTCCCCAAAGCCGGTCGTACCGCCCGTGTAAGCCCGGTAGCACCGATGTCCGGTGCTACCGCCCATGGTAGGCCGGTAGCACCGGAGGTCCGGTGCTACCGCTCCTCTGGCCGGTGTGAAAAATCCAGTGTGGGGTGTTTTTGTGTTCGGTTCTGGTCCGATGCTACCGGGGTGAAGGCCGGTGCTATCGCCCGAGCGGTAGCACCGCTCGCAGTTGGTCGGTGCTACCGGAAATCCTGTAACGACTAGTTTTGTAGCCGTTGGCGAGAGGCGGTGCTCTGGGTCCCGATGAGGGCGGTAGCACCGGGTTTCTTGAGTTTTCGATTTCGCCCTCAACGGCTAGTTTTGGCTTGTGGCTATAAAAGGAGGCCTTGGGGGGCATTTGCTTGTTGCCGAAATGAAGTGTGAGTTCTTGGGGGTGAAGTGCATGTGTTGCCTTCTCCCATTTGCCTTTTGAGCTAAGAGTGAGTCCTAATCGCATGTATTGCAATTAGGAAGTGGATTGAGAGCCTCTTGTGCATGTATTGCACTTGAGGAGGATCCTAGTGCATGTGTTGCACATAGGAGATCTTCGGAGTGCATGTGTTGCACTAAGTGAAGTTCAAGCGGAAGGGCTTGACTTGTTACTCTTGGAGGTTGCCGCCTCCTAGACGGCGTAGAGCGTCGTGCGCAGTGAGCTTCTCAACGGAAGTTGTGATAAGTCCCGGCGAAGTTTGTGAAGGTTGGAGCTCGCCTACCCGGGAGGGAAAAGGAGCTACCACTAGTGGATTCGAGGTAGGTGCTCAATTCGTGGAGCCGGTCCAATTCGTTTGGGCTAACCTCAACGTGGACTAGGGGAGACCGACAAGTCTTCGAACACCATGGTAAAAAGTATTGTGTCTCTTGTGCTTGCTTTGTTTTCATTATTTATATTCAAGCAATTTATATTCATAGAATTAAATTGATTGATCGCTTGTCTTTAGAATTGCAATTATTGTTAGAGACATAATTAGTTAGTGCACATAGTGAGCCTAGTTGATTTAGGTTTTAGTTGTCAAAACATTAGTTTATCGCTTCCGCATTAATATTTGTTAAGGTTTTGGTATTAAGATAATTAGGGATGAATTGCTTTGTAGAAATTAGCGAGAGATTTTTAAAAGCCGTCTATTCACCCCCCTTTAGTCGGCATCCTCGATCTAACACCGTGGCACACGGTCGACGGGGCAGGGGAGGGGATCGTGTACTAAAGAGCATCATGTACTCACGCAAGCACTACAATGACACTCTTTACCTGTTCAAGAATGAATAAAATTTAACTTTTTTTCCTAATATTTGTGTACGCTACCTCAGCTCCGTGTGTCTTCGACTCCTTTCCTCTCATCGCAATAATACAAATGGGTCGGCACGGCAAGAAGCCAGCACGAATCACAAAAATGGATTGTACCTGGGCTCGCCGAAGGCAAGTTGGGCTGGCACGGTTTAGGCACGCGGCCCAACACGACTCCCACCTCTACTTTGGAGGCAGAGGACAACGCCACCGGCTTGCTTCAGCCGAATCCGCGCCACCGCCTCCTCTGGTCATCGTCACAAAGTCAGCGCCGCCTCTTCCTCCATGCAGAAGCTGCTGTGAGCCTACACTGGAGCTGAGTCGCCATCATCGTCCTCCTTACCGGCCGAGGCACGAAAGAGAGAGAAAGTGAGTGTGAAGTGAACTAAGAGGGAGAGTGTGAGTGAGCCGCACGAAGTGGGAGTGAAGTAAGAGGCACGAATCTGAACTTCTTTTCCTTTGAGAGGATGAGGCGAGAAACTTGGTCACTGTTATACACGGCCAAAATATAGAAACAAAAAAACGGGAAACACATATTTAACGTAGAAAATCTTTTTAGAAAAAAAAACTATGGACGTATAAAGGCTATATCACTATATGAGGATATGTTTACAATGGAGCTTTTTTTTTTTTATGAACTACATGGATATATTTACAGTAGTACATAATAGATTTTGTATAGAAGTATTTAAGATGTAGTAGACCACGAATTCTCACCGCCCTCAAACTCAACAGTCATGGCCACGGTTCTGACTCCTGCCTGCACTGTAAAAGTATCCTTGCGAATTGTATTATCTTTTCTCACTTGTCTTGACAGTGATTCAGATCACAGGCGTCGAGTTCGTGGCCACAAACGCTAAAAACACTCCAGAGCAGTGCTGCAATTGTTAGTCAACCAAAGACTGTCGACTTCCACAGGAGCAGCGCTGCGTATATTTGTTCGTCCATAGACGACGAGACGAATGCATCGAGGCAGCAACTTGAGGGCGATCAAGGTCAGTTCCTTTCCACATTCATGCAGCCAAGAACCTTTTCCAGCTTCAACTCCGCTGCTTTTAGTTACAACCTCCCGCTCCCACGCCGTGCCTAGTCCCAGTCCTCGCTGCCTTTTGCTGCATCGATCACACACACACACACTGCAGACTGCAGGGTTGCTACCGCCTCGCCGCTCTTGTGAACGGTCACGGGCCTCCCTTCTCGCGCCTCTCCTTTCTCACTTCTAAGAAGCCAAGTTTTTTTTTTCTTTCGACGCACCATGACACATCACACAAGCACGATGCATATATGCACACTCGCACATCATGTATGTACTAGTCATGTGCCCGTGCGTTGCAACGAAAACTCAATTTGCGACAAAAAATTTATTTGCAAAGAACACTAACTTTAGTTATATTTCAATAGTAGGAAAAGTTTGTTCCTCCGAAGAGATTTGACTATCGGGGTTAAATCCTCTTTCGTCTCAATCGTTCATGTTAGATCCAACGAATCAAATACTTTGAAGGAAAACGAACGATCGTCACCAACTCTTAATTAGAATTAGTAGAGAGATATCAATCCTTACCATTGAAGGAGGAGAAAGTTATTGCCTTCCTATTGTAGAAAATCTTCTTGTTTCTTGCACGTAGCCTTTCTTTTCTCTTATCTTCCTGCGTGTGTCTCCACTATCGACCGGCCTATCCTCCTGGAGATGAGAGTGGGTGCTCTCTAATAAGGAGTAGATAAAAACAGAAGGCAGCGTACGCAGACGGATGGAAGCCATGTCTCCCTGACATCTTCGTGATTGGCACGTGATTTAGTTGCGTGATTCTTTCTTTTTAATCTATACATTTTCAGATATGATGAGATAGAATTCCCGTATTATGAGATATGATGAGTATATCCTTCTATTCATACAGGACATGATGAAAAAATCCTACCATTTATAAGATATATAATAACATCCTTCTATAGTAAGAATAAGTGAATAGAAATATGCTAAAATAATATTTCTATTCAAAAAAGGTATGATAAAATCCTTTCATCTAAGATATTATTAAATCATCTTCTATCTCAACCATTCACATCAGATCCAACAAATCAGATACTCTAGAAGAGAACGGACCGCCACCAACTCGTAATTAGAAGTAGTAGAGATAGTACCATACTGCTCAGTCGATCGCCACATATGGTACTACATATCACCCTGACTGCAAGTCAACCAGCCTATCAATCACGACCGCGTAGAAGCTGTGGTTATTACGACGTAGTCATGGACTCGGAGGAGGAGCACGGTAGCGTCGAGGAGCCGTCCCCGCCTGGGACGCCGACGTCTTCGCCGTCGCAGCCGCTGCTCCTGAACCCGGCGTACGCGCGGTGCAAGTCGGTGATCCACGACGAGCTGCGCAACTTCCGTGTGTTCTTGCAGTGGTGCGCGCTCGACCACTCCTCCCGCGCCGCGCGGGCCGCCTCGTACGCGGCCTTCCTCGCGCTCGCGCTCGCCGTCCCCACCGCCGTATCGCTCTCCCTCCGCGCCGACGCCTCGCTGTCCCCGGCCTCCGCGTCGGCGATCACCTTCAACCGCGTGGCCCAGCTCCCGGCATCGGGGCTCGCCGCCATCTCGTTCCTCACGCTCGCCGCCTTCTTCCGCCGCTGCGGCGGGCTCCGGCAGCTGCTGTTCCTCGACGGGGGGCTCCGCGACGACACCGCCTCCGTCCGGCGCGGCTACGCGCGGGAGCTGGACCGCGCGTTCCGCCTCCTGGCCGCGCTGCTCCTCCCTTCCCTCTGCTTCGAGGCCGCGCACAAGGCCGTCTTCTTCTTCTCCACCGTGCGTGTCGAGCCGGCAGCGCCGCTCCCGCTCTGGCTCCCTCGAGACGTGCCGTGGCGCGCGGTGGCGCTGGTGGCTACGGTGGCGTCGTGGGTGTACCGCACGGGGGTGTTCCTGCTGGTGTGCGTGCTGTTCCGCCTCACGTGCGAGCTGCAGATCCTGCGCTTCGAGGGGATCTACCACATGTTCGACGTCGAGGCGCGCGCCGCCGTCGCCGAGATCTTCGCCGAGCACCGCCGCATCCGGACGCAGCTGCTCGCCACCAGCCACCGCTACAGGGTGTTCATCATCTGCTGCCTCGTCACCATCACTGTCAGCCAGCTCGGCGCCCTCCTCGTCGCCCTCTCCTCCAAGGACGGCAAGAGCTTCGCCAACTCCGGCGACCTCCTGGTAACGTACAAGCTCTCCTGATCGTCTTGCAGTACGTACGTACGTACGTACCAATGGGTGGCAGCCATCTCATTCTCATTTTTTGCAGGTTGGTTCGTCGGTGCACATGAGTGGGTTCTTCATGTGCCTGTTCGGCGCGGCCAGGATCACGCACAGAGCCCAAAGAATCGTGTCCATCGCGAGCCAGTGGCACATGAGCATGGTGTCCGCGCACCACGGCGGCAAATCGGCCCCTTCGCCGGCGTTCAGCACGTCGGCGAGCGACATCGACGCGTCCCACATCTCCGAGTCGTCCACGGCCGCGGTCGCTGTGGCGTCGCTCCAAGCGGAGCCCGGAGCAGCGTGCGCGTACAAGAGCAGACAAGCTCTCGGTAACCAAGCAACCACCACGCCTGCGGCTAGCATGTCCATTTTAATTCTGTCCCCGATTGAAGCTTCGTTTTGCTTTGCTGTCTCGTGCAGTGACGTACCTGTGCCACAACAGCGGCGGGATCACCCTCTTCGGGTTCACGCTCGACAGGGGACTTCTCCACACCATCTTCGTCTTTGAGATGACTCTGGTGCTATGGATCCTAAGCAAAGTTGTGGTTCTATCTTAGCTTCCCGCACATCCACCTGCTCGTGTAGTCATATCGATTCCGGATTGTACGCGTGTAGATATATGCCAAGATAATTCTACCTCTTTTAGCAACTCTATGTGAGATTTTTTATCGTCCAGTCCAGGGGAGCTACCAAATTATACATTAAGCTTCCATCAAGAGGTACTAAAAGTTTAAAGTGTGCATATCAAAAGATACTGGATTTTAATCGTTATTTGGTGATACCTCCTAAGGATGACAAAAACTCTATCGGTTCTAGATAAGCATTTAGCATTCTGAATTGTTGATGTAAACTAGCCTGACTTATTTCAACTTTCAATATAGATTGAAAGACTTTCAATTGATTTGAGAAACTTTGAATTAGGAAAGTATCAATTTGGGGTTTGGGGACATTCATTTTGGGACTGAAACTTTGAACCGGAACAAAAGTCACTAGGTTCCTCAAAAAAGAGGAAAACCTACTAAAAAATCCGACTTTCAATTGAAAGGGAATTGGATTTTAAAAATAATTACATTGTAACTCAAAATCCCGAAGCGATTTCACCTCAGTGGTGAGGTCGGGAGCCGAAGCGGTGCTGGCGTGCCAGTTGGACGCCATGCAGAAGCATATTTACCTACACAATGATGCAGTTGTCTTTGATATACAACTCTAATTTCTATAATTGAAATATTATCTCTACTACTTCTAATTAGGAGTTGGTGGCAGTGGTCCGTTCTCCTCTAGAGTATCTAATTCGTTGGATCTGACATGAACGGCTGAGATAGAAGAGGATTTAATCATATCTTAGATGGAATGATTTTATCATATCTTTTTTAATATAAATATTATTTTAGCATATCTCTATTAACATGTTCTTATTATAGAAGGATGTTATTCATATATCTTATAAATGGAAGGATTTTCTCATCATGTCCTGCATGGATAGAAGGATATACTCACCATATCTCTAATACGGGAATTCTATCTCATCATATCTGGAAATGCATAAATTAAAAGGAAAGAATCACGCAACCAAATCACGTGCCAATTACGAAGATGTCGGGGAGACCTGGTTTCCATCCGCCTGCGTACGCTGCATTTTGCTTTCATCTACTCCTATTAGAGGGCACCCAATCTAATCTTCCAGGAGGACATGTCGATCGGTAGTGGAGACACACGAAGGAAGAGAAGAGAAAAGCTGCGTGCAAGAAGCAAGAAGATTTTCTGCAAGAGGAAGGCAATAACTTACTCTTCCTTCAATGATAAGGATTGATATCTCTATATACTAATCTATTATATATTAAAAGCTCATGAGAGTCGCTAAGAAAAAAGAGAAATAGACTAGAAATTCTCACAAAAAAGCAAAATATCTAGCCCTTAATCTTATGGGCCTTATTTACAATTGACATTGGATCTTTCAGAAATAGACTAGAAATAAAGCCCATGAGAGTTAGACTAGAAATTCCCACAAAAAAGCAAAATATCTAGCCCTTAATATGGTGGGCTTTATTTACAATTGTCATTGGATCTTTGAGAAATAGACTAGAAATTCTCACAAAAAAGCAAAATATCTAGCCTTTAATCTGGTGTACCCTAATTAAAAATGCATCATATTGACCATTAGATGCTATTGAGTAGATATATATATTACTTTGTAGTATAAAATCAAAATAAAAGACAAAAATTACATGGTAGGGACGAATCGATACATCTGGATCTCATGCGTGATTAAGCCTAATTATAATTTTGATTAGTAAATCATAACCAACAAATCAGCACATGAATTCTGACATTACATTGAAGGCACCTTGGCCTTATACAGACAATACACACCGATGTGACTCAATGCATGCAATTAAAGAAAATACAAATAACCTCATGTTGGTTCAGCCATAGCATAAAAGTCACGCAGCCCCAAAACTAATTTGTATTTGATTTGGTTTTTCTAAGAATTCCCTAAAAGTAGATCGGTTTTGTCGAGAAACAAATAAATCAAGACATTTATTGTATATAGACTTATCCCCTAGATGCCATGGTGTCTGCTGGTGCTCCCGTCCAAGTGCTCCCGAGGAAAGAAAAGAACGGGAAAATAATAACATTGCACGAGCTCGATCGCCCTTCGAATCCTTTTACTTGCGTAGCTAGAAAAAAACAGAAATCGCTGCTTCTTTCTTGACGTGGAAGAGTGCGCCTCCTGATCTCCCAATCTAACTCCCACAAAATCAGGATTCCTTATATTTGTTCTTTTTTATCTCTTGGTTTGTCTATGATAGATTCAACACAAAGTATGGAACCGACCTGATCAAAGGAAACAAATTGATGTGGTAATAGTGTTCTGGGCTTCATCAGAAGGCATTACGCTAATCCTATACTGGGTCACGGGGTCAAGATCGGTCCTACGGCGCTTCAATAGCATATCATGTAGAGTTGTTAAGAAAACAAAATGCTAGAAATTCTCATAAAAAAGCAAAACATATAACCCTTAATTTAGTGAACCTTAACTAAGTTGAACTATAATAGCCATTAGATTTGATGTTACTATTTCAAAAAGACGTCTAACCGTCTATCTAGCAGATCCAAATTATAACAGCTTAGATTAAAAGAAAGAGTCTATGTTAAGTACAACAAAAAATTCGGAATAATAAATAAAAATAAATTAGACATTTGATTTTCATATGAACTCTAAATTAAAACACGTACATTACTAAAATTCAGAATAAAAATTAGGTAAAAATTAGCAATTTGATTTGTATTATCAATTGTAATCCAAAAATAATATTCAAAACTAAATAAAAATAAAATCAATGGCTTAGATTAAAAGAAAGAGCCCATACTAAGAATAATAAAAATAACAGAAATTCAGAATAATAAATAAATGAAAATCAACCATTTAAATTTCATATGAAGTCCAAATTAAACATGTACCTTGCTAAAATACAGAATATAAATTATATAAAAAAATATTAGTTGGATTTGTATACGATTTCTACAGTACAACCGATATACAAAATTAAATAAAAATTAACATAAATTCGGAATAAAAAACAAAATGAAATTAGTCATTTGGTTTTCATACAAATTCTAAATCATAACTTGAAATTCGAAATTAAATATAAATAATATAAGAATAAAAATAAAAGGAAATTAGGGATTATTTTTTAATTCCATGCTAAGTGAAAAATATAATTTTTCATTTTATTCAGAATTAAAATTTTAGAAATATGCTAATTTAAGGGGGGAAATAAAATAAGGTAAGTAATTTGATTTGTATATATATATATATATTATTAACTATAATGTAATAAAATTTGATTACACATTTTTTATAGTGGCTAAAATAATATAGAATATACTAAAAATTTTCAAAAAAAATCTAACTCTTTATTTGGTGGATCTCCACGGAACGAAGAGATTAAGAGGGTGATACATCGACAGTTGTTCACTCAGTTATACCGGTATGAGCAATATGATGTGCAATAAAAGAAGTACCGAAAGAAAGAGATAAACATTGTAATAATGAAATTAAGAGATGATGATATAAATAGAAAATATTATGTTATGCTATGTTTACTATTTTTCTATGCAAGTATTCGTAGAAGAAAGTTTCGATCACATGTGATAAGTACTGAGAAACGGAGTAAATATATTCTCCTATAATATACAATATCAAAATATCACAAATTGTGTTTTGTATCGATCTATTTTTTAAAAATCGCATATATATTATCAAGTCATTTAAACATACTTTAAAAATGATGCACGCGCAAATGCGCGGGCCATCTTGCTAGTTCTAATTAAGAGTTGGTGGCAATCGTTCGTTCTCCTTGAGAGTACTAGATTCGTTGGATCTAACATAAACGGTTGAGATAAAAGAGAATTTAACCCGACAGTCAAATATCTTCAGAATAACAAATTTTTTCTACTATTGAAACATAACTAAAGTTAGTGTTCTTTGCAAATAAATTTTTTTATCGTAAATTGAGTTTTCGTTGCAACGCACGAGCACATGACTAGTATAACTCTTATATCTATATATAATTAATCTGCACCGTTATAATCTAGCCCTAGCAAAATAAATGGTGAAGATTCTTTTCTTTTCTTTCAATTAATGTGAGAATTTCTACGATATTTTCCTTTTTAGGATTATTGTGAGATTTTCTTATCTTTAAAACGAAGGAGGTGCATTGAATATGACCTATTATTTTTTTGTATAGATGTAAGCTCAGATGAGAGATTCTCCAGTAATCTATCGTCTAGCTTGCTTTCTGAAGTCTGAACTACTTGCAGAATGGTTCGTTGCAAGTAAAAACTAGGATGCCTCATAGGCACTTATCATGAGAAACCAGGTGAACTGATGCGACCGACTGGATGCAAACGCAGAAACAACTCAAGATCAAATTCACTCTTGACAGCTTCTTCTGGCTAAAACGATTCGCAGATGCTGCTAATTGGGACAACAGCCAACAGGGCTAGGCTTGCCTTCTTGTGTGCGAAAGCTAGCTGAAACTCGAGACATTGGAACGACGGCAGCCTCATCAACGCATGCAGAGACAACTCTATTCTTAGCCAAGAACAGCCACCATGCACGACGCCACATCTCTCTCTCCACCACCCTGGCGATTACCCGAGCGCGCGAGCTCCTGAATCCTCTCTCTCCTCTCTCTTCCCTGCGATCTCCTACTTTCCCTCTCGAGAAAACTGCGTACCGGCCACTGACCGCGCCCAAGAACCGGGCCGCAGCTTCGTGGCTGCAGCACCACCATATCACCCGCCGTCGTCAAGCGCAGGCGCCGGCGGGCTGGCTCCCCGGCACCGCCCTGGACATGGCCGGAGCGCCATCCTCCCTTGCGCGCCTCCTGTTGCGGCTAGTAAGTTGCTGCCTCCTGCTCCTCGCCGCTGACGCCGCTCGCCAGCCCGCCTCTCTCGCGCCCGACGCCGACGCGCTTCTCGAGCTCAAGTCCGGCATCAAGAACGACGACGACGCTCTGCGCAGCTGGTCGCCCGGCACCAGCCCCTGCGATGGCGACGCCTCGAATTGGGCCGGCGTCATATGCCACAAAGACAACGTACTCGGCCTGCAGCTGGAGAAGATGGGCCTGTCCGGCACTCTCGACCTGCGCTCGCTCAAGAGCCTGCGCGGCCTGCGCTCGCTGAGCTTCATGGACAACGACTTCGCCGGCCCGATGCCCGAAGTGAAGGAGCTCCGGGGGCTCCGGGCCATCTTCTTGTCCGGTAACAAGTTCTCCGGCGAGATCCCCGCCGACGCATTCGCCGGGATGGGATCGCTCAAGAAGGTGTTCATGTCAAGGAACAGCTTCTCCGGCCCCATCCCGACCTCACTCACCGACGTGCCGAGGCTCCTCGATCTGCGGCTCAACGATAACAAGTTTCAGGGGAAAATTCCTGACCTCCGGCAGAAGGATTTGAAGGTCGTCAATGTCGCGAACAATGAGCTAGCGGGGGAGATCCCGGCGAACCTCAAATCCATCAAACCCGACATGTTTGCCGGTGAGCAAATTACATATGTGCATTACCTAGTTGGTGCAATGTCCACGTATGTATGTACTTGTTCTTCGTTGCAGGCAATAAGAAGCTCTGCGGTGCACCACTTGATGCCAAATGCGAGTCAACATCGCCATCGACGTCCGGTAAAATCGGAACCTCGCCGTCGCCACCAGCACCCTCGGCTGCAACAACGACGGGCCCATCTGCCGACGAGGCCACGCAGGATGCACAGAAGCCCACCGAAGGGTCAACGTCTTCCGGCGTCCTCGTCGCGTTCCTCGGCTCGCTGGCCATCATCGGCTTCATGTTCGTCGCGCTGCAGCGGCGGCGGGAGTACAACACCGAGAACTTCGGCCCGACCATGTCGACGAAGCCCTCCATGCGTAAGATGGATCCACCACCGGCGAAGGACGATCGGATGGATCCACACGTCGCGCCGCGGGGTTCCGCCCTGGCCGGCGGCGGCGGCGGAGGTGTCGATCCCAGGGGCAGCACGACGCGAAAGTCGGCGGAGCAGGGGCGGCTGACGTTCGTGCGCGACGACCGGGGCAGGTTCTTCGAGCTGCAGGACCTGCTCAAGGCGACGGCGGAGGTGCTCGGCAGCGCCAACCTCGGCGTGTGCTACCGCGCCACCCTCACCAGCGGCCACTCCGTCGTCGTCAAGCGGTTCAAAGAGATGAACCGGGTCGGCAGGGAGGACTTCGAGGAGCACATGCGGCGGCTCGGCAGGCTGACCCACCCCAACCTCCTCCCGCTTGTCTCCTACTACTACCGCAAGGAGGAGAAGCTCCTCATCCACGATTACGTCCCCAACAAGAGCCTCGCTCACCTCCTCCATGGTTCGTCCGCTCAATCTCTTGCTGCACGATGGATGTACGATTCTTGCATGCGTACGTAGGAAATTGTAATATTTTTGGTGTTTTCAGGTGATGGGCGTGGGATCAAGAAGGCGGTGGTGCACTGGACGGCGCGGCTCAACATCGTGAAGGGGGTGGCGAGGGCGCTGGGCTACCTGTACGAGGAGCTGTCGATGCTGACGGTGCCGCACGGGCACCTCAAGTCGTCCAACATCCTGCTCGACGAACGCTTCGAGCCGCTGCTGACCGACTACGCGCTGGTGCCGGTGATGAACCAATCGCACGCCGCGCAGCTCATGGTGGCCTTCAAGTCCCCCGAGCGGAAGCAGTTCGGCCGGTCGTCCAAGAAGAGCGACGTCTGGTGCCTCGGCCTCCTCATCCTCGAGACCCTCACGGGGAGGCAGCCGTCCTACGAGGTGAAGCCGCCGGGGGCCGATCAGCAGCAGCAGCAGCCGGCGACTGGGGCGGGCAACGACCTCGTCGGCGCCGTGAGCTCGACCCCGGAGGAGGAGTGGCTGGAGACCGTGGTGGACGCGGACCTCAGGTACGAGGAAGACGAGAACAAGGAGGAGATGGTGAAGCTGATCAAGATAAGCATGGCGTGCTGCGAGAGCAACGTGGAGAGCAGGTGGGAGCTCAAGAATGCGGTGGAGAGGATAGATGAGCTCAAGGGGAAAGACCACGCCGGCGACGAGAACTCGTTCTACTCGTCGTTGAGTGACGGGGCTGGGCGCGACGAGGACTTCACCAATGTCGCCATCAACTGAAATCATCTGTGAACTGGGAATCGGGATTGTATGCGTGCATTAGCTAAGCCCACTTCATGTGATATATATATACTTTCCAACACTAAACATGGAACTAGTACTGGTCTGTATTTGATGTCAGTGGTAGCATTTCGTTGAATCTTCTTTCAGTTCTCAATCTCTTAACTAACTTTGTTCACAAAGCTGGGAGTTCTCAATCTCTTAACTAACTAGTTACAGACCTTCACAGGAAAAGAAATCCGGCGCTCTTTGTAAAGCTGGACATAGCCAAGTCTTTTGATTCGGTCAGTTGAGAGTTCTTATTGGAATTACTACATCATATTGGATTTGGATATCGATGGACAGAATGGATTGTGATGATCCTTGCATCCACCTCCTCTCTAGTACTTCTCAATGGCATTCCCGGGTAGCCCATTCAGCATAGGAGAGGACTTCAGCAAGGAGACCCCTGTCGCTGATGCTTTTCATTATTGCCATGGACCCTCTGCAGAGACTGATTTGTAAAGCAACCAGGGAAAACTTCTTACCTCATATTCCATCTAGGTGCGCTACAACAAGGATTTCCCTTTATGCCGACAATGTTGCAATCTTTTCAAACCCCGACAAAGACGAGTTAAAGATGATTCCCTAAGTGCTGACTACCTTTGGCGGGGCAACAGGTTTGTAGACGAACCTCCAAAAGAGCGAGGTTTCCCGATAAGATGTGACACCATCGACATGACGATTGTCTTACAAGAGTTCCCAACACGCCTTCAATCCTTCCCATGCAGTTACTTAGGACTTCCATTGCGTCCTACAAAATTGAAACGTTCTGACCTATAGCCGATCATCGACAAAGTCCGAATCCACCTGGAAGGATTGAAAGGAAAGATACTCTCTAGGGCAGCCAGATTGGTTCTTACTCCGCTCATGGTCTACCTCTTAACAATTTATCATCTCAACAGATGGGTAACAAAGAAAATTGACTGGTTCCGAAGAAACTTCATTTGAAAAGGAGAACAGGAATGTAATGGAGGACATTGCCTAGTGAACTGAAAGAAAGTCTGCAGGCCCAAGTTTTTGGGTGGACTAGGGGTAAAGGACCTAGACAGGTTCGGACGGACGCTCCGCATTCGATGGCTTTGGTACAGCTGGAAAGAGCAGCGGAGACCATGGACTGAAACACCAGTACCATGTGATCGCATCGATCTGGCTTTATTCAACATGAGTACCAAGCTATTTCTTGGAGATAGCAAAAGAGCAAAATTCTGGGAATCAAATTGGCTCCATAGGGTCTCCCCAAGCAGCTTGGCCCCCATCTGTTTCCAGTTATCTCAGAGGCGAGGACGTACAGTCCACGAGGAGCTTTCAGGTAGACATTGGCTTAGGCCACTCTGGAGAATTACATCGCATGTACGCATAATGGGAAATACTCGGCCAGAATGGCATAAATGATACAATTCTGTGGGTCTGCACCGGACCACAACTATAATATCATCTGGAAGGCGAGCATCGAGGGAAGATGTAAGTTCTTCAGGTGGCTTTTTGTACAGGACAGGATCCTTACAGCAGACAAACTAGCAGTTAGGGGCTGACCGCACAACGTGTCCTGTGCTCTATATGGATTGGAGCCTCAGTCAACATGTCACTTGCTCCTCCTTTGTCCCTTTGCCCAGCAGGTATGGACAAAGGTATTCTGTTTGATGCAAATCAATCATCCGACTTCGCAATCGACCTGAGTCCTTCTCGGCGTCGACGAATGGTGGCTGACAGTCCGCGCTATTACTGACAGGTATCGGTGGAAGGAAGTGGACGACATTCTAATGTACACCTTCTAGAACATTTGGAAAGAAAGAAATAACAGATCTTCAATAACACTTTCTGTACACCGACACGACTGTCTAGCAGTGTGCTCCAGGATGTGCAGAACCGCAGAAATGCGTTTGCCCTTGCGTGACGGCCCCTTTCCACTCTTTCTAACATCCGGTCGTTGTAAAGGGCTTTGTAGTGCTTTCCGTTTTTTTCCTTTCCGGTCCTTGCGGCCAACTTCTAATTGTTTCTCTTTGCTTTCGTATTGACGGACCTATACCTATTGATTTCCTTCTTTAATGCATGGCAGATCTTCTGTCGTTTCAGTTAAAAAAAACTTTTTCATAAAAAAATCATTTAGATAACTTTCTTGACAGTGAAAAAGTTTTGATTGGCGATTCAGAAAATCTGCTGGAAATCGATTGGCAAACAATTTTCATTTTTCACTATGTAGGGAGAAAATTTGTCCTGCTTTTCCCAGTTCTTTTGTCAATCATGGTCACCATTGATTTCATCACCGTAGGGTATAGAGTTTATCATAGCATAGATTTGGACGAGAATCAAGTGGATGTGGGCCATTGAAAACAAGATCGGATGGACTCGGACTTTCCTAATTCATTCTTTTGCCTAGGTAGAGAAGTTCCAGGGAAGAGAAGACAAATGGCACTACATTAAGACCAGTTCAGCAACTGAGGCAGTAGATTCCAGAAGTGAGATGTATAGTCAGACGTCCGCAACGTGCTTACCGCATCCATCCATTACACCCTACCTCCTTTTTTTTCACATCCGTGGTCGCTTTCAGGTGGCGCGCGTCCGAGTTTACTTGGCCGCGCATTTCTTGCTTTCCAGTCTCATACGAAAAATAATTTTAGATGCGTAAATGTTATTCACGTACGCGTGTGTTCAGTGAGATAACGTATATCTTTGCTTTGGAGATCAAAGGACCTCTATTTTTTTTCTTAGTATGTGATGTATAAGGTGTGAGTGTATATGCGTTGTTGTAACTCTTAAAAAATAGAGCGAGACAAACAAAAAGTAGATTGCATTGATCAAAATTTATTTTTGATGGGAGGTTAGCGCTCTTGTGTTCTAAATATAAACGAAGCCCACTGGAAAGCCGCTAGTAATTAATAATTATACAGTTCCCCGGACGCTAAAAATGTGAAAGAATCGATAATAAAAGGATTAATTAGCTAGTTTGACAAAAGTAAAGCAAATGAGGAAGCCATGTATTGGTACAAAACTAAACTGTCCAGCACTCCCTCCGTTCAAATTTATAAGATGTATATTTTATATTTTAATACAAATCAATGTGATGTTTCTTCTATACTTTTAATAAATATCTATCTTTAATTTATATTCTTTACATGCACGTATTAGATACAGTGCTTAGTGATAATAATTAGGAATAATCTAATCTAATTATTTTTAATATATTTTTATCTACGTATAATAAGCCTCGTGAATTTAGACGAAGCAAGTACTTAAAAAAAAATCTATTGAAGCGCGAGCTAGCGGGCGTAACAACTTTGTATAAAGTGCAGACTAATCGATCGAACTCGATCGGCGCCGTGTTGATAAATGATGGTATGGGCGTTAATTACTCCCTTCGGTTTACTAAAACTTATCGGTTTGAGATACGTGTGTAGTTAAATTTATAAAACTTTGACTATCAATAATTTTAAAATATTTGGATTGGATAAAAAAAATCATATGTGTAGATTCGTCTCGAAACATACTTTTATAATATTATAATTTTATTAATTTTTAAATATATTTCAATAGAAATTATTGGTTAAAATTAAGTTTTAGAGACCATATCGATATCTAAACAACTATTCATGACGAAGAAATAATAGTGAGCTAGCCGTGTGATGGCTACCTCAATGAACATGATTAGTTTAATAAACTAGCTAGACTGGGTACTGCGTGTAGTTTTCCACGGAATTACATACAGGATCAAGCGTACACCGGCATCAAGCGTGTACCGGCCGTGAGGATCCCAGTCGGACAGGAATCCCTGTAGCTAGTATGAGACTACAACTCAAACAGTTCTCGTGCGATCGTGCCTTATAGTCATCGTGCCCAGGGTTTCGGATTTCGTTTTCGGATAAAATACCGTCGTGGGCCGGATACCGAGATTTCGGCGAAATTCGGTAATTTCGGAGAAATCTCGTCCAGAATTTCAAATTTAAAATTTGAATCCGGCTTGTTTGAAACCGAGAAATAGCGAAATTCGGCGAAATTGGGCGAAATTTCGGGCGAAATTGCCGAAATTTCGGGTTTTTTGCACTGGCAGAAAAGTGGTCCAAACGTTAACGAAAAATTTTGAAATTTTTTTTGGAGGTTCCTGACACATTGATGATGTTCTCATAAAAATTTCATCTGATTATCACATCTGAGGAATTTTTAAAAATTCAGAGAGTGGTACTGTCCTGATTAAACACTGACCGACAAATTTGATCCGAACGAAAAATGGTAAAAATCAAGTTATAAACTGCTCAAATTTTTTTTGAAGAGTCATTACACATTTATTATGTTTCCATAAAAATTTCAGATTATTATGAAGTGTGTGTAATTTTTAAAAATTCAAACATTAGAACTGTCCAGATAAAACGCTGACCGGTAATTTTGAACCGAATGCAAAATGGTTCAAACCATGGTAAAAACATTTGAATTTTTTTTTTCATGGTTATGATGTATCTATAATGCTCTCATAAAATTTTCAGATGATGATCAAACTGTATGAATTTTTAAAAATTCTAACAGTACTACTGGTCTCTTGCCTGTTAAAATGCTTACAGTAAAATTGAAAAACATGAAAAATTATGTAAACCATGTTAAAAACTTTTGAAATTTTTTGTGAATGGTCCTGATATAACATTAATGTTTTCTTAAAATTTTTAGATGATGAGCATTCTCAAATAATGTTTGAAAATTCAGACAGTGCTACGTCCTGATAAAAGTCTGATGATCAATACATAGATTTGATTTAGCAGTAAAAAAAAGTTTAATTTTTTTTAAAATTTACAGAATGGTGATAAGGAAGTTCTTAATATCCCATAAAAATTTTGATTCATGATCACACTCCAGTGAATTTATAAAATTCTTACAAGGACACTACCATTTATGTTTTTTTCTTTTGTTTTTAGAAATATAATATAACAAACAAAGTTCAATGCTTACATTTGGAACAAAGTTTTAAATGTTCTGTTTTTACCTAAGATTTTTACCTAAGTTTTTACCTAAGTTGCATTTAGAACAAAGTTTTAAATGTTCATTTTTACCTAAGTTTTTACCTAAGTTTTAGCAATTTCAATTTTTAGGATTTTTCCATCCGGCAAAACCTCGTTCACGCGGACCACTTGAAGTAGTCCGGCGCAAAAATCGTTCACGCCGGACTACTTCCAAGTGGTCCGGCGTGAACTGACTTTTATCCTATTTCTGATTTTTATTTTTAAAATATAACAAATGATGTTAAAATATTTTCATAAATTTTATGTATTATCCTACATATCTTATGATACTCACATAAATTTTTCATAGCATGAAAATGCATTCTCAATTTTTTAAAATTCAGAGAGTGTTTCTGCCGAAATGCCAAAAAGTCTAAAAAATAAACTTTTTCGAAACATTATCATTGAAGATCACTTCCTGAGAACTTATTGATATAATTCGGTCGATCCGCCAAAAAATTCAAATTCCTGTTTAAAATTCCGAAATCTCGGCAGTTTTTGCCGAAATCTCGCCGAAAAAATAAAAATTTCGAAATTTACTGTAGCAATTTCAATTTTTTTCCGGATTTTTCCATCCGGCGTGAACTGACTTTTATCCTATTTCTGATTTTTATTTTTAAAACATAACAAATGATGTTAAAATATTTTCATAAATTTTATGTATTATCCTACATATCTTATGATACTCCCATAAATTTTTCATAGCATGAAAATGCATTCTCAATTTTTTAAAATTCAGAACGTGTTTCTGCCGAAGTGCCAAAAAGTCTAAAAAATAAACTTTTTCGAAACATTATCATTGAAGATCACTTCCTGAGAACTTATTGATATAATTCCGGTCGATCCGCCAAAAACTTCAAAATCGGTTTAAAATTCCGAAATCTCGGCGGTTTTGCGAAATCTCGCGAAAAAATAAAAATCCAAATATCTGTAGCAATTTCAAATTTTTTTCGGATTTTTTACATCCGGCCGGTCTATGCAAACTCGCTGGGGTCCGAAATCCGAGATTTCGGCGAGATTTCGCCGAATTTCGGCGGTTTTTGTAACCTTGATCGTGCCTTATAGTCAATTGTGTCAACAGTGTATACTACAGTACTTGCTACGAAGAAAATCAGTATACTATTTTTGCTACGGTGATCCAACGGCCACGTAGAAGCTGTTTAAGTTACAGTCCTCGTGCCACTACATGGTATCCTGTCCATCCCAGGCCAGCAACAAGCATGCTTTGTAAATAATTAAATTAGACAGAATTGCCCTATGCATGCCACGTTGATTGGTCTTAATTTGCTGGAATACACTGCAGAATTACTCCTATAAATCAGCCGAGCAGTATTAATACTCAAAAAACTATTTTAAGGTATCATAATACCCCTGAGCTCCTCAACATTGTCTAAGAACGTGAAATATATATGTACATTATCTTTATGAGAAAACAGCATATGTATACGAGGCTTTTGACTCTATGATCCTACAAGGTGTATATATGGCGCACCTTGCATTATATATGGACAGTGGCGGAGCTTGAGCAAAAATCAAGAGGTAGACGTTTATATAGATGGAATAACAAAATTGAAACATTCATCTTTAAACTTACAAAAGGATGAATTAGAAAGGACAAAACTAGTAGATTCTTTTAACTTAACATACAGTAACGGAAGGGGCCAACGGCTCAGGTTGGCCGACATGAAGCTCCGCCCTGTATACGGAGGAGGATAATTAAAGGAGAAAAACTAGCTAATGATATACCATTCGAACGGTATAACTTTGCTAGCTCTCTCTCCCACCCCCTCTCTTACTCGCCGGAGAGCACCATGAGGATGACGGTGGAGGTTTGCTGACGGGAGTGCTGTCGTTATCTCACCGTGCCCCCCCTCCCCGCGGATTGTAAAAGGAGACCGGGGAGGCAATATTGGCCTGGAGATGGCCGTTGGGCGGTGGCGGAGGGTGGCACCACGAGGCGGTGGCGCGGTGAATATTAGGTTGAGTGGGGTAGGAGCGACGGGGGAGGGGGAAATGACGGGGTCACCGTCAGTCGCCGATGGTGGAGGATAGGGCAGGAGAGGCGAAAGAGGAGCGCGGAGCTGCGGTTGGCGTCAAAGAAGAAGATGGGGAGGATGGTGAGCATGGAGAAGAGAGAGGGAGAGGAGAACGACGGCCAAAGAAAATAAAGAGGGAGAGGAGGACGACAACTGAGCGAGAAAAAGATTTGTAGAGGTATATCGTTGCACCGTATAGCGTCCCTAATTAACTAAAGATACATCTTTCGATTTACATAGCTACTTTTTTTTTATTGCTTTGCGGCTTCGGGAGACGTGCGTGCCAACCCGGACGCTTTTCGTGGGCAAAGAAGGCCATGGCCGTGCAAATGGCAGGGTAGTGTCTCTTCTTTTTCTTTACATACAACATGAGAGGGATCATGGAATTCATCTAAAAAGTAAGGCTCTGTTTGGTAGAGTTTTAGATCCCAGCTCCACCTGAGATTTAAAACTTGTAAACTAAAATAAAGTGAATTAAGTTTATATTTTTTGTCTAAAATGTAAACAAGATGTCTCATCTAAACGCTCTTAATGTACCCACAGCTTCAGCTCCACGGATTTGGTGGAGCTAGAAATACCCAGCTCCACCAGATCCACGGATCTGATGGAGCTGGAGCTGTACCAAACAGGGCCTAAGATTAGGGGAAAGATAGTTCCTGGTGAGAGCGAGGGTTTCGTTCCCACTCATCCAGGTCTGATCTTTAAGATCCATACGCATACGGTGTCACTTATGAGACGACCAGGAACACCAAACGAAGGTCGTAGCAGGTCCAGTCGTGGCACCGAAATGCAGATGTTGTCATGTTGCGAAGTTGAAGGCAGTAACCCAGGCCGGCACGGATGCAAAGCAGTGCCCCTGTGCCCGACGGTTTTGTGCCATCTACAACGGTATGTGTTGGATTTACGATACTACAAAATCATTAGTATTCCAACGGTACTTCGTCACTCCCACGTATGAATGCGCTAACACCATTCTCGAGTCGCCAGACAAGACCAACACCGTTGCGCAACTGTTGATTTGGGCATATTTGCCGTTGGGCTGTGACGTGGATGGAACCGCATGGGCTCGGCCAATTCGATCCCCTGTGTCGCTCTCTGTGCACAGGATGAGCAGGTAGGTCGGGCCGGAGCGACTTCTCGATTAGGCTCCCACCGTGGCCGGCGGTCGAATGGGCTTGGGTTGTTTGCCGATTGGTTGTACCGTGATGGATTGGTTCTTATTTTTCTATAGGCTAGATTGATGTTTCATTAAGTTTATCAGGGTTCATGAATTTTTAGAAATATTCAGTGCTAAGTTCTATGACGTTTCATGAGGTTTCATCTCATAGTTTTACGTCTAAGTTTACAGTTTAATCAGGTATTTGATAGTTTTTACGACAATGTTTTAGTAGGTTTCATGTTTAAGTTTCTAAGGTTTCATGAGTTCACGGCTAAGTTTCACAACGTTTTACAGATAAGTTTAATAAGGTTTCACGAAATAAGTTTTCATGATGTTTCATAAATTACAATAGGTTCAAGTATCGTAACTTTTTACAGATAAGTTTCATGACGTTCCACTAACATTTCATGAGGTTTTATCACATAGTTTTATGTTTAAGTTTACAGTTTCATCAGGTATTGATAGTTTATATGACTATGATTCCGTAGGTTTCATGTTTCAGGGCTAAGTTTCACATATAAGTTTCATAGTGTTTCAACCAGATATGTGAACCTCATAAAACACGCTTGATTTTTTTTAATATTTAGCGGATCTTATGAAACTGGTTTTCATTTGTTTTTCCCTGGAACTTGTGAAACTTTGAAGTTAGCCTATTGAAACTCAGTTAAAATTATTTTGAATCTCGTTTTAAATCAGGTTTCAGATTTGAAACTTGACGAAACTTGTAGTTTCATATTAAAAACTCATTGAAATTTGTTGAGACATGCTGAAATATTTATAAAATCTGTTTAAAACTCTTTTGAAACCTACGAAACATGAATATAATACTTTGAAACCTAGTGAAACATGTCTACATCATTGAAACCTAACGAAACATGTTTATACCATTTCAGTATGTCCGAAACATACTGAAACTAGTGTGAAATCTCATATTTTCAACCTAAAACCAATACAAAAATATTTAAAACTCTAAAATATAACCCCGTGAAATCCACCGAAAATTGCATGAAACTTAGATTTTTTGAAGATTGCCGATCTAAAATATAGTCCTTAAAAAATATTTGAAAATCCAGCGACGGCGACGATGAGCATGTGGAGGTATGCGAGGAGGCCGGCAATGAGGGTTCACTCACGCTCTGCATGCATGCATGCAGATGATGATGAAACAACTAGTGTGCAACATATGATGGTAATTAAGGGTCTGTTTGTTTTTGCTTTTGATTCTGGATTTTGGTCCTAAAAGCAAAATAAAAAACAAACAGATCGATTCTAGATTCTCACAATCTATCCCACCCATATACACTAGAATCCACAATCTATTTTATATGTGTTTTTGAATTCTAGCTTTTAGAGGATCAGCTCCTCTCCACCATAGTCCAGAATCAGTTTTTTGAGAATCCAAAGTAAAAACAAATAGACCATAAACAACTAGTGCACGGGAGCAATAGACTACATACAACGTACGGTTGATATGATACAATGGCTACAACATATACCGTTTTTTACCCACATGACGGTATAGTGTAGTAGTCTACTCGTACTCAATTATTATATAAGACTAGAGTTACACGTGATCCTGCTGGGATCCAACGCAAGGCTCACGTTCGCCGTCCGGCCATCCATGGAGAGGCATGCATGCCGGTCGGTCGGGCCGCGCGGAAAGGTGTCTCCTCGCCTTCCTCGGCGGCCGGTGCCCCCTCACGTTCTTCGCGCACGCACTACGCGTCGTCCATGCGTGATGCATGCATGTAGCAACAAAGCTTCATCGACCCCTAACCTGCCGGTGCTACGCGATGCCTTTTCCAACCTGTAGAGAGTTTGGAAAGGATGCATGCCGAAAACGCCTGAGAAGTCGATGAAGACGACAGACCCTGCCGTGCCGGGCCGTGTTCTCAAGCTTCCAACCCTGAACGCTCGTTCCATCGGTGCAGTTATGCGTATCATCTGCACAAGGAACCATCCACCTACCCCATGCCTTTTCGAGTAGCTTGAATATCATTAAAAAAGGACCCACAAAACTCCATTAAAAAAATGTAAAAAGGTCAGATCAAATCGCAATAACTAAGTTATTGAAATCTTCATTGTTGTAGCTCAATATTTTTTTGTAGAACTAGCCTTCGTACTATTTTTTTTTTGCAAAAATAGCCTCTGAGCCCACAAATCCTAAGCACGGGGAGCTTAGAATGCATTTCCGCGCTCCTCGAGCGTTGGAATAGCAATGTTGCGCTCAGGAGCAATGTCACGCTCCCTCTCAGCGAGAAACCAAAATTAAAAAAAAATCCGTGGTACTATAGCGCGGCATTATATTAAACCGTAGCATGTAGCATAGTACATATTGTTAACAATTTTCTTATTCTCTTTATTATCTTTCTTTATGTCGTCATCCTCCCTCCTTTTATTTAATTGCCATCAACAAAAACCGATGATATGGCTGTCAATATGGCAGAAACCACATTGATTTGGATCCTCATTAGCAAAACCACCCTCTAAGATTATCTTAGGGTATAGGTTTTTTATTGTAATCTCATGGTGTAATTTGATTTGGTTTTTTAAGTTTAGAGTGTTTAAATACCTAATTTTATAGTTGAGAGTATTAAATAAACTTTTTATGAAGTTCAAAATGTATAATAGACTAATTTCTACTTATAAATTTATATTATTATATTAAACTCTAGAATGGAACACCATTATAGACTAATATTGAAATGTATGCCTATATATGAGAGTATGTATATATATATATATATTACTATTTTAAATATGTGATATTGATAATTTATATATAATGAAATATATTTAAATTTAGATACCTCGCCTCTACTAAGTGGCAATCTAAAATTTAAAAAAAAACTACAGTACCGTGGTATTGTAGCAATATGCGTTGCTACGGTACCACAGATTTTTTTTTTGAATTTGGATTCTCGCTGAGGGGAAGTACGGCATTGCAATTCGTGCTCCCCATGCGCGGGATTTACGAGTCCGAAGGCTATTTTTGTAAATCGCACGAGCTAAGTTTTTTCTGCGACAGTGAAGATTTCTAAGTTATTCACGGGATGTTGATATCTACAGTAGCACGAGCATCTCTCAGTCTGAAAAACGGGTCTCTCTAGCTGGACTAACTGGATGCATGCCACATTCTTTTTTCTTTTTTGTTAACTCCTATTCGCACGAGTGAGTTTTATTGAAAAGCTAAGCTTCGTTTTTACTCCTCTTCCATAAAGATTTTGCATGTAATCTCATCACATTTCAGAAGTTCATGACTTACTTTTAATCTCTAATTAAGAAAAGAAAATGCTCCTATATAGTACTCCTCGGTCCAAGTTTATAAGTTTATAAGACATATATTTTGAATGATCTTGTGCAGAAATATAAAGCGCAATTCATATTTCAATACAAAATTAGTGCGTTGTTCCCTCTAAACTTAGATGCTTTGGATATAGTGTATAGAGATAATAATTATGAGTATTCTAGTCATTATCAATATCGTTTTAGTCTATATAACAAAAGAAAATATGCCCTATAAACTTGGACAGAGGGAGTGAAAAGAGGGAAATACATTTTCTTACTATGGAAGGAGGGGCGGAATATCTTGATAAGACTGCGCACGCCCCCATGAGAGAAATCATCGCTTTTCTAGTCACCTGACAATTTTTTTTTTGCAAATCTAATCCCCTTCCGAATGTAATTGCAAAAATAGCCTCCTCTTCGACCGTGAAACTGCCATCAGACGACACACGTTACTGCTGCGCGAGCGACAAGAGGTACCGCACTACAGTAGCTCGGAAGGAGTCGTACCGAGGTGCCACTCCTCGACAAGAAATTGCCTAACTAATCATTAACTTTAATTAATTAATCACTTAATTTATTACTTGATTAATAATCACACTTAGTCCACCCGAGGTGCTAACCTAACCTAGGCAAGAATCTAGGCCTACCAAGGTGTTACTCCTCGGCAAGTCCTACCTAACCGAGGTACCATGGCTCCGTAGGTCTTCCTTCGAGCTCTTGTAGCATGGTATGAAAGTGCAGTAAATGTACATATATCATTTGTTGGTATTTTCGTGATGGGGGAAGGAGCTATTTCGATAATTACTTTCGAAAGGGGTAGAAACCTGACCAATTCCCCACGAGAAGACCATGTCCACGTGCCCCACTCTCGAACGAGCAACGGCACGCCGGCCCAGCCAACTACCAAGTGGACGGTGAGAGCCGGAAAGCGACACCTCCGGCTGGAAACCACCCGTGGGCCCCACACCGTCAGCGAGAGACCACGCGCGCAAGCACGCACGGACGGACGCCGTGATCCCTCGCACGCTATCACACGCACAGTCGAGTCACACGCTCACGCTCCCCACGAACACGAATCCCCGGTATAAAACTACCCACCATTCCCACCTCACCGCTCATCTCCTCTCAAACGCATTGATCGATCGATTGAATTAGCTAGCAAACCACTCGTGCGAGAAATCTGGGTTCCCCTAATGAGCGTGGTTCACCTCCCCTGCCTCTGCGCCCGCCCGTTCCTCGTCGTGCCCCCGAGGCGGCCGGTGCCGCGCCTGCCGCGCGGCGTACGGCGGCCCAATGCGGCGTTGCGCGGCGCTGCGGGGAACGCGGGGTCCGTGGCCACGGCGGTGGAGGCGAAGGCCGAGGAGGAGGAGGAGGAGGAGGAGGAGGAGGCCGTGATGGAGGAGAGGTACGCGCTCGGTGGCGCGTGCAGGGTGCTCGCCGGAACGCCCGTGCCGCTGGGCGCCACGGCGCTCGCCGGCGGGGTCAATTTCGCCGTCTACTCCAGCGGCGCCTCCGCCGCCTCGCTCTGCCTCTTCACACCCGACGATCTCAAGGCGGTGAGCTTGCTTCCGAGTACGGTTCAGCAATTCATGCGCCATTTTTGTTTGTCTGTGTTGTTTGTATTGCTTTTAATTCTCTCTCAAAAAGCGTTAGCTATGATTCCATTACATCAGTTGTGTGTGTGATGCGTGTATCTACAAGCTTGCTCATTGACTCGCTTCTTCCGATGCTTAATTGTGTTTTCTTTTGGGGGTGGGAATGATGCAGAATAGGGTGACCGAGGAGGTTCCGCTTGACCTCCTGGTCAATCAGACGGGGAATGTATGGCATGTCTTCATGGAAGGCGAGCTGCACAACATGCTCTACGGGTACAGGTTTGATGGCAAGTTAGCTCCTCAGCGCGGGCAGTACTTTGATATTGCCAGTGTCGTGGTGGATCCTTATGCTAAGGTGATGCATTAGCTTTACTTTGCTTGATGATGTTCATGGTACTATGTTCGTAATTGATTGAAAGGCCCTTACATACTCTATGTTTTGTATTGCTCTAGGCAGTGATAAGCCGAGGGGAGTATGGTGTTCCAGGGCCTGGTGGCAATTGCTGGCCTCAAATGGCTGGCATGATTCCTCTTCCGTACAGTACAGTATGCCTGAATTGCTGAATATTAGGACCAGTTTTTTCCCCACGTTTTCCCCTCTGTTCCTCTTTTACTCCCATGCTCGAGACAGTCATGATTAAAAAAAAATCATTATTGCTAAAGTTTTACAAAGAACTGTATTTTGTTAATGTAGGACCTTCGATCATATTATTTATATTATGTTTGCAAGTGGAAATGAAGTGAAATTACATTTACTATTTGTTATTGACTTATAGTTGTCTTATTGATTTAATATCACAGTAAAAAGGTTTGCATTTGCAGTTTGATTGGCAAGGCGACCTGCCTCTAAGATATCATCAGAAGGATCTTATAATCTATGAGATGCATTTACGTGGATTCACAAAGCATGATTCGAGCAATGTAGAACAGCCAGGAACTTACATTGGGGCTGTGTCGAAGCTTGACTATCTGAAGGTATTGTTGCTAACTACATAGTCAGATCCAGAATTTGTTGGATTGCAAAAACTATTATATATCAGAACACTGTTACATACTCATTCTTGAAAACATTTGGTTTCAATTTTGCAAAAGATACCCCATTCTACAACTTAATCATAACCAACTTATTTGTTACCATTTACCAAATCTGCTCTGCAACTCTATACTATTTACATGGCACTTTGCTCAGTAGTATGTCTGCTTCTTTTTTATGGGTGGTCATTAAATGTACAAGTCAACTTAATATTGTCCATTTTAGACTATTAGTTGTATGTTTATTCTTAGTTTGATATTGGGATATTCCCTCTACAGGAGCTCGGAGTTAACTGTGTAGAGTTAATGCCCTGCCACGAGTTCAATGAGCTGGAGTACTTCAGCTCATCTTCCAAGTATGTGGACTTGAATTCCATATTAAGCTACAACCTATCAGCAGTGTTTGAATGAGAGTTCATACAAATCCTATGCCTACAGAATTGATATTCATTCAAAAAGAGTATTTTTCAACAACCACTGGAATATTTTTAAAGCCAAGGTGTTTTTGTAGATATGCTTGATACCAATGGTTGCTAATGCTATTATAATATATTGCAAGTTGACATCCTAAGCTAGATTTTTCTTTGAGACACTAAGCTATAATTGAGTTTGGTCACATCAATACCAAATTTCAGTTGTCTCTGAGCGGTTTGGGCTCCACATGTTTAGATTTTGCATAATTGCATCATAAGGTTTCCTCTCTATTGTTTTTCCATCTCTAGACTTGCTTATATGGATTAAATGTGTACTTCTCATTTGTATTGAGGGCTCTAATTGCGCCATCACTATTCCTGTGTACTATGTGTATGTGTTTTTACATGATTATGATTGGCTATGTTTTTCATTGGATGCACAACCAAATTTGTCATATCATTTTGTATAAATTGCTCACCATCTTACCAGGATGAATTTTTGGGGATATTCTACAATAAACTTCTTTTCACCAATGACGAGATATTCGTCTGCTGGAATAAACAACTATGGACTTGATGCCATAAATGAATTCAAAACTTTTGTAAGAGAGGCTCACAAACGGGGAATTGAGGTAAACAAATTGATATAAGTTAAAGATTATCTAGTAGCTGCTCCCTTTAACTCTTTTCAACATATCAGTTTTGATGTGAAGATATGTGTACTGTTAGGTGATCTTGGATGTTGTCTTCAATCATACAGCTGAGGGTAATGAGAATGGACCAATATTATCATTTAGGGGTATAGATAATAGTACATACTATATGCTTGCACCTAAGGTGAGAGATATTGCTTGTTGTGTAATTGTTCTATCATATATGCATCGAATATAATTTTATTATCTAATTCTATCGTGGATTCAGTTCTATGCAATCTAATAATTCGAAGGGCACTTGTTTCTGCAGGGAGAGTTTTATAATTATTCTGGTTGTGGGAATACCTTCAACTGTAATCATCCTGTGGTCCGTGAATTTATTGTAGATTGCTTGAGGTACAAATATAAATATAACTTCTATAAATAATTCTTGATTTGTTCTCACTGTTTGTTGTTTTGACAAAAGCTCAATTTGCAAGCTTGTAAAGGATTGCTCTTTTGGTAATCAGCATATTGTAATTTTAAAATATTACAAATGCTGATGTTTTCGTGCTTATAGATTTGGCCACTTGCAAATTCTTCTATCCGAATAAAGCAGAGAAAACCTATTGTATTATCTCATCAAATTGTGTTCTTCTATCCGAATAAAGCAGAGAAAACCTATTGTATTATCTCATCAAATTGTGGATGTTTATAAATAAATAAATAAATAAATAAATAATAGGAACTGCTACATTGCTTGGAATGAGCTTGAATCTTCTGCTAAGCAATGTATCATCACATATTCGGTAGCATATTTGTGTTTATTTCCTGTACTTGATAAGACAAAGTTTTTATGCAATACTAACCAAGTTTGATATTGCAGGTACTGGGTGACAGAAATGCATGTTGATGGTTTTCGTTTTGATCTTGCATCCATAATGACCAGAGGTTCCAGGTAAATTTCTCTTTTTTTGTGTGTGTCTGGGTCTTGCCTTTTTCAGAAGATTCTTAAATTTTCTGTTTCTTTTTACAAGTTTGTGGGATCCAGTTAATGCGTATGGAAGTCCAATGGAAGGTGACATGATTACAACAGGGACACCTCTTGTTACTCCACCGCTCATTGACATGATCAGCAATGACCCAATTCTTGGAGGTGTCAAGGTACCTGTTTCATTTGGCATTTGGTATCTATCTAAATTCATTTGTTTCACTAATGTTAACTGATCCATTCCTCAATTTTTGGTAAGAAATTCATTTTCTATGCAAGTAACTGTCATTTATCTGCTACTTATGAGAATCACTGGATGCCTTTATTCTTGTATAAAACAAAATACCTACTAAATATGTAGAATAGTATATATCAATTGACATACTTAACATATTATTGTGTTCTTTGAGAGCTCCTCTTACTCCTTTCCCCATTGCAATTATAGCTCATTGCTGAAGCATGGGATGCAGGAGGCCTTTATCAAGTAGGTCAATTTCCTCACTGGAGCATTTGGTCAGAGTGGAATGGGAAGGTAAGAAACGTGTACCTTCAGCTATTTAAAGCATGTTCCCTAGAGGCTAGAGCAATGAATTGTTCCTTGTCACATACTGAACAGTAGTAATAACTTATAACTGAGACATGTTTAGATAATGTAATATGTTGTTGAGCTAAACTTCGAAGGCGCATGCAGAAACTATTTTGCTTCAGAAGAAATATAACACATGAACTGAATGGTGAAGTGCGTGTTTCAAATAACAGCACTACTGACAACATTGGTTAAGTGTGCATTTGGTTTTTATCAGGGCATGAACTTTGGGATCAGTAAGAACTAAAAAACAATTGGATATTAAGCTTGTATATGAATTAAATCTGGTGGAGTTTTGAGAAAGAACATATGATCTTGTGCATCCATCTTCTACTAAACCAACATCTGTCGCATTTCTCACTTTACCTCTGTAATTGCTGTTTCATCAAAGTACTGACTTGTGTGGTTGTTTCCCTAGTACCGGGACATTGTACGTCAATTCATTAAAGGCACGGACGGATTTGCTGGTGGTTTTGCTGAATGTCTTTGTGGAAGTCCACAGCTATACCAGGTATGTTGTGCCGATACCTGTAAATTGATCCAGTACAATGTGACCTGGATGGAATATTTTGCAAATACTGCATAGTGGTACAGGAAACCCGCAAGTAAAGAACATAGGGTTTTTGTGTGTGTGTGTGTGTGTGTGGTGGACCTTGGATAGGTCGATCTACTGAAAAATTCCAACCATATCAATTTTTTGGGTGAGAAGAAGCCATATTGTATTTCTTGTGTGGGACCATATTGGAAATCTTTTGAAAGGACTGTCTTTTTGCAGTAAACAAAATGGGAATGGTCTCATGCTTCTCTGACATCTTGTAAGGATACACATAGAAGCATCAGTGCAAAGTAGCTACATGTATATTTTAAGAAAAACATCAAATTTTAATCTGACATATAAGTCATTTTGTTACCATGGTTTTCCTTTTGGTTTGTACAGAAATCAAATCAGTAACTTTGTATTCACTACTGCAATTTTCGGTTGATTAATCAGGCAGGAGGAAGGAAACCTTGGCACAGTATCAACTTTGTATGTGCACATGATGGATTTACACTGTCTGATTTGGTGACATATAATAAAAAGTACAACTTATCAAATGGTGAGGACAATAGAGATGGAGAAAATCACAATCTTAGCTGGAATTGTGGGGAGGTAATTCTGAACTTTCATGTTTTGTATGTTTCATTTTTTCACCTCTACTCAAATGGCCGACAAATGACTTTATATGGTTTTCTCTGTAGCTAAATTGTTAGTGCAATAGGGGTTTTCCCTACCAGCTGTCACTTATTGTATATCCTAGAGAGAACCCGCCTTGTATTTTGTACGTGAGATGGTACAGGAGTTATGGCTAAAGATTGGTATAGGCTGGTCGCTGATACCAATGGGGAAAACCATGATTGCAATCACTAGAATTTGATGAACTTTCTTTTGTTACCTTGCTGCAGACCTGTGACGAAACAATACAATTTTCATTTAGTTTGCAACAAAATTCATATGGAAAGTAGCTTCAGAATCATGTGTAGAACACACATTCACAACTTATTGTGAACAATGTAGGAAGGAGAACTCGCAAGCGTGTCAGTCAGAAGATTGAGGAAGAGGCAAATCCGCAATTTCTTTGTTTGTCTCTTGGTTTCTCAAGTAAGGCTTATTATCTGATCTCTTCAGTTCTTTGAGTTTGCTTGTTTTTCACAAAGGGCATATGAGGTCAGTGAGCGTGCATTGGCAATCAAAAGTTCACCGGAAAGTATCATTGTTTAATTTTTTTCCTAGTTCCCTACATGCCAATCTTTCTTTTTATAGTCAAATTGAAGGGGATGCTGATATCACAATGTTAAATTCTTAAATTCACCTTCTGTAGTATTTCACACCATCTATTTTTTTTCCCATTCCTTCAATTCTTTAGGGAGTTCCAATGTTCTACATGGGCGATGAATATGGCCATACAAAAGGCGGCAACAACAATACATACTGCCATGACCATTATGTCAGTCCAATGTGGTCATACATTTTTCTAATCAACTATCTTTAAATCCTTCCATTCATCCATCTTGGTTCTTGTGCAGGTCAATTTTTTCCGCTGGGACAAAATAGAACAATCCTCCGACTTGCACCAATTTTGCTGCCTCATGACCAAATTTCGCAAGTAACTACTCTCTGTTGAATAATTTCTATGTGGAACCACTGGAGGTGCCTCCCAAGTACTAAACGAGTGAGGTCATTTCCAATCTACATCAAGCTAATGTTGTCTATTTGTGTTCTTTTGGTCTGCACTGCAGAGAGTGCGAGTGTCTTGGCCTTGAGGACTTCCCAACGGCAGACCGGTTGCAATGGCATGGTCATCAGTCTGGGAAACCTAACTGGTCCCAGACAAGCCGATTCGTGGCCTTCTCCATGGTACAAATACAGTGCTCTTGCACATCACCAAAATTGTTCCAAAAATCATTTTATAAACCGGTCAGAGATTTTCTAAAGTAACGGATGGTTTTCATGTATCTCTCACCACAGAAGGATGAAACACAAGGCGAGATCTATGTGGCCTTCAACACCAGCCATATGCCGGTGGTTGTCGGACTCCCAGAGCGCCCAGGGTACCGATGGGATCCAGTGGTCGACACAGGCAAGCCAGCACCGTACGACTTCCTCACCGATGACCTACCTGACCGCGCTCTCACTGTCCACCAATTCTCCCATTTCCTCAATTCCAATCTCTACCCCATGCTCAGCTACTCTTCCATTATCCTTGTACTGCGCCCTGATGTTTGAAAGAAAAAAGTACAACAAAGAATGTACATACATAGTCCTTTTGAATAACATCGAAGGTGCTGCTCTATTCTCCGTGGTCTAATCAATCCACTGATGCATGTGCAAACTGCAAAGCTTGTGGTGATGAGATAGGTTCCTCAGGACCAAGCTAGGAGAAGAGAGGAGCATTCTCTGACAATTGAGAACCGATAAATGTACAGAGTGTGCTGTTCTGTGGATATATATGGACGACAGACGATCCACATCGCAGTCACCAGAAAGGCAAAGGAAGGTAAGGCAGACCGTAGAACAAACAGCAAGAGGTTCAGATCTCATCCAAGTATCCATCCAACTCCATCTGCCGTGCCTCTGTTCACGAGTCATCGCTTGCTGGAAATGTGATGCATCTGTAGACCCTGCATCTCGGGCACAGGATATATCCTGCCTGCAACCAGGAAGACCAGCATCGGCGTCGGAATTCAGAAAGTACAGTACACCGAATAAGGTATGAGCAAATCTGGAGAGAAGCAACTCACGGCCTTGCAGGTCGGGCAGCGGCGGTAGACCCGGCTGCTCTCGGACTTCACGTTGTTCTTCTTCCCTTTGCAGAAGCCGCAGAGCAGCCAACCCGTGCCGCTGCACCCTTCGCACACTACACCTTCTTCCTTAGGACAAGGTCGCAAAGGGCAAGTAAACATTATAGCTCTCCCATGGTACGCTAAATTTAATATAGGGATCGATGCACTATATTTAATATAGGGATCGCTCATTTCTTTAAATCTAATTTAATAGATTAGATTAACTAGTATTTATTTATACTTTATCCGGTAGTAAAGTAATAGGAATATCCTTGATAAATCGTTGATAGATCTCATTTCTAATTTCTACTGTCCACAGTATAACGCATTGTAATATCTCTCAAACATTATCGGCTTCGAGTGTAGGATGAAAACATGGCAATTTGGCATCGTGCTGATGAGCTCTACTACATGCGTATGCACGCAAATGTGGATGATGCTAACCTCCGTGTCGGCCTCGACCTCCGGCCGAGCCGTTCGCTCCGCCTCCGCGGCCGCGCGGACGGACACGCAGCCGATCCTGCCCTTCCTCCTAGTCCACCGCGACGGCGATGCGGCCGGCACCGACGCCTGGCACGGCGGCGGCAGCTGCGGGTGGAGGCTGCGGCACCGCCCTATTGAACGGTCCAGGCTCGCCGCGCTCCTCCACTGAGCAGCCATTCCTCTGCCTTGTTCAGCTTGGATCGCCTCCCCACCGTTCCCTCGTCGTGTGGATAAAAGGCAAATTGAGAGGGAAAAGGCTGGGCCCCGCACTTTGACACCCCGGCCCCACGCGAATCCACCTCGGATCACCACCACCAAAAATTATACCTGACGCCTTGGCCCACACAGAATCCACCTCGAGTAGCCGTATCTCGCTAGTTCAGTGGTTCCGCGAGGAGTCGTTTGAAGTCAGCGCATCCGGTTAAAAGCTTTGACCAGATCTCGCCGTGTTGCGTCCTCTCCTCCATGCCGTCGTCTCGCCACCACCGCCGCCTTGTCCTTCTCCTCGCCGTCGTAACACTCGGCGCCGTGCCAGCCTCCGGTGGCTGGGAAGTTGGCTGCGACGTGGCTTCCCGGCAGGACGTCGCCGCGCTCCGGCCGGACCGGCTCACGGTGCTCCTGAGCGGCTACTCGGAGCGGCGGCTCTCGCTCCTCCGCGCCATCGCGGGCACGTACGCCGCCCACCCTCCCTCAACTCCCGCTTCATCCCCCACCCTTCCATCCGCAGTCGAAATAATCTTGTAATAGGAAAGTTACAGTTTGAAAAGTTTGTATTAAAAAAGTTTAGGATGAGGAGTCCGATTACGACAAAGAAGTAGAATCCTATTCCGTTAAATAGGGCTGTAGTTTTTTTGGTATAAATATAGGGGTAGACTTGAGTTTTGTAAGAGAACTGAGTGAGAAGAAATAAAAGAGAAAATTGTCCCAAATTTTTGACGTTCTGTTTCAATAATTGGTATCAGAGTCTAAGGTTTTGAATCAACCCGCTGCCCCCGGGAGGAGTAGACTCCCGGGGCGGCACCCGAGGAAGCGGCACAATGGCGTGATCAAGTCGAGGCACGGCAGATCGCGAGCACAACGCGCGGCTGCTTGTCCGCCCGAGCCCCCCTGCTTGCGCGCGACAAGAGGTGAGCAGCGTTGCCCGTGGCGTCGTCACGTGTGGCGCATGAAGCGGCTGCAGAGAAGCGATCGCGAGGCGCAAAAGCAACGGCCGATCTGTTCCATGTCGGCGTGCGCGTGTTTGGTTGTTGGGGTAGAGACGTATCTCCATATCCGAAGCTCCCGAGGGAAGGAGCTGTTGGGAAACCCTAATGGCCCATAAAAGCCCATGCTGGTCCCTTAAGCCTAAACCCTAGGAGAGCGCTATAAAAGGAGGAGGGGGTCCCCTCCTATGTACCAGAAATCATTAGCAATAAATAATTTCCGCTGTTGCTCTCCCTAAACACGTGTCTCTCTCTCATTCTGTTCTCCAATTCAGATCTGTTCGGGAACCCCGGACTATTCGATAGCGAGGTTCCTTAACACGTTATCAGCACGAAGCTCTACCGGAGTTCAGAATTGAAAGGTGAGAAGAGGTGAGAATCGGTGATTGTATCTAATCGCTGTTGAACCTATGCATGCATCTACCGTTCGCATCTGTATTATGTTTGCGTCTCATGGCACGAAGCTACAGACAGCAACAGTACATGCGTCATCTCAGAAAAAAAAGAAAAGTACATGCGTCTCGGCGATCGCGCGACGGTCGCGTCAAGTCGGCGCCACATCGCCAGACGGCGACTGGCCGGCCGCGACGGCCACATTGGCGCGCACCACCCTGGCTCGAAGCTGGGCTCCCGACGGCGTCGTGCCCGCCGGTTGAGCATAAGCGGCTCGGCGCCGCTCAAGCGACCGTCACCATGCAAGAAGCGCCACGGCGATCGCGCTTAACCCGCCGGCGACCGTCGTCTCGCCCGAGTCGCCGCGACGCCTCGGCTTCAGCGCCGAAGCGCCCCGCCTTGTCTCGCTTTCACCGGCCATGGCTCGGCCGTGCTTCGCCGCGACTCGCCGCCACGACGCCGGCGGCGGAGACGCCCATGCAATACCAAGAAGCGGCGCCGAGCGGCGGCGCGCCGCTTCTTCAGCGGTGGCGACGCTTGAAGCGGCGCCAAAGAAGTCACCGGCCGCTTGGCTCGGTCGCGTGCACGCCACGTCGCGGCCGCGGCCGCCTCGACGTCCGTCGGCGAGCCGCCGCGCTTCGCCGCCGCCGCTTCGTCCGGCCGGCCGAAGCGCCCGCTTTGCTCGCCGCAAGAACCGCCGAGGTCTTGCCCGTCGACCGCCCGCCCTCCGCCACGGCCGCGCCATAGACCCGCCGGCTCGAAGCGCGCTTTGCCCGCACGAAGAATCGGAAGAGGCGACGACGCAGCGAGGTGGCACGACGTGGAGGCGTGGGAGGCGAAGCCGGCACGGAAGCCGACGGCGGGCGGGCGCGAGGCGTGGACAGCGGTCGGCGCGAGGCGCAGAGGCGGCGGCGCAGGGTAGCGTGAGAAGAAGGCGGCGGAGTGGGAAACCCTAGCGCGCTTATGGGTCGGGGCAAGGCCCTTATACCTGGGAAGGCCAGAGGAAGGGCGTGGCCCAGTGAGCCAAGAGGCCGAGCGGGAGAAATAAAGGCAGCCCAAAGGCCTTTCGGCCGGAAAGAAAAGAAAAAAAAAAGAAAAGGGAAAGGAAAAAAAAGGGGAGAAGAGAAAAAAAAATTACAGAAAAATTGCAGAAAATTTTAAAAAAATTGCCAGAAAATTAAGAAGATTTATTTGGCTCTGTTTTTAATTTTTCTAGCTTTATTTCTCTGTTTTATGAATATTCTTTATGAATTTTGAATCCGTTGCTTTATTTTATATAATGCAATGCATATGATTTTATTTTCTGCACTTTATGGTTTTGCAACCATTTTTCTATAAGATTACACGCAGTAATCTAAACTAGAATTCTGAAATCATGCAGATGTCTGGCATTGTGAATTGTGAGTTTGAAGAACTGGCCCCGTACGGTCAGAACTATCTCACTTGGGCATCGGACGTAAAGATCGTTCTTGGGGGCAAGAAGCTCCGCTCCGCAATTGGTCTAGGGTCCTCGCAGGACGCAAAACCTACCGCTGAGCAGAACGATCAAACTCTGCATTTTCTCAGGCACCACCTCTCAGCCACTCTGAAGAATGAATATATGGCTGAGGAGAGTGCATTTGAACTTTGGACTGCACTTCAGAAGCGGTTCGAAAAGCTCAAGTACACCATCTTGCCCCAAGCACAGCAAGATTGGGTACGCCGAGGTTTGCGTACTTGAGCGTGGCGAGTACAACCGCCTTGCATGTAATTTGTACCAATCTATCTCTATGTGGCAAGAAGATCACTGATGAAGAGAAGATTGAGAAAACTCTCTCTACCTTCCACCCTAATGCTATCCAGAGTGCACGCAGCTATCGTCAGGACGCATACAAGGAGTATAGCGAACTGATTGATGTAATGCAAGTTGCGGAATCGCAAGACGATGTTCTACGCAAGAACTATGTCTCGCAGACCACCGACGAGGTAATCGCACGTAAGTCAATGCCAACAGCTACAAGGTGAGAAAGCCCACTCATAGAAAGAAGGGCAAGCAGGGTGGAAAGGAGAGGCCCCAGGCCAAAGGAAAGTCCAAAGCCCCTGTGAAGAAGGATGACAAAGAAAAGACGCACGCCAAGTCGTATGGACAGCAGAACTAGACGTGCTTCAAGTGTGGCACTTGGGGACATTGGTCGAAGATATGTCGAGAATCCAAGGAAGCGATCAACGCATATCAGGCTAAGAAGAAGGCAAAGGAAAACGCCCCCGCAGAGGCGCACTTCGCCAACATCGGTAATGATGATGCCATGGATGTAGATACCCCACTTGCCTCATCCTCACAGAATAGCCTGGATATCGATGCTGCAACCATTATTATGGCAAATGAAGAGAAAACTTCTGCCGATGACATAGAAGCAGAAATTAATCCATATTTCACAGATTCTGTTTAATGCATTTCTTTTAGATTATGGTTGTTAGCATTTTCTTTGAATAATGAATTGTAAGCTCTAGAAGAGCATACTTCTTTCATGAATAAATACGCAATTTATTCTTTATTCCGGTATTCTTCAATTTTGCAAGTAATATTTGGATTGTTTTTGCCTCTAGCTGATTAGAATTATATTTTTTTATCTAGAAATCGTGTAGCGCCCAAATGGAAGAGATATGCATTGTTGATAGTGGCACAACAAATACCATCTTAAGAGATTCTAAGTATTTCCAGTCAATCACGAAGAACGCTGGAAAGATTACTACGATCGCAGGAAGCGACTCATATGTAATCGGCTCAGGAAGAGCCACAATTATTTTGCATATGGGTACAACTTTGGTAATTGAAGAAGCCCTTTTGTATCCTGAATCAACGCGCACTCTCTTAAGCTTTAAAGACATCCGCGCCAATGGTTTTCACGTAAAAACCAATGAAGAAAATGGCAAAGAATACTTGTGCATTGTGAAGCACGCAGTATGTGGAAAAATGGTATTAGAAAAATGTCCTCATATGAATCGGGTTGTACTACACGAATATTCATGCACCAAGTGTATACTTCCTTGAAAACTGCTTTTAGAAGCTCTGAGTTATTTTCTTTATGGCATGGTAGATTAGGCCATCCTGGTCTTAGAATGATGAGAATATAGTGAACAACTCACAGGGTCATGGCATTAATGTTAAAAATTTCCCGAATCATGAAGATTTTGTGTGCCCTGCATGTGCCACCGGAAAATTAATAACTAGACCCTCTGTCATGAAAGTGCAAAGTGAAATCCTGTATTCTCGAACGCATCCGGGGATATTTGCGGTCCGATTCACCCCGTCGGGCCGCTTCGATACTTTATGGTGCTCATCGATGCTTCCTCGAAATGGTCGCATGTATGCTTGTTATCAACAAGAAACCATGCTTTTGCAAAGTCGATCTCGCAGATCATAAGAATTAAGAATGCTTTCCGATCATCGCGTGAAGTCCATTAGAATGGACAATGCCGAAAATTTACTTCAAAGGCATTTGATGATTATTGCACAAAGAACAGGATAGCATTGAGCACTCTGCACCGCACATCCATTACGCAGAATGGACTAGCGTAAGCACTAATAAAGAGGATTAAGTTCATTGCCGCACCGCTTTGCAGAGTTGTAACTTGCCCAACACTTGTTGGGGACACGCATCTGCACGCAGCAGCTCTTATCAATTTCGCACCATCGGCCTACAACATCCATTCCCTATGCACTTGTGCACGGATCATCCCAAGATCTCCCATCTTAGAAAATTTGGGTGTATGGTATATGTACCTATACCACCCTCACGGATCGCAATGGGCCCTCTCCGCAAGTCCGGGATATACGTTGGTTATGAGAGTGCATCCATAATCAAGTATTTGGAACCCATGATCGAGACTTGCATACTGACCGATTCATTGATTGCATCTTTGACGAGGATCGCTTCCGTCATTAGGGGAGGAAATCAACCTTTGGATAAAAATGTCGGGAAATCATATGGCATTCCACTGGGATCCCCGCACATGACCCCCGCACTAATGAAGCAAATCAGGAAGTCTAGAAGATAATTGATTTGCAGAATTTAGCAAATGAACTGCCTGATCATTTTTGTGATCTGAAGGGCGTGGTTAAGACGCATGTACCCGCAAGGAATGCACCAGAGAGGGTGGAAATACCAAAGAAAATAGAAGGTATCCCTCAACCTATTCAGAGGCCTCAAAGAAAAAGAGCAGGAAATCTGGCTCCTCAAACCCAAAGTACCCGGAGACGTCTGGAGAAAACTGGGCGACAGGACTTACCACAACCAATCACGAAAATGCCCCAAGGAAAGAAGGGAGCAGTTGAGACTGCACCGGAAAGAAGCCAACAGAAAGGCAATTCAGACTTGAATCTTCCATGAAGGAAGCCGCGGAAATAATGTGTGCGCACACATAGGCGATGAAAGCTAAAGGAACTTGCTCTGCGATAGGGAATAGCAGTGAAGAGCAAGTAGAAGTGCATGAAGCACCCCATGAAGAAATGGCCATAAACTTTGTAATAACAGAGAATCCTGAATAGAGCAACGACCAACGAGATGCATACTTTGCAAAGAAGATTGCCTCGATCATTGATCATGATCCCGAGCCTGCATCTCTAGCAGAGTGCAAGAAAAGGCTAGATTGGAAAGAATGGAAAAAGGCAATCACTGCAGAGTTGGTCTCTCCGAACAAGAGAGAGGTGTTTGGCTCAGATGCCGCACACCTCCCCATATAAACCCCGTAGGTCACAAATGGGTCTTTGTTCGGAAGAGGAATGAAAACAACGGTTGTAAGGTACAAAGCAAGGCTTGTAGCTCAAGGTTTCACTCAACGTCCCGGAGTTGATTATGAAGAAACCTATTCTCCGGTCATGGGAGGAATTACCTTTAGATATTTGATCTCAATGGCGATCAACTTGAAGTTGAGAATGAAGCTAATGGATGTTGTCACAAGATATTTATATGGAAACTTGGATTCGGAGATATACATGAAAGTCTTGGAAGGAATTCCTATCCCAACCAAGACGGGCAAATAGAAACTCAGATAGTGTGAAATTGGAGAAATCATCGATAAAATTGAAGCGGTCAGAAGAATGTGGTACAATCGCTGAGTGACTTTCTCTCGCAAGAAAGGCTACACAAACAGTGAAGATTGTCCATGTGTGTTTATACAATGATCCCGAATGGATTCTCAGATAATCTCCGTCTATGTAGATGACTTGAACATCATTGGGACGGATGAAGAAATTGAAGAGGCATGCTCATACTTGAAGTCCGAGTTTGAAATGAAAGATTTGGGTAAAACCAAGTTTTGTTTAGGCTTGCACTTGAACATGTCCAAGGAGGAATCTTGGTACATCAATCAACCTACACGCAGAAAGTGTTGGAAAGGTTTGGATTTGAAAAAGCATATCCTCGCAAAGACTCTAATGGTGGAAGGTCACTCCAAGCGCACCTAGACCCATACTGCACCTAGAGAAGAGGGGAGGAAGTCCGGGAGCAGAATTTCCATATCCGAGTGCGCTGGAGCGCCATGTACCTTGCGAATAGCACTAGGCCGGACATTGCTCGATGTGAATTTGCTAGCCTAAGACAAAGGCGTAACCCACCAAAAGGCATTGGAAAGGGATCAAGGACATCTTCCGTTACCTCCAAGGAAGCAAAGATCTTGGTTTGTTTTTCAGAAGAAACAATGAATTGAATTTAGTTGGCTATGCCGATGCTGGGTATTTATCAGACCCGCATACTGGTAAGTCCCAAACTGGCTATGTTTTCCTATGTGGAGGAATAGCAATTTCTTGGAAGTCGTCTAAACAGACTCTTGTCTCGACGTCAACAAACCACTCGGAAATCATCGCTTTGTATGAAGCATCTCGTGAATGTGCATGGCTCAGAAGAATGGTTCACCACATCCAGAAGTCATGTGGTCTGAACATTGAGCAAAGTCCCACGATAATTTATGAAGATAATGCAGCTTGTGTTGCCCAAGCACAAATGGGTTATGTGAAGAGCAATCTCACGAAGCATATCAACCCCAAGTTCTTCTATGCTCACGAATTGCATAAGATGAACGAGATCAAGATATTGCATACTAAGTCATGTGAAAATCTTGCGATTTGTTCACTAAATCACTCCCAAAGATCTACCTTTGAAAGGTGCGTGAAAGGAATTGGGATGATGAGACTTAGAGAAGTGCAGATTTGGGGAGATATTTCACATACTCCCACATGAATCTCAAGATGAATTATGAATACCCAACATGAATCTTGAAGATTAGCAATAGAAGTTGGGAGAATTGTACTCTTTTTCCTTAGCAAGTTTTTCATGAAGTTTTCTTGCATAAGGTTTTAACGAGGCAATTCGTGCAACATAGTAAGCGTATGCTATGTACTCTTTCTCCAAGTATTTTTCCCACTGGGTTTTTCTGGAGTTTTAATGAGGCATATGCATCTCGCGGCAAAAGGTCCAAGAGGGAGTGTTGGGAAACCCTAATGGCCCATAAAGGCCCATGCTGATCCCTTAAGCCTAAACCCTAGGAGAGCGCTATAAAAGGAGGAGAGGTGTCCCCTCCTATGTACCAGAAATCATTAGCAATAAAGAATTTCCGCTGTTGCTCTCCCTAAACACGTGTCTCTCTCTCATTCTGTTCTCCAATTCAGATCTGTTCGGGAACCCCGGACTATTCGATAGCGAGGTTCCTTAACAGGAGCATTGACGTCTGCAGCGTTGGCATGGCTCTGTGACGTGCGAACAGAAGAGCAAAGCTGCGTTGTGTGTCACGTATGCAAGCGAGGCCGCTTGAAGGAGTTCACGCGAGAAAAACAAAGGAACAGAGGTACTGAGCTGCAGTACTCGAAAGTTACTGTAGCACAGGGGGATTGGTGGCGACTTGCTCATGGTGAGAGCAACTATGCAAGGTTGTGAAGGAAAAAAGTGAGTTCTTGTATGAGTTGTGTCTACAGGATAAACGTGTACGAGTTCCTTAGAGATGTCGTGCGCATCAGAAGAGATCGTGCTGCACGAGAAGATCAAAGGAAGCTGCTGCGTGTGTCAAAGTTGATTCCGGGGTGTTGAAGAGATGTGTTCGCCGTCTAAAGTCAAGTTTGTCGAAGATGAGTCTAGGATATTAAGGAGTTGTGGTCGTCGTTCTAGATGTGCGTGCACATAAGAGTTCTTGCAGGTGTGTCTAAGTTCTCTCGTGGGTAAGCTCTAATCCGAGTCTGCGTCACCATCAAGTTGCGTTACCGGTGAAAAGACAATTGGAGCCGAGGCAAATGTCGTAATCGCCGGCGAGGTGCGTCACCGATGGTATGGCCAGTAAAAAGAAGACGAAACTTCTTGGAGATGTGTTCACCATCCTGTGTTGAGTGTTTGGGCAAATCGTAGTTGAGACCGATTGCCTCAATGAGTTAGAGTTGCGTTACAAGATTAAGGGAGTGATCGATAGAAATAATCTTGTAATAGAAAAATTATAGTTTAGAAAGTTTGTATTAAGAAAGTTTAGGATGAGGAGTCCGATTAGGACAAGGAAGTAGACTCTTATTCCGTTAAATAGGACGGTAGTTTTTGGGTATAAATATAGGGGTAGATTTGAGTTTTGTAAGAGAACATAGTGAGAAGAAATAAAAGAGAATATTGTCCCAAACTTTTGACGTTCTGTTCCAACAGCCGTCGCCGCCGCCGCCGTCCTCCCCGACGCCGCCGCGATCTCCTTCGCGTTCGCCACCTGGCAGCAGGCCCGCCCTGGCTCCCTCGTCGGCTTCTTCCCGAGATCCCACCACCTCGACCTGATCCGCGTGAGGTGGGTCAGGTCGAGGTGGGCGTACACCGCGGCGCAGCCGGGGCGCTACCATGGTGCTCACCAAGTTCATGGTCCTCGGCGTGGACCTCCTGCGCAGGTGCTCGTGCTCCCCGGAGCTCGCCGTGGTGCACCGGGACCGCAACTGCGAGACATCCTCATGAACTTCGTCGCCTCGGAGGAAACGGGAGAGGGGCCAGTGCTGGTGGAGGCCGGCAGCGTCAGGGACTGGGGCGACCCAAGAAACGATGCCAATGCCGGCGCCGGCGAGGAGGGGGGCGCGATGAAGGCCGTGGGCCTGAGCTCGAGTGGGGGGACAGGGCATTGGGAGAAGAGAGGGGAGTGCATCACGGAGTTCCACCGGCTGCTGGGGAGGATGCCCCTGCGGTACAGCCACGGGAAGGTGGTGGAAGCGGCCGGCGGCGAGCAGGGGCTGTGCAGCAAAGGCGGCCGGCTCGTCCGGTGCGACCAGCAGTAGCCCACGCCCTACGCTTCTTGCGCCATCAGCACTGCATTGTAAGCCTTCACTCTTCAGTGATCACTCTAAAACCTGACAACTGCAGCATGTCGTAGAACAACTTTCAGACAATGCTAAAATCGATATGCTTAATCGATTTCAGATCTTGTTTGGTTCGGAACCGTAATCCGGATTAACGACAGTACAGATTGTGTGTTGTACCAAACCAGCGTTGCCTGCCATTGTCAACTGGACTGACACACAACAAAGATGTTCGATTCAATCTTTTTTAAGAGAATGTTTGATTCAAATTTTCTTAGATACACTTGTTTCAAAAAAAAATGGTAGATTCAGATCATTGTATTGTCTTCTCATACAAAACTCAAGCATTTAGGAGCGGTTACTGTGACCCGTTGTGCCTGCAAGCAAGGACACGACATGAGGGAGAAACAGGCGCCCATAAGTTAAACATGGCCCTCTGATCACGATCCGACGGCTGCCATCGACAGTGGCCTCCCCGCTCTCCATACAAATTTTTTTCCCACTTCTCCCTAGATTGTAGGGGGTGGGCGTTAGTGGGCAATACTCGGAGCCTCCGTGCCATCAGCATTTCTCCTCTTCTTCTGAATGCGGCAATAAGAAGCGGGAGAAGTAGGAGGAGCAGCGTCAAGCCGCGAGTCCAATTGGCATGGTTGCGGTGGCCACCGGTGGCAAGGAAGGACAATGCGGCCGCGCGGTGGTGGTGACCGGACGGTGAGGAAGGGGCCGTGGACGGCGGAGGAGGACGAGGTGCTGCTGCAGCACGTCAGGGAGCACGGGCCCCAGGAGTGGAGCTCCATTGGGTCCAATGGCCTCCTCCCGCGCACCGGCAAGTCGTGCCGCCTCCGATGGGTCAACAAGCTCCGCCCAAACCTCAAGACGTAATGCGCTACTCGTTCTTTGCTCGCTCTCTTCTTCTTCGATCATTTTCGTCTGGTTACGTGAAACTTTTTCTTCTGTCTTTGTTACGGCAAAAACCCTTTTCTCACATCTTGTTCTCGTTTCAAGAAGCGGTTCTTTATCTCGATTACAAGTTTTGCACTTACTATTCACGGGTTTTTCACCATCTGTGCATTTTTCGGCCAAAAGAGAGAACGAAATGGGCTTTCGAGTTTGAAACTGCCTCTATCAAAACAGCCCCTTTGTTATCTTAAATTCCTCCTTCACCGATCACCAGGAACCAAATACACGTTAAAAAATTATAGTAGGAAGCAATGTGATGCGTAGTTAATTCTCTGTGTGAACTGAAGTCTGAAGCAATATTTTTCCTTTAAATTCACAGTACTGTCATGATCAATATGCTAGTGTGTGCCAAATTGCTAACAGGTCTGGACAAAGGCAAAGAAAAGGGGAAAAAACTGCGCTATCTTTTCGTCCGGGCCAGCATTTTGTTCTATATGGTGCATACTAGTTGATGCTGAAATGTTATTATTCCAAATATGCACTAATACACGAGAATATGTGTCAATACGCTCAGTTTAAGTGTCGTTGTCAGTAAACCCTTCTGTTTACCTGTTTAGTAACACATGATGATGTGTACCTTCGGTATGAGAAAACTACTTGATCCATACGTTAGCAATGGCAGGCTCTACATGCCATTTATCTGCAAATTGTGGAAACACTGAAGAATGCTGTTTCTTGTGAAGTGGGTGCAAGTTTTCTCCAGAGGAAGAGCGTGTGGTGATCGATCTGCAGGCGCAGTTTGGGAACAAATGGGCCAAGATCGCGACGTATCTTCCCGGCAGGACGGACAACGATGTCAAGAACTTCTGGAGCACGCGGCAGAAGAGGCTGGCCAGGATCTTGCGGGGGCCCCTGCCCCGCAGGACGTCCGGCAAGCAGAACAATTGCAGCGCTTCTTCTGCGCCCTCTCATGTTCTGCTCGCTTCCAAGGTAACCGTTGCCTGATTTCCTGAAATTTGCACTGCATTTCTGAACTCTGAAGTAATCGAACAGCACTTCTTCTGAACCAAGAAAGTTACTTTTGTAGTCAATTTCTTTTAGTAATTTCGATCTAGTATCACACCAATTTAGGTGCATTTTGTCATTCTCGAGACTCGATCATTGTTGTATTTGAGGACTGAAGCGTAGCACATTTGACTCCCTCTGTCAGGATCCCTGCACGGGCATGATCCCCTTCCAAGAGACGACGAACCACATTGGCCAGAGCAGCCAAGAAGCGTGCATGGAGAACCGGTGCGCCGATGCACCGTTTCCAGCTGGACTACTTGACCCCGAATCCATATTTCCGTCTTCCATCAAGTTGGAAATGGACGCCGCCGCGAAATGCAGCTCATACAACGCCGCTCCGGCGGCTCAGCTATCCTTCGACAACTCCGGCAACCCGGCTCCGATGGTCGATCCTGCGGTGTTTGCCTATGCGGCATCCGCCGACATCAACGTCGCCTACCTGGAGCCGATTACAGAGGTGCAGCCGGCCCAGTTCTTCGGGCTAGAAGGCGACGATTACGGCCACGTCGGGCCTGTGCATCACCACATGTCTGACGTGATGTTCGATGACCTACCGCCGGACATGTTCGACTTCGACCTGCCGCCGTCACCCCCTCCGCTCCCGCCACCGTCGCCTCCTTCGCCGTCCACTCAGATGTAGATTGGTCGGCCCATGCTTGGATGCATCCTAAGCCATTAGCAGCTCCGGAACGCTAATATGTTGTATAATTGTTAGATCTCATCTAGCTGGGTGTCAAGTGTGAAACAAGACTGCAATCCCTACCTGCACGATCGAATTCATCTATGTGCCTGCGCATAATACGTATGAACGCTGTATTTTCAGGATATTCATACCCAGCCTACATTATCATCTTTTTCTGAATCACTGATAGAACTTCAATCCTCCAGTACACTACAGGAAAAGAGATTTTTCACAAGGAAATTTTCGCTGATCCATTGACGATAGTGGCTGTCAGAGCCAGAAAACTGACGTGGAGTAGCGGAGGAAACCGGCGCTGAAGAAAACATTTCATGGACTTCAACTTTTGTGGAATCCGACGGTAATGGTTCGCGATGGACCGAGTTATGATCATCCAACGGTTCGGGCGTGTTTCGGTATTCACTTTTATCTGAACCTTGCTTTTACTATTACTCATGTAATTTCTTGCTGTGAACGATGAGGGTACAAACCTAGTTCTTACGAGAAATGGAAGTAAGAAAGAGGGAAAGTATATGCTAGCAATCATCTTAGAGTATCGTAGCTTAGGAACCCTAGTTTATCCCCTTCCTGTTTCTTCTCAAAATTCCCCAATTTGGCTTAAATTTTGGGCCAAATCAGATCAAGCCCGGACAATTTTGGTATGAAAGTGCCAGATATTTCCTTGTAGATTGAATCCAGCGCTCGAGGAGGGTTGGTGGTGAAAATATCCATTTGTAAAATTCGTGACTCGAGTGTTGGGAGAGGGAGGAGATTTGTGGGTATGATGAAAGCCTGAGTGAGGTTGGCTCGGCTGTAAAATCCCTCATTTCAGTGAAGCAGACAAGGATTCATGGTGGCGAGGACTAGATCTCAAGGGTCTTTAGGAGTAGCCGATCTGGAGATGGAATATCGGGGGAAATCGAAAGGATTCAGGTTAGGCTTTGTGGATCTGGTGACGTTGAAGAGAGATGTAGCTGAAATTAAAGCTTTCTTGTTAGGCAAATCGATCAAGGAAATCGATCCAAAGGAGAACCTAAACACCACCCTGGTTCCTGAGGATATCATCCTTCCCGCACCTTCAGCTACTGATGATCAGGTGACTAGTGTGTGTTTGGTTGATTATATCAAGTGGTACATGTATGAGATAATTCAAGAAATAAGTTATCCATGTGTTTAGTTGCTTGAATAGAACCATTCCATCCTGGATGGTAGAATACAAATTTGAGGAATATTCCTTAGAAATGTTGAATCATTCTATTCACCTAAAACAATAAAATCAAATGGTATAGGACCATCCCATCTTATTCTATTCACCTAAACTGTTGTTCTTGGTTTAACTTGTGTTATACTCTCAATTTTATCGTAGGACTTAGACGAACTCCGTTCTATCCCAATTCACACCATATCTCTAATGTCGAGTTCGGTTTACACCAAACTCTGAGGTGGAACATGAGGTGCATCCTAAGCCATTAGCAGTGCTTTCCGGAACGCTAATATGGAGTGTACGAAGTGTTAGTTCCCATCTAGGTGGGTACGAAGTGTGAAACAAGACAATAGATTTTTCATGATATGTTTACACTAATTTGTTTACCTGTTCGATCGAATTCATCTGTGTGCCTTCGCATGATACGTACAAACGCTGTATTTTTCACAAGTATACACTGGTTAAGCCTCAATCCAGTAGTATACACTACAGAAAAATATATTTTTCACAAGAACATTTCCGTTTATCCATTGACGATGGCAACAAAATTCAGAGAAAAGGGAAAACAAAACCGACAGTATTTAGACTTTGGACAAATCAAAAGTTAAGTTTTTGAACTGTTGGTATTCTTTATTGAAAGGCAAAAGAATAATTCGTTTTGCGCTAACCACGCAGTTTTCTTGTAAAGAATGGAAGTTGTTAGAACTGCCATATTAGAAGATTAATCGGCCAAATAACCACGAGCAACCACAAATATCATAAGTCTTTTCCTCTTGACTAAATCTATAACCCAGAGATTCAGGTAACTTTAATGATCATATAACCAACCGTCGGATAAAGAAGAAAGGCCGTACTGCAGCAATTTAGTAGTTTATGTCCTGAATCATGATTTGCACACCGTACAATGTAGATGCTACTGTTGCAGTAATCTAAGTGCCTGTTTAGGGGACTTAAAGCCAACTTTAGCTTTTGAAAAGTCAATAAGTCCATCCAAATAGCTTAGCTTTTAAGCGGTTTTTGACATAAGCCAAAAGCTGTGATATAACTAAAAAAAGTCAAAAGTTAGACTGGATCTGCTTTTATAGTTTATTACTGAGAAAAATTAACTATTTATTAAATAATTTCTTATAAAAAACTATAACCGCTTTTTATCTTAAAAAACAAAAAAATGACTTTTCAAAAACTACACAACTACACCGAACACACCGCATCAGGAACAACACAAGGCTTCCCCGGTTCGCCGGTCCACTCGGCCTGCCAGGTGGGCCCATTCTAGTCTAGTAGGCCGCGTAGTACTACTTTAAACGCACGATTTTTCCTCTGTCTACAGTTAATTTTTTAAAAAATCATAACTTTTTATATGATGTCGTATGGAGATAAACTTTATATGAAAATTGTAGCTCTCGACGGGATCTACAACTTTTGTATACAAACTTTTTCAATTTGAGTCTATTTAGATAGCCAAAAACGGGATAGAATGAGATCTAAAAATAGATTCGTTTTTAGATCTGAACGTTCTATCCCATTTTTGACTATCTAAATGGACTCAAATTGAAAAAGTTTGTATACAAAAGTTGTATATCCCGTCGAGTGCTACAATTTTCACATAAAGTTTATCTCTATCCAACATCATATGAAAAAGTTATGATTTTTTTTAGAAATTAACCGCAGATAAAGTAAAAATCGCGCGTTTAAAGCAGTACTAATCGCCCGTATGTGGGGCGATCGCCGGTATATGGGGCGATCGCCTCATATACGGGCGACCGGCGCCCAATTTTATAATTTTTTTTGCCCGAAGTCTAGTTTTGAAAAAAAAGATTAAAAAAAATATTAAAGGAAAAAAAATTCGCTGGAGAGGGCACGGGCAAATGACGGTATTAGACGTCCGTGGAAACGCAGGCTCTGCTACACTCGAGAGGTATTTCGGTACATCTGCTCGTGGGAGCCCAGTCTACTCACGCGACGCGACGTCCTTGTCCACGAAAGAAGGGAGGAGATTCGAGAGGCTTCCGGAGCTGGAACCGAAGCTTCTCAAGGCTTCGCTTCGCGCCACTTGTCGATTCCTTTCCCGAGCTCATATATCTCCCGCCATTGCACGGGCCTTGCTTTGAGCTCGCCGAGATTGACGGCATTGGAGTGGGATTAGTGCTAGTTTAGCTCGTAGGCGAGAGAACTAAGCAGGCGAGCTAGCAAAATGGTGGTGCTTGTGGAGTCCCCCGGCCTGACGCTGAAGAGGAAGGGTGCGGAGGAGCCGGGGTTGTTTATGTGCCCCGGCGACGGCGACGGTGGCCCCGAAGGCTTCCCGCTCTCCTGCCGCGCAACCAAGATCCGACGGCTAGAAGGTGCCGACCACCACGGCGACGTGCCGACGCCACTGGCGGTGGCCAGCGTCGGGACGGGGGGCGACGTGATGATGGGCGAGGCTCCGTCGCTGGCGGTCACGGATGAGGAGAGGGCGGTGGCGGTGCACGACCCTGCCGGCGCCGCGAGGGGGCGCCTCGGCCTCCCCGCGCGGTGGCGGATACGGCCGTGGGCTCCCCTGCGCGCCGGCGCCGAGTGGATCCGGGACATGCTGCGCGAGGCGGATTTCCGGACGGTGCGAGAGATGTTAACCGGCGCCCAAGAAGAGGGCGCCGGCATGGCCCTGGTCCCTTTTTGCGCCGTACCAGCGCCGCCGTCGACGGAGGCATTGACGGCTGCGGAGACGGTGGACGGGGAGGACGCCGAAGGAACGGCGGAGATGGATGTCGAGGAAGAGGGGGGCCATCAGACCAAGCCGTTCGGGGTCGGCCGCGGAGAGGGGTCCTTTTACCGTTGGCCGCAGCACTGCACGGTGCCGCCGCAGCTGCCGGCGGTTGGCCAGGCGAGCCCGGTGTTGTGGTCGTGGTGAACCACACCACAGTACAAGCTACATGGCCCGTCTGTTTGCGGGAATTGAACTGTTTCGATGTGTTCTCCCTCCTGTCACCACTCTCGTTTTGGACATCGACTAATTCATCATTTTTAGTCTCGTGTATAATATTTTGTTTACAAATTTTGCTATTGAAGCTACCGCCTTCCACAACGAGCGGTAGGCGCTTTTGCGGTGTCGGAGTATGGAAGATGACACGTTTCATCTTCTAACTTCTGTTGTTGAGGATTGAGTTATTTTTTTTAATTATGGTCACAAGAGGACTAAATTTACAGAAAAGAAAAAACACGTACTTAAAAAATATGATTACTCAGACACGGTCTCTAAAACATAATTAGGAATACTAATTTTTATTATAATGTATTTATAAAATCTAATAAAATTATAATATTATGAAAGCATTTTTTTAGATAAATCTAGTATATGATTTTCATGTATCTAATTTAAATATTTAAAAAGATATTGATGGTTAAAGTTTCTAAAATTTGATATACTAGATAAAAATAACAACTATTTATGACAGAGGCAGCAATCGACAGTTTGACATCATGGTGATGACGCGAAGCAATCTGCTTTGTGTCGTTTTGTAGACTGTAGTGTCCACATTGTTGCAGAAATCAATTTTAGTGTAGCGTTGCAAGAAATATTACCACCATCTATCGTCTTTTTCATAGTAAAACAAAGTCGTCACGATCATTACTTCTGTCATCAAAGTTGCATGTCTTTTTCCTCGTTTGTTAATTTTTGGCCGATTTGTCTCTAAAACTAGTCGATTGTGCATGCTCAAGCTTGATGGTGCTTGTGATCGATGACACCCCCAGTTGCTGAAGGTTAAATCGTTCTTGCGAAAGAAAAACCGAGATCATCCGTCATCATCACGGCTAGTGTCCGTATATTATCTTCTCGGTTTATGTCTAAAAAATTATCTTCTCGGTTCATACTTCAATGTTTGGTCCGAACATAGATAATCCAATGTTACTAGTTCTGTTTAAGTTTATAATGCGTATTTTCTAGACAAAAAATATTAAACATGACTAGTCTACTCTTAATTATTGTCTTTAAGCACTATATTTAATGTATGCATTTAAGAAATATCAAGTAAATCTATATTTAATAGAGATATAAAGAGAATGCCGTACTAATTTGTATTGTAAAATAAAATATTTTATATATTTATAAACAAGATCATTTTAAAGATATGTCTTATAAACTTAGACGAAGGGACTCCGTACTTAGAGTGGAAGGGCGTGGTACAACAACAGATTCATTGATGGGTAATTTCTTTAACTTGCACAGTTTCACCCGTTCACGAATAGATAGATTCTACTAGCAATAGAACATATAAAGGTCTGTTTGTTTCAGTTTTTTAACCAGCTTAAAAGCAAAAAAATCAAAGCCGAAACAAACGACTGACTTTTAAGTCGGACTTAAAAAAGCCTAAAATCTCCTTATAACTATAAACCCAAAGCCAAGTGATAGGTGTTTTTTTGGCTTTTCTGGGATGAAATAACCCTTTGCCACTAAAAGTCTCCAAAATTAATCACCAGATGCCATCGTATATAAACTCAATAATCTTTCTCCCATCTCCTCATTTATCCTCCTCTTCTCTTTCTCTCCCTTGTACGACATGCATTCTCTTTCCGCCGCTCCGATCTCTGCAGTACCTGACCTCCTCCCTCGTCCGTCGTCCCCAGCCTCCTTCCTCCTCCGCCGACCTGAATCTGGCGCGGCGCTGGTTGAGACGGGCGGACCTGAGCTTGGAGCGGCGGGAGGCTACAGGGTCCGGGCATGGCGCAGGTGGAGCCAAACGGATCCGGCCATAGCGCTGCGGGAGGCGGTCAGATCCGGCGTGGCACGGGTGGAGGCAGCCAGATCTGAGAGTGGAACGGCGGGAGGCGACCAGATAAAAAAGCTATACCATCCAACCCATCAAAAAGACAGGATGCCAAATAGCATGTCTTGACTTAAAAGCAGACGAATTAAAAGCTCGTTAAGCCAAAAGCCAAAAAAACCTAAGCCAGAACAAACCGGAAAAAAACACACAGCAGGTTTCAAATTAGTTTTTGAAGAGAACTATTACAGATCACAAATGTACGTCAACATGCAGAATTCCGTTTTTGCTGGACAAACGCCAGTATCTATAATTAACTAGATAAGTAACTGCGGCGTGCCACGCCGCGACCGTCACTGCCCACGCGAACAAATCGAGAAAACGCGCGATATTCGGGGTCTTTTCACGAAGGATCTGTGATTTCGCTAAAACGAAAGGTGCTTTTCGAAAAAACGGTAGATGAGTCACCGTGGCGTGCCACGCCGTGACCGTCGCTCCTCACGTAAAAAAATAGCAAAAAGGATACAAACGCATTTTCTTTTTTTTTTGAAAAAGGATCAAAGCGTTTTTCTTCTTCGAAAAAAGACCTAAACGCAATGCATAAAAATGCATAAAGGACTGAAAAAGGGCCTAAACACGTTGCTTAAAAACATATAAAAGGCTTAAACACAATTTGTTTTTTCTTTCAAAAAAAAGACCTCATCGTATTTTTTTTCAAAAAAAGATCTAAATGTAAATTTTTTTCCGAAAAAGGACCTAACTGTATTTTTTTCCTAGCTCGGCTCGAGCCACGAGCCGAGCAGACGCTCACTCGGCTCAAATGCACGGGAGCCCGGAAAACCTCCTATCTTTAATAGAGGGAGTATGTTTTCTAGATATATTGAGAATATGGTATTAGTAAAATTAGCAATCGCTAGCTTTACTTCGTAAGGGTGAGATAGTAACTTTCTTCACCCAAAATCTTCCACACGTAGCCAATTGGGTTGTTGGGTTGTCAAATATTACTTGCCTGGTCAAAACCAGAGTTTAACCAGCTATGTTCTGATGCTGAATATGGATTAGTATTAAGTTAATCGGCATTTGAGTTGGCATCTAATTAATGTTCGCTTTCTTGGGGCATCTGCTCATCTACTAACTGTTTTTTCTTGAAAACCTTCCCTCTTCTCTCTTTTTCGAATTTGGTGTGTAAATTTGTCACAGATAATTGCGATTTTTCCGTTACTCCATCACTAATTCTTTCGTATCTTTTTTATGATGGACATAGCAAACTTTTCTTCTGAACCACGTGATCACGAATACGACGGGTTTATCTTATCAACGTGACATTGGGTAGATCAAGCTACAGAATAAGACCGGAGATACGACATTTAATGAACATTGCTTTCTTCACTGTTGTTCATAGTACGATATCTTGCACTTAACCCCATCTCGTTACGTTGATACCTATGGCAGTATATCGAGTGAAAACTCTGTAAAATCTATATATACAAGTTTTAAAAAATCCTTAAAAAATTATCATACGTGGAAAAGGTAAGCTTCTACAATCCTGTAAATTTGAAGACCAAACTCACTCATATTTGAAAGATATGAAAAAGACAAATTCAGCCTAAGTAGTGATTTTTCATTGTTCTACACTATTCATCTCCTGTTTGTCCTTTTCATATCTTTCAAATGCGACTGAGTTTGGTCTTCAAATTTTACTCGATTGTAAAAGCTCACCTCTCCTACGTATGGTAATTTTTTTATTTTTTTAAAACTTGTACACGTGGATTTTACAGAGTTTTTACTGGATATGTTGCCGATACGTATAGATCCCAATGGATAGAATTGGACCGTTGGTTAGGCATTCAACACAGTCAACCCCTGGACTCACCTGCTTATTCTCATTCGGCTCGCACGGCCCAAGCTTAAGTAAATTCATTCTAGGGCTCGCGCTCCACTCCGAATGGTTAGACTCGTGAGTCCCAAGGTCCCTACTCCTTCGTGTGGTGGTGTTGTATTACTCTTAGTACAGATGATCGCACAAAGTTTTACAAGCGAGAATGCCAATGGCTTAGCGAGATGGGTTTGATAGCGCTTCTCCTTTCTCGTTCTAGCTTGTTGCCCCCGAATCGTTAGCCCCGCCTTTTATGAAGAAAAGTTACATCGAGTTAGGAGGAAGCGAGGTGACCTATGCTAGGAGCTCGGTCCTTCGTCCGTGGGTCGCCACCGCCTTGCCCATCTTGGGTTGGTAGCCTTGGTGGTCGGGGAGGTTAGGTATTTCGAAATAGCGACTTGCCTCTCGTGATCCTTGCGAACGCCGACCTGCGTGACGTTGCGCGCCGAGATCGCCTACGCCGTGAGCGCGTCGTGACTAGTTGATGAAATTGGAAGCTTTGTCTTCTCAATACTAGATCTTCTTAGAAGGAGCCACCTACCCTTGTACGATCGCTCGATTGACCTTATTCGGTACGTGGGCGAGGTCACGAGGACGACGACACGCGCACTCGGCGTTCGTCACCTTGGTTTGGTTGAGTCGGACGTCGGATTCGCTCTGGCGGTCGGGAGCGGATGCCTTGCGCGTCTCGCAGCGATCGGTCGCATGCGTTTACTGGTATTGGAGATATTGCTCGAGGTCACTGCTCGTCGCCGGCCGTTGGGTATCCTTTATTAGACCACTATACTTATAAAGAGATTCCGCCGCCGGCCAGGCACACCACATCAGCGGGTTCGCGAAAAAGTCCTCTGAAAAATTCAAAATTGTGTTTAGGTCCTCTGGTGGGTTTTAGCAGAAAGGACATAAAAAAATGAAATTACGTTTAGATCCCTACACGGTTTACGTTCAGATCCTCCCAGCGGTTTTTAGCATAATAGACCTGTAAAAAAAAAAAATGCGTTTAGGTCCTAAGGAAGCGGTTTTTAGTATATTGGACCCGAAGAAAAAGAGAAATACGTTTAGATCCGGTTTTCTCCCAAAAAAACCGCAAATTCGCTGACGGTTTATAGCAATCCACAGATTCGCCGATGGGTCTTGGTGACCTATTTTTTTATAAAAAAACTGAAATTACACAAAAAAGTGTTTATTTTCTCCAAAAAAAACCACATATTCACCGACGGTTTATAGCATCCACAGATTCGCTGACGGGTCCTAGCGACCTTTTTTTTAAAAAATGAAAACCAAAATTACGCAAAAAAAACCGCCTATTTTTTTTAAAAAACAAGAAAACCGAAATTATGCAATTTTTTCCCAGAAATATCTGTCGGATTAAATTTCGCGCGGCACAGCGTCGCGCGACCGAATTTCCTAAATTTTGCAAGACGCTGCTTAGCACATGACCTTGACTAGTTATAATAGACAATCTGTACTCGAATTTGTTTGCTCTACTTCACAGCTTGTTCTTCGCACCATTTGTCAACCTTGTTTCTACTAGTATAGTGCCCTGTCTTCCGATTTCCTTTTTCCAGCACGTAATATATGGTCTTTTCCTTTTCTAGGACGTTTGTTTCCTTTTCCTTAATTCCAGGATATTTGTTTCCTTTTCCTTGAGATGATGCTGGAGGTGGGGGGAGATCTGTTGTGGGTCACAGGGATGAGTTAGACACATTAAACAATGGCCATCGGATGTGGGTGAGTAAAGCCGAGGAAAGATCTGAGAGGTTAATTTTGATGAAGGCAAGTTTCTGGGGACGTTTCGCTGGGTGCATGAAGGTTGGATCATCTCTAGTGGGGTGCATTATTTGGGGTGGACGTAGAAAAGAATACTTAGGTGCATTATAAAGGGGTATAGATCAACTGACTGTTGGTTAGTACAAACTAAACTCATGGACCCCTACATGCATATGCTCACTCACCCCGCACTTACCACACGTTACATGACACAACCTCTATTTTTAATTTGATTTTACCCCACTTCGCACCACTCGCAACTCGCATCTTAAGGTTGTTGGTACTTACTTTTGAGTTTGCGAGAATTTGACCATGTAACCCTCTATTGTTTGCACCTTTAAGGCATATGTTGTTACGATCCATCTTTTCTCTTAAGTCACATCTCGCATCTCTCATAACTCATTTTTGTCACATCCCTTCCTATACCACTTTCATCACCAAATGTTTGACTTTTGATATATCATATATTGTAATATCCCAAAATTTGCTAAATTTTAAAACCAAAACCTCGAAAACCACTCCCTGAAATTTTCCCAATTTTATTTGGAATTTTCTCTAGTTTTTAGTGAATTTTCCTAGAATTATTTGCTTTTTACTGATTTATTTCTCTATTGAACCTTTTTTGAGAACTCTTAGAATAAAAACCACAAAGTCCTCTTGGGCTAGCCTCCTTTCTCTAGCCCATCCCCCTTCTCTTCTCCTGACTTATTTCCCTGCACCCCTAGCCGCTTAGGCCTCGGTCCCCTGCCCGCCTGTTTGCGTTTAGGCAAAACCCGCCTACCCTAACTCGCTCATGCCCCCGCAAAAACCATCCCCCTTCTTCGCCAGCACACGCCCCTAACATCACCGCGTTGTGCACAAAATGGCATCCTTCTCCACTAGTGTGCCTCCTAGCTATCTGCCGCGCTCATCAGCCTCGCTTAGTCCTCGCCAACCCCATGATGCCCTCCTGCGTTGTCACCCAAGCCTTGTTTCCACACGCGCTAGCCTCGTCACCGCGCAGTGCGTGCACCGAATGCCGCCATAAAAAATCTAATGTGGCTCTTGGATTGACGAACGCCATGATGTCATTCTATGTCCAGCGCATCTTTTCCCTTGCCATTGATTTCCCTACTACTGCTAGCTCCTGCTCGATCCTTAGCATGCAAGCTTGCGCATTCGAGCCATCCCAAGCGCATCGCTTCATCACTATCAGCCGCTGCCAAGCACCAGATACCGCCTTAGAGCAGCTATAAAGAATGGGTGCATCCTACTGCTTTAGCACATGCATCAGGCACAACCTCCAGTGGCATTCTCTGTAGCCGCCAGCTCCATCATCGTCTTGGACACCGGTGAGCCGCTGCCCGCTAGGCCACCTCTAAAAACCATGTAAATTCGGGCTCCACGCTGCCTCCCCATAAATTACTACTTCCTATACTTATTGAGCAAAAACCCAACTCCTTTCACTTTGACCTCATCGGTGTTGAGTTGAAGATGATTTCCCCTTGTACACGGCACCGAACCTCCACACATTACCCTAGCCCAACCTGAGACCACCTACACCCTCATCATGGTCTACTGAGCCTATATGTACGGTCGCCTTCACCGGGATTCTACCAGAGCATCATCATGGTTGTCCACTGCTGCCAGCGCACTCCGTCCAACTCCCACCAAAACCAAGTAGTCCCTTAGGTTTCTTGAGCCCTAAGAATGGTGGAACTGCGGGCCTTCACCCAGAACTAGCCATCTTCATGTGAACCTTCGGCGTGGAAGCCATGCTTTGTTCTAAACCAGACCGAACTGGCCAGTTTATTCTAGTTCATTAAGAATCGAGCCATTCTAGCCCATCTTCCATCTGTCTATACTATGGGGTCCATATTAACCCTATAGGTATGGTTCCACATCATTGTTCATAATTTTTCCAATCTCCCTTATACAATGATGTGGGTTTTTCTGCGCATTTACTCAGTTATAATTTGGTTTTCTATTGAATTAGTGTTAACCTAATAATATAATATTTCTAGATATTTATTCCTTATTGATTCATCCCAATCTAACACAATTTAACATTGTCCAATCCAATCTATTATACAAACCTCAATTTGCATGGTCAATTCACCGTGCGATCCTGAAATCATTAGGATCCTATTTAGTTTGGTCCATTCCACCCATGTACCTGATTTTGTCTAGCCAATTTATTGTGCAAACCTAAGTTTGTTCGACGATGTTCCTTATAACCCTAGACCAACCTCAATCCCAGACGTCCATCTCAAATCCTGTACGACATTGAGTTCATCTAGTGTGAATCCCTGAAAGTACATGACCTATCTCGTCCATAAGCGCTTGACCCTAAATTCCCGTACGAACCTGAGATAAGTAGGCACAAACCATATAAACCTTATCTTAGCAAGTCTCCCAACACAACCACCGCATACCATCCTATCCAAACTCCTCTAACTACTCAAATAAAAACATTTTCACTATTTCTGGCTTCTCCTTGATATCCATCTCAATTCTAGTCCACACAAAACCCTAAAACCCTAATTCCAACTTCTTATCTCTTTAACCATTCAGGGAGTTTTATTTTCAAATTGTTGTCAATTCGCATTTCTTCTATGAGTGCTTAATTTATTTTTTGTTGTTTCATTTATTTACATTAGAGTATGATGCAATCAATCTATGAGTAGGAGGGCACAACCAAGACGAAGAAATCAAAGATTGGTATGATGACCCCGAGCTAGACAACGTTGTACAAGACGAAGGATATTAGAATAAAAGGTGGGTAGATAGATCGACTGCATCGAGCAAGAGACTAGTCACATCCTTCATTATGTTGATCACTTGTATTATATGTATATTATTTTTGTAGCTAATAGGATGCATAATTAATCTGGTAAAAGTAATTTATAATAAATTGGATGGTAGTTATAATCCTATAATTACTATTGGTAAAACCCTCTTCGAATGCCATACCATACCCATCATAACAAAACTCTAGGTTAGATGATAGGTTATTACTGTACTATTCACATTGTAGCAATAGATGACATATTATTTATACTATTTATACCTGGTAAAACTTGGCGATTATGGCCACCCAACTGAACTTGGGTACTTTTGGTAAAATGAAGCCTAGGGTGATGGTGTTGATTCTCGTCCGAAGCATATAAGGACTATATCCTTTGTACTATGAGAAAATCACAGTTATCGCCTATCCACAAAACCGAGTTATCGGACTTAGTATCTACTATGTTCTTGTTGAGTGGATGTCTGCGCATGCCTCACTAGGCATACTTGAGTCCTAGTGTGAATCCATAGCCTAAAATCATGGGATGGAGGTGAACTCAAAGAGTCACTTGCCGGGCTTTCACAACAGTAGTGCCCATGTAGCATTAGAATAATATGGTCGCAAGGCTACCTGACAATTACAATGGATTCCTAGACTACTAGGGCGGACATTTGCAAGGTAAAGCAGAAATACTACCTTGTTATCTCAACTTCAGACAAATTGTGGGTATCGTGTGGGTAAAGATAGGCAAGCTCTGCAGAGTTGATAATATGTCAATACACCGTGCTCCCGATATAAGGAGCTATGTTTCTTGGTGATTCCATCCTCCAAGCATAAGTAGTTGTTGAATTGATGAATTGAATTGGCAATTGGTATTAGAGGAGATTACCAATACATGATGACAACACTACCATAATTACAACTTTTCTTTTTAAAAAAACACATGTTTTCCCTAAAAGCAAAAACTCACTTTTTGTTCAACAAAATATGTTTATGCTAAGTAGCATAAGCTAGAGCCCAATTCCTTTGAAATCCCTATATTTTATATATGCACCTTCTATGTGGTTTTCTGAGTACCAAAAGTACAAACTCTTGCTTAATTATACAGACACCTGATGGGTACGAGAAAGCCTGCGGATAGGGTCATGTCTATGCTCAAGCGTTGCCCGTGAAGTTTCATTTGGATAATCTGTAATGCATCAAATATAGCATGCCAACCCTTTTATGTAAAACGCGGCCATCATTTTTCCAAACGAATCCTATGCTATGTACTATTTTGTACGCAAGTGAAATCGTGTACAAGTGTGAAATCACGGTGACACCTAGAAAATCAGGAGTGTCCCTAAGCATGCATATCGCGTGAACTCGTCATCCTTTGGCACTACTACATTAAGAAGAGAATCAGATAAGCATCCTGGCTGGACATGCATTGACCATTTTAAGCAGGTAATGAGAAAGGGGTCTCTTGCATGCTGCACATGTAGAGCAATTCCCCTATAAATGGCTCTGGGATTTTGGGGGTGGGGAGGGTGATGCATTGCACAGCGCTGCCATAGCCGGATCGGATCCACCTCGTAATCGTCTATGCAATACAAATACCGGGCGGCCCACCGAAATGCCCGTCGCTCCCGAACCCGTTCCCACACCGCCCGCGCCCGCGCCCCGCACGCAGGGGCACGACTCGTCGTGGTCGCCTCCGCCCTCGTCTCCCTCTCTTACCGCCCCGCCCCCGCGTGTCGGCGCGGGCGCGGGCGCGGGCGCGGGCGCGGCGGAGATCACCGCCGAGGAGGAGGAGGCAGCGGGGGACGCAGCCGCGGGCGAGGTGGAGTGGGGGACGACTGTCTCCCCCTCCAGCCCCGGCTCGCGCCGCCAGCCTAGCGCCACGACGCGCCGCGACCCTCGCCGGGCCGAGCTCTTCCGCAGACTCGCCGCCTCCTCCTTCGCCGCCCGCCGTCTCGAACTGCCGCCGTCGCCGCCGCCGCCGCCGCCGCCGGAGGCCGAGGATCCTGACCAGCCCTTCTGGCCGCCCCGTACAGCCGCGGGGAGGCTGTACATGTATACGCTCGGCTCTCCTCCTCCTACTCCTCCTTTCCTAATATCTGTTGTTGTTTGATGATTGGTGGGATGACGATTCTGCGCTTGGGGATGGGGAGTACTCCATTAGCTAGGAACGTGTTGATGATGCACTGGATTTTGCTTTTGTCGGTAGAATCGTGATTCGATTAGGTAGGATTTCATGCTTTTATCTCTTGGCATCAATTGTTAGATGGAGCTTGTGCTGATGAACGTTTGATTGGATCCATCCTTTTGCATCCACACACGGGAATAGAGATACCAAATGTTATATAAATCTTGTGCTTATGAATGTACGATTGCTCAGTCAAATAAATAGATAATGCATGATTAGATACATTTGCTATAGCTATTGGTATACTGGATTTAGTATTGTTAACGTAGCAATGCGTTTCTATTGCTAATGGTATCTTCGTATCTAGCCTAGGGTTCTTGGGGCATTACGTTAGCTCTAGTTTGTTAAGCTGTTAAACATTAGAGAGTTATACCATTCCTTAGTGAACCTTATTGGCGGTGCCCTAGGTATATAATGAGGCGTTAAGTTCATGACTTTCTATTGCTAACACTAACAGTATCTTGGAAATTGGAATCTAGCCTAGGGATCTTTACGTTAGCTCTAGTTAGTCAAGCTGTTAAATGTTAGAGATTTATGCCGTATCTTAGTGAACCTGATTGGCGGTGCCCTAAGTATACTAATGAGGCGCTACCTTCCCTTTTTGGTTTGAAATGGAACGAATGGGGAACACCGAACACCCTTTATTGGGAAAGGAACTCTTAGCGAACTTGATTGATGGGGCCCTAGGTGTACTAATGAGGTTTTATGTTTCAATTGCCAACATATCTTCATTTCTAGCCAGGGGATCTTGAGTCTGTAATTTAAATGACCAGCTACCAATAATCCAACTGAAGCCTTGCATCATTGCATGGTGTTTTGCATATAGCGTTGCTATGATATTTGATAATTAGCTTACAGGCAAAAGATATATGTGAAAATACTAGTTGAGCCATGCTACGCAGATCCAAAATTTATGCTGTTGATTTCTCAATGCATCACAAGGAAACAGCCTTATTAGGAGTGGCCTTTTTGTGCAATGCTTTCTATAACGTATGTTGGCAACTTGTCATGATCTTCCTGTTCTTCAAGTAACTTCTTCATGTAAAACGCTGTACTTTTTATTATGCTATTTGTGAACACAATTGCCAGTAACCTGGACATGTTATTACGCTAATATGTGACAATTCGGAAATCGAAGATTTACCATGAATTGCTCTTGAGCTCACCGTTTTTTTGTATGTTCATTGTGTTGTGTCCCTTCTGTCTTCTCTCACATTCACATATCATCTCACCTTTCTATCAAGCAGTCCTTTTCCTCTAGTGTGAATTTTTTACGATCACCTGCAACAGGTACCTAAGAGCTAATAGTATGGAGTCTAGCCCAGCAAATCCTGCGCTTAATCCTAATGAGAATTCCATATCTCTTCCACCATCAAAGAAGAGCCGGAAGATGTTACCTGATAAGGATGGTGACCAATGTGATGATAATCAACACTCCTCTGAAAGCGCATCACATCAAATTGTCCTTTATAAGAATGTAAGAAGTGATAGAGGGCAAGATGAACAGGGAGGAAACCACTTTTCACCTGCTCCATCTAATACATCAAAGGGAGGATTAACTATTGGAGCCTTTACTGTGCAATGTGCTAACTGTTTCAAATGGAGACTTATTCCAACACAAGAGAAGTATGAAGAAATTCGTGAGCGAATTCAAAAGGAACCTTTTGTATGCGACCGAGCCCGTGAGTGGAAGCCTGATGTTACGTGTGATGATCCAACAGATATATCTCAGGATGACAGCAGAATCTGGGCGATTGATAAACCTAGCATCGCACAGGCCCCTCGAGGGTGGCAAAGGTCGATCATTATAAGAAGAGAAAAAAGTACCAGATTTGCTGATGTGTAAGTATTCTTTCAATATCCTAGTTAATTTACTTCCCAATTTAACCTATTTTTTGTGAGCAAATGATGTTGCAGTTATTTTCTACATCCCAGGGTCTTAAGAACTCGGATGCATACTTCTGTTCTGTCTGTTATATTTCCTCTGGGCTGAGGTGTAACCAATGATTTAAGTTCTTAATGCTTACAAGAATGGAAATAATTTATAATTTAGTAAAAAGTATACAACACGTCTCCTTCAAATTATATCACCAGCAGTAGAGGATGTTCATTGTAGTTAAATCCCCACCCAGTTTCATATTATTGCCATGCTCATTGATGTTTTTGCAGTGTTATGTTGTACATATATATTTTTTCTTCCCCAATCACTTCTTTGTAGAAGACTTGTGTTGGGGAGGGAAATAGTGGAAATAGGTAAACTTGTGTAGACCCCTGACTTGTTTGCTTGATGCTTATTCAGTCATTCCTAATTTCCTATGGTCTGCTAGGCTGCTAGCTATGTATATAATATATTTGACATTTCATGTACATATGGTAGAGTGTTTGTTAACATTTTCTATACTTGCTTTCAGGTACTATACCTCCCCTAGCGGCAAAAAACTTAGGTCTGCGGTTGAAATTGAAAAGTATGCTAACTTCCTTTTGGTCAACTTCCCTTCAACCTCTTCACTCTTAAGCATAGTAATGCTCATATCCAGTTTTACGTTCATCTAGTATGCGAATAGCTGCAATTGAAGGGTGTCCACTAAGCGACAATTTTTCCCAAAATTGTTAGGTGTTATCATTTCTCTTTCACTGCCTCAATTGTAAGAAGTGCACAAGCAGCATTTAGGCTACACTTTTTTGGGGCTGCTTTCAGGAATCTGCCCTATCCTCACAACTGAATGTTGGAAATAATACAATATGCAGGCGTAAACCATGTGAACTTTTCCATATAAGAGTCTTGTATTCTTCCCATGTGGTTCAATCTGTCTAAATTTTTTCTCTAATTCATCAAATGCCATACTTTGATAGGTACCTTGCAGAGAACCCAGAACATGCTGCCGGTGTAGAAAAAACTAAGTTTTCATTCAAAATACCTGCACCTCTACAACAGGACTATGTAAAAAAGCGTCCTCAGTTGAAGCCAAGTGATGTTGCACATACAGGGTCGACTAAGCCTTCTCAACCAGAAGATGGTATGTGTGCATAACTTGGACACACTTTTACTTGGATGATAAATGTGAATTACTAGTTGTCGGAGCATCTCTTTTTCTCGTTGAACAATGGACCAATACTGCTGGAAATTAGTAGCAATGAACAAAGGGTTTGCAGATTGCCTACTTCATGCAGCTGCTGCAGTAGTAGGACAGGTGATGAGCTGGGGTGGGGAGGATAGTGGGGTGTGCCTATAAAAGATTTTCTATGATTAGATCCAGTTTCAAAATCATCATGGAACTCATGACTTGAATATTGTCAATTGTATAAGGAACTCTTGGATGAATAGTTTTGTTGGATAAAACCCAGAATTTAATTGAATTTCCTTAAATTGGATAGCACGCCTGATGACACAATGTAGACCATTGCTCGTTCTACTGGCTGAGAGCTCGTATTCTCGTTTTGTAGACCACACATAAATTGAATAGTACCACCGTTCTGTTAATGTGTAGTTGTGTACTGTCTACAATACAAGAACACTAGTTAAGCCTGGCGGGGAGCCTCTCTGCCTGTTGGTTGCCTCAATAAAAAAGAAGAAGACTGGTACCGCCTAGTTGATTAAGTTCTTCCAAGTAGATAGTGATTTAGCTATTAGAATCATGGTATGGAATTCCTTGGTAGTTGGTGCTACTAGTATACTGTGACCCTAGGGCGGATGGCTCAATGTGGTTAGTTTATCAGCATTTATCTTCTCGCTCAGTGAGATGGTTTATATTTTATGCTATTGATTCTTTGTTTACTCTTTGTTTTTGTGCTACCAACTAGTATTTTAACATTTTGACATAGATGCTTGTTATTTGTCTGATGCCATGTTCTTTTTTTTTTCTTTTGCTTCAGTCCTACCCATATCCTGGGCACCTCCAACTCATGAGGATCTTGCGGACCACAGGCTGGTTCTGCACAACGAGGACCAACGTGAGCTGCTACAAGGGAAACCGCCGCAAGAGAAGAATAAGGGGAGTCCGCAGCCAGGGGCTGTGTAACGCAATCTTGCATCTGACATGCCCCAAGATCAACTTTTGGATGATGCTCAAACTAGAGATGGTTGGTTCTACCAATGATACCAACTTCGCTCCCCTAGCTACCGTGCCCCAGTTGTTTTGTTGTTTTATGGTATCTCAACGCCATTCTAGCGTCATGTGTTAAACTATAGCTCGCTCCTTATGCCATAGCTCGCTCCTGGTTAGATGGAACTGAAGAAGTTTTGAGACGGTGACATTGTCAAACTGTTAGTCGCAGGAAGTTAAATGGAATTGCCACCTTGGTTGTGTGTGCTTGTAAGTTGCGATGTTTTTCTATGATGGCAAGAGGTTACACCTCCGGTCAAAGGTTTTTGCAAATAAGTTTTGCTTGAAGTATCCTACAATTTTTTTTTCTCATGTATGCTTCTCATTGCGTGGACAGGTACAGCCATGGTGTTTATGGTATTTTAGACTTTGTAAGTACAAGAGTATTCTAGACTTCTCAAGTTCAAACTTACGAAAGCATGCAGCTCACTGGATCATGCTTTATGCATACCGAAGGTTTGACGCAAAATACCTGGTAATTAAACACTTGCATATCCATTTTAGACTTTGGTTATTTTATATAAATTTTAGACTTGATTTCATCAGATCAAAGTCACACGGATGCATGGAAAACATTCATGTTTAATTTCATGCCTCTTCCATGAGGGAAAAAAAAGATGAGATACATCGAGCTTAATTTCTTGCATACATGAGTAGTACATTGTTGGTACATGACAATTAGGCGAAGTAAAATCAAGAAGACTAGCTAGGCAGCCCCCTTCTCGATCAGTCCTTCGTCGTCGTCGGCGCCAACTCCGCGTCGGGGTACTGCGCCTTCACCTCCTCCATGTATATCCGCAGCGCGTCCATCGGGAATCCCTCGCCCCGTCCTCTTCACCTTCTTGCAGCCCTCGGCGCCGCGCTCCGAATCCGGTGGTGATGGTCTCTTGGCAGGCCGCGCAGCTGCAGTGGCAGGGGTGGCACGGGCACGACGAGGATCGCGGACGTCCGCGGCAGGCACGCGCGCCACCCGGCTAGGGACGCTCTTGGAAGCGGGGTACTTGACGTAGAAGTCGGCGCCGGCGGACGCGGACACGACCTTGGCGCGGATGTAGATCACGAGCCACCTGCCGGAGGGGACTCGCGCCAGCCTGGTGCGCCCCTCGACGTCCTCCCCGGGCGTGAGCCTCTGGCGCGGGTGCGTGGTCTGGACGGTGCGCGCCGGCGCCAGGAACCCCGTTCGCTCGCGTCGCGTGGGATGCGCCGCGCGGGCGGGCCGTCCGATCGCGCGCGCCGTGTTGATTGCGGGGTCGAGAGCGACTGGGTCACCGGGCCATCCTGCGCGGGAGGTGATAGCGCCATGCCGCCATGGGAATGTGCTTCCATCAGTGGCGAATTTCACTAAATTGAGATAAATAGTCTGTATTGTATTTTTATTAGTTTGAGAGTCACTAATAATACTTTATTATGTGAGAGGTCTGCCTACTTAACCGGCTAGGCACTCACTGACTCATACCGTGTTGCCTTCCCTACCTGCTCGCCATCACGCGGTGGATTGCCCGTCGCCACATGTCATCGCCCTTGTTGACTTCTCGGCATCTATTCTCTGTGATGCGCGTCAAGCACCCTTAATTCGGTGGCCTACTATATCCTCACGAAGGAGAGATGTTGAGCCATGTCCTCTCTCTCACTCTATAGTCTTTGCGTGCATCTAGAATTCGAGTTTAACTGCAAGCAAACAAGCGAAGTCATCAATTACCAAATTAGGTCTCTAATAAGCAGTGGCTCACCAAGCCACATGGTATAGGAAGGAACTCATCTATCTAGCAAAAACTTCTTTTTCCTCTTACTACACTAGAGCACCTGTGCATTTGATATCGCTATGTCAAAAATTAAGCATCGATGCTAAATAAGTACTTAAGATTCAGCGGCTAAAGGGAGACTCCAGCCTAACAGAACCCTGCTGGCTACGCTAACTGTCGGCGTTTCGTGCACCGACAAGTAAATTTGTAAGTCGGAAGGGGCTGCGCGTTCCCTCTCCTTGAATGGTCAGACTCAAGAGTCCAAGGTGTATACTGGTTCGGGCCAAATGTCCCTACTCCAGTTCGTGTGGTGGTACTGTATTGTTTAAGGTGCCGATGACTGCACAACGTTTACAAGCAGGAATTGAGAGCTCAAATGCGAGAGAGCGTGAGAGAGCGTCTAAGAGAGAATGTCTGTGTCTATGTCCCCCCTCTTCTAGAAGACCCGCCTCCCTTTATATAGTCGGAGGGGGCAGGTTATATGGAAAGTCGAGAGAGGGAAAGGTGAAGATCTCTACGTTAGCTCTGACCCTTGGTCTTGGTTGTTGGTCGACCCCCTCTCCTGCCCATACTGGGTTGGTGGGCTCATCGAGTAGATCAATTCTGCTTCATGGGGAAACAACGCACCTGCCTTCTGTGAGTTTGACGGGTGCTGACGCCATATTGTGACTTCGATGTTGCCTCGGGAAGGAGCGTATCTCCATGCTGTTCGTGACCGGACGAGGAGACTGGAGTCCTGACTTTAGCGGCCTTCGTGTTGTCTCGGGAAGGAGCCACTTACCCCCGCACGATCACTTTGAGCGGTTGTGTCCGCAGACCACGTGGCTGATGGCCGCGGAGGCCTGACACCTCAACCTTAACGGTGATTGCCTTAGTTTTGTCGAAGCCGGTGGGAGCCCGACCTAAGGCAGAGGTCGAACACCCGTTAGGTCGGGGATGAGGTTTGGAGCAGCTTCGTTAGGTCGGGATCAAGTGCTCTTGGCGTATATATATAAATATGTCAACTGATTAATTTTGTCTTTTCAGTCGAATTGGTGGCCCTCGGATCTGCTTTGCGATTCGTTGTTTGTACTGTTTTGATTTGTTGGCCGGTTCGTAACGTCTATCGGGTTTGTTTGTGTAACCCATTAGCTTTCTTTCTAAACCAAAGTGGAAGTGCGACTATGCGAGTATGCGACAAAGAGGACGAGGTTAGAGGGGAGGTGATTCTACCAATGATTTCGCCGTTGTCGGAGACGGCGATCTCCTCACCTCTTACTCAAGCTACTGCCATCCTCTACTCTCTCTTTTTTTTGTCTACAAAAACATTAGCAATAAGAAAATCTTTTTTTATTTGTTCTCCCACAATCCATAGTTGTCATTGTAGGGTTAACCACTAGGATAGTTGACTGCCTCATACAGATTAAGTACAAATTCTTATTTCATTGTCCTCTTTGTGCTAAGTTGTCATTGTAGGGTTAACCACTAAGATAGTTTAAGTTTCTGTGAGCTAGATTTTTTTCTATTGTCTTTGCTATCATTTTTATTGTTGGGTTCACCTCTAGAATAGCCTCATCTTCTGTAGTTTAGAATGATTTGTTTTCCTTTTGTCGCTGTGTACTTTGTTTCTTGGTTCAATTATAATTTACAAATTATTGTAATATATGTTTCCTAAAAATTTTCATCCTTGTGCATCTCTGAAAAACTGCATCCACTAATTTGTTGAGTTTAGAGGTTCTATCAAGTATTAATATGTTACTTCAACAACTTCTATCAAGTACTAATTTGTTCAAATGTCCATGGACAGGAGGTTAGCACTGAAATATGATTTTCTTGTTGCCCATATAGGCTATGATTCGTGTCGTATGATTTAATGACTGCATTTTCTGTTATTCTAGCCTTCTTATGCTTCGTTGATTATAGCAATGATAGAGAATAAGAAAAAAACACCTACCTATAAAAAATGATGAAGCCCAGAGGACAAAAAGGTCCAAAAAAAAAATGACAATAAGCTTGTAAAAGACAAAAATAAGAAGGGATAAAGAGAGCCCATTAAGATATTAAAGGCCGGCCAGTTAAGCGAGTTGTAGGCCGTTAAAAAATGTCGGGTTGGTTTATGTATGCATAGATGTGAAAGCAATCCTAGGTTGAGTGTTTTCGATAGTATGGTTGAAAATGCGACTGATTTTCAAAATAAAATCAGTTGAATGATATATAGACAGTCCTTATGCATCCTAAACTCTAAATAAACATCTAGGAGATAAAGGAAAATCTGCTACGGGAGAAGAGAAAGGAAAACATGAGAGCATTGAAGAACAGAGCATGAGGCCATGAGCATCCTCCGTCTCTCGCTGCCTCTCCGGCACCAACTCGGCGTCGGTGTCTCACACCTTCGCCGCCGTCTCCTCCATATGTCGCCGCCGCGCGTCCATTCCTTGCCCCATCCTCTTCACCTTCTTGCAGCCATCGGCGCTGCGCTCCGACTCCGGTGGTGGTCTCTTGACAGGCCGTGCAGTTTTACCGGGGGCTGGTACAACACGACGGGGCTCGCGGACGTCCGACGCCGGCACCCGCACCACCCGGCTGGGCACGCCCTTGGCGGCAAGGTATCTGACGACGTAGAAGTCGGAACCGGCGGACGCGGACACGACCTTGGCGCGGATGTAGATCACCAGCCACCTGCCGGAGACCTGCGCCAGACCGGTGCGCACCTCGACGTCGGGGCACCAAGAACTCCTGCGCCGCCGCGCGGGGAGCGATCTTCGTTTTCTTGGCAGCCGTCGCCGCCTTCTTCGTGACTACGGCCGCGTTCACGGGCGCCGGTAGCGACAGGACAGGCGTCAGCCGCGCGCTGCTGCTCTTGGCCGCCGCCATCGGGACGTCCGAGGCGGCATGGCGGCGGGCATTGGCGCGACAAGTGCCTCGTGGTGCCATGGCGCCTCTAAATCAAACCATTTCCTGATTCCTACTCCGAATCCGAGTGCAAGTAGCTGCGTGTGATCTCCACGCAACCTCTGCTTCGCTCGCGATTCCGCGTTCGCTTGGGCGACTTGGCGCGGGAGAGTTGGGCTAGTAGGCCGGAGTATCTGGGCCATTGGTCTCTCGGCTGTGTAGCCGGCGGGCCTTTTCTCTTCTCTTTTTTTTTTCTTTCATTTTTTAACGGTGCTTCCATACTTTCTCTTCCTATACGAATTGCACAGATTTTGAAGCAAGTGAATGAGTAATTAATCATCATCTACTATTTATTTATACTTTAATATTTGTGCAACTGTCAAAAATAAAAGCACGAAATCATCTCTCTTTATTTTTTGTATGAACTTTTTTTTGTTGCAATTAAAAGGAAGACACACACGCATATACACCACCGTGCATGTGTATTACACTCACACGTGTGCAGCACTTGCGTACGTAGTGGCGGATCCAGGATTTTCGGAATGGGTGTTCAAAGTTATAAAAATATGTTCAATGTAAAATATAAAGATTCACAATAGCAAAAATATACAAAGTATAAGTTGTTGTTAATAGAGACAACATCTAAAATAATTTAGAGATTTGTGAATTGGGGATTTCAAATTTATATACTTCATCTCTATTTTTGAATACTCTACATGCTACATTTAAGAAATTATGATTCACCGTTACAAATTAACACAACGATGATAGAGTTGTGAATTGGAGATTTCAAATTTGGGAATCAAGAATTAAATTCACTTGTGTGGTTGTCCAAGCCAAATGCTCAGTTGTTGCCTATTGTTTTAAAACCGCTTCCTGCCCTGCCAATCGCGGCTGGTGTCGCACCTTCCATCCTCGACTTGATGCTCGCGCGGCATAGGGCTGCTTTGCAATACGTCGCGCGCTACTCCTTACCCTACTAGACACCGTCGCTTTGACCCGCTAGCCATCGTCAGTGTCACACTCTCCATCCCTAAGTCGCTGATCGCTGCGGTCACAGGGGCCATGGCTGCCCTGTCACGCACCACTCCTTGCGCCACTACCTACCCTGCTGCCTTCGTCTATTCGTCCGGTGCTGGTAGCTGCTCGACGCTCATCTACTGCCTTGCTCCCTATCGGCTTGCGTCTACCCCCATAGCCCTTGTCCATTATTGTTGGGCTACCGCCTACGTCGTTATCACAGAGAGAGCGAGAGAGTATAGGGATGTCACGAATAAAGGGATAGTTGATGTTGTGCTCGAGGAATGGAGGAAGATGTACCTTAACGAATAGACCGTGTAGAGAAGATTGAGAGAGGGAATAGGCTGGACAGATTGAAATGGACTTGAAAATTATAATACCTATTTTTAAGCTCATTTAATAGTATATACATCTAATATATTTACTATATACTAAATTTTTCTCAAAAAAATTTTAAGTGTACATATATACACCCATGACCCTATACTAGATAGTAGATACGCCTACGTGCATACCCTAAAGAGTTGGAGACCCAAAGATAAATCCACAACCTTCCAGAATCCGTATCGAAGCTGTGAAGCACATTCGTGTGTGCACAGACTTCAATGTCTGTGAGCCTTTTCTCTTCTCCTGTTTCCTTTTCTTTTGCATAAACTTCAATTGCTTCTTTCCCTTCTTCGTCTTCCTGCACTGGAAATGCCTGTGAGGCTGTGATAGCTAGGCACGCGACAGCTACAGGCCTGCAACTGCAAATGCAAATGCGCCAATCCGGAGGGAGATTTGTTGCGTCGTCTCTCGTCGAGATTTGATCTCGAGTGGTTATCATGGCTGAATGGAATCGATAACTATGCCTGCTCGTAGTGGTGTCCCATCGCATAAACCGGGGATCGGTCGATGCAAAAGATGATACATTGGCGACAAGGCGCTCGCTTTGGCATCCCATCAGGTCTGGGAAATCAGCAATGAGATCAAGCAGGGTCAACAAACTCGAGATAGCCGCTTTTGACGACGCACGTACAGATGGCATTACGCTCCATCGCCTAGCTACCCGATCAAAGACATTCTCACGTTCGATCACCGCAAGAAGATCGATCATAAGTGCAGGCAGGCAGCTATGAACAAACTTTAGTACGCTATATGTTTGACACCGAGGCATCGTTAGGCAAGCACATGTACACATGCAAGAAATCAGTGTTCTCTTGAGGCTTCAGGCTTCATCTCCTGACCTCCATCGCAGCTTAGCCGGCCGAACAGCTTTAATCGGTAGGTGCCGATGAGACATTGTTGAACAGTGGATCACCGGGCCAGGCTGGGCCCTAGCGAGACATGTATCGTCCCCATCGATCGGCGTGCAACCACCATGCCCAAGGTCCCCATGCTCCATCAAGCGAGGCCTACCATTGCTTGAGCTGGCTGCAATGCGTTGCCGTTGCATGCGTAGAGACAGAAGCAAATTAATTAATGAAGCATCCGCATCTCGCTCTCTCTCTCTCTCTCTCGCAGAGTTAGGCTGACGGATAGCGTCATACGTCCCATCGCTGCAACGCTGCTGCCTAGCTAGCTCGGATCGATGGACGTTGTTCGCCTCTCCTTCAGCTTCTGCTCCTCTTGCGTCGGTTTAAAGATTGGGATTTCCATCGATCAGCCTCCCTCATAAGTCACCGAGTAGCATTTGTGATTCGTCTAATTAATCAACTATAGCTGGACCGGCGACAATCAATCCCAGCTAGTTCATGGCACCTACAGCTTGCTTAGCTGCAGTAAAACCTGTCTAGACCTTCATCCCTACTGTAGTGCTGTATAAAATGTACTATACTACTATACATGTATTAGTTATTGTTAGACGGAACATGCTAATGGTATAGCCTATTATTGTAGGAAATGGGAACCGTTCGTCAATGAAACACCAAAAGAGACTTCGCGTGTAGGCGTACGTAGCACCGCTCATTTTTTATCTACACGCGAAGTCGATCGACAACTACGGGAGCTTGAGAGATTCCGAGATTACTGAGCGCATTAAGAACCATATATATAGGACCATTTCTGTTCCAGGGAGAGATGTCCCATTCATGCTGACTCAAAAGGTCGTTCCAACGAATTAAGCCGTAAGTAACACAATACCGATCGATGCTATTATCATTGCTGACGCGCACTGTTGCATGATTGACACCAATCAGGCCCGTATTGTCGATTAGTCAATTGATTCACAGCTAAGACCCCTTTAGAACGCTAGACTTTACATGCGATGAGAGTGCAATTTTTTTCTTTTTCGTGAAATCCCACTACTATAGCACAGCACATCACAGCCGGGTCCAGAACGACATCACTGCCGGTTACCGGGACTGGCAGTGATTGGTCGGCAGTGATACTAAGGTCTATCACTGCCGGGTCATGAACCGGCAGTAATGAGTATTATCACTGCCGGTGCTACTTACAACCGGCAGTGATATCGAACTATCACTACCGGGTCAAACCAAAATCCGGCAGTGATGAGCATTATCACTGTCGGTTATACATAAAACCGGCAGTGATATCGAACTATCACTGCTGGGTTATACCACAATCCCATATCACTGCCGGTTTTGTCCAAGAATCGACATTGACAAGCAATTCACCAAATATTTTTATTGCATATTTTTTGTGCTATATATATATATATATATATATATTTATACAATGTCCATATATAGTATATAAAGCATCGTTCAAATCATAATTCAAATATATCCATATATTATAAACCATCGTTGAAATCATAATTCAAATATATTAAAACAACACAATATTTGGTTTTTACAATGATTTATTTACAAATATAGTTTGACTACATCTCATATTATCTCATTCACTTTGATTTTGCACCGACTACAGTACAAAGAGTCGAAGTAGGCATGTCACCGCAAATATCTGTTTCCCAGTGCAATTCTTCAGGGCTAAGGCAGTTTCCTATGTCTCGTCAAAAGCTCTCTTATTATTGCGGTATGGGTGATCCTTGCGGAGGAACCTACGATGCCGTATGTAAACCATTTTTCGACAGTTCTTCAGCCACCGGCTAGCTGTATCATCCAAGCACTGGATGCATCCGTTGAACCCTTTTGTCGTCTGTCCCGACAGGTTACCAAGGGCAGGGTAATCATTAATGGTTATGAACAACAACGCGCGTAGGATAAGTTCTCTCTTCTGTACTCATCCCATACCTGTACTCCATTATTCCACAATATTAGAAGATCTTCAACCAATGATTTGAGGTACACATCGATATCGTTGCTAGGTTGCCTAGGTCCTTGGATCAGTAGTGGAATCATAATGTACTACCGCTTCATACAAAGACAAGGAGGAAGGTTGTAGATACATAGAGTCACCGGTCAAGTATTGTGACGACTACTCATGTTGTCGAAAGGATTCATTCCATCCGTACTCAACCCGAACCTTATATTCCTCACATCATATGCAAAGTGCTTCTTATATTTTCTGTCGATGTTCCTCAATTGCACATAATCAGCAGGGTGTCTGAGCATTCCATCCTTCTTACGCTCTTCGGCGTGCCATCGCAGCAATTGGGCATGCCTTTTGTTCGCAAACAATTGCTTCAGACGGGGGATTATAGGGAAATACCACACCACTTTATGGAGGGATCTCTTTTCTTATGCTTCACCTCGACATCATCGTTACGGATATCATCGTTGCCTTTATACCGTTTTGCTTTGCAAACAACACAGGCATCAAAGTCTGCAAACTCATTGCGATACAACATGCAGCCGTTTGGACATGCTTGTATTCTTTGTACTTCCAGTCCCAACGGGCAAACAACCTGCTTAGCCTGGTACGTAGTTGTAGGCAACACGTTACCCTCTGGAAGCAAGTCCTCCAAGAGACATAACAGCTCAGTGAAGCTCTTATCGGACCAACTATTGCTTGCCTTCAACTTCAATAGTGTAAGCACGATATGCAGTTTTTTTACCCCTCCTTGCAACCCGGGTACAATGGTGTTGTAGAGTCCTCTACCATACGCTGGAACTTTTGAAACTCTCTTTCACTCGTGAAGTCCCCCTCCCCATCACGCAACATTTGATCCAGATTGTCGTCGTGGCTATCGACAAACGTATCTTCGACCACCGTCATATCGTTGTCTCTATCATCTTCAGCAATGTGTTGCCCTTCATGTACAATCTCATCTTCACCGTACTCGGTCCAACAGGTATGGCCAGTATTGAAACCCCTTCGAAGGAAGTGTGCACGTATCGACTCTATGATAGAAAACATCTTCTCATTTTTGCAATCAACGCATGGACAACCCATATAGTCCGCCAGATTCTTTGACTTGTGCGCCGCTGCCACGTTTACAAAACAAGTCACACCATTAAAGAACTCTGCGTCGCAACGGTCCGTGTCATACATCCACATTCGGTCAATCTACAATTAATTAAATCAAACATCACATAAGCATGTAATTGCAAATAACAATATAATTGTAAATGATTAGATTTAAAAATCCATGTAGCAATTTTGACTATATTAAAATACATCAACATTTTTTCATTATGTAAATATCCATCTACCAATTTTTTATTATTTTAAAAAATGAAAATAATTGTAAATAGTTAGGATATATTTTGACTATATTAAAATACATCAATCTTTTTTCATTATGTAAATATCCATCTTGCAATTTTTTATTATTTAAAAAATAATAAATAATTGTAAATAGTTAGGATATATTTTGACTATATTAAAATACATCAACCTTTTTTATTTATGTAAATATCCATCTAACAATTTTTTATTATTTCAAAATTTGAAAATACATCAACCTTTTTTCATTCGGTAAATATCCATCTGGCAATTTTTTATTATTTACAAAATTAAAAATAATTGTAAATAATTAGGATATATTTTTACTATATTAAAATATCCAAGTAGCAATTTTTTAATTACTTTTATAATTGAAATTAAGCATATAATTGAAAATACACGATATATTTTTTAATAATTAGATTTATAAATGTATCTTGCAATTTTCATTATTGCAAAATCCATCTACCATTTTTCATTATTTCAATATTCATCTAGCAATTTTTACTATTCAAAATTCATATAGCAATTTTCACTATTTAAAAATCCACTAAATCACTGAAATGAATAAGAATTATAATTATTAAAATGTAAAGCAATCTATAAAGTAAAATCTAACTACAAATATAATGTAGATCAAATTACTAACCTTGAAGAGAAATAGATATGAATTTTAATACAATTTTTCAGCAGCAATTTGTCGCAATCAATGGAGCAGAGACGCCTCTCTGTTATGCTCGATCGGTCGGGGAAAGGGATGGCCCGATATATAAAGGACTTATCACTACCGGTTCTGCGCAGAACCGACAGTGATAAGCTCGGATTGCGCAGGGAAATAATATCACGCGGGAAAATAAATATCACTGCCGGTTCTGATGTAAAACCGGCAGTGAAAATTCCAATATCACTGCCGGTTGATAGACGATCTAACAGTGATATATCACTACCGGTTTTGGATATAAACCGGCAGTGATATTTGGTTATCACGGCCGATTGGTTCGACGAACCGGGAGTGATAAGTTCTCCCTCTGACTTAACTTTCGAACTAGCAGTAATATATTATCACTATCGGCTCTATCCTAACCGGTAATGATAAGCCGGTAAAAATTACTTGTTCTGTAGTCGTGTCCCTACAGGATTTTCGCTCTTTCCGATCGAGCTGGGCCAAAGAGAATAGCTCGATCGGATCAACTAGTACTACTAGTCTTAAAAAAGAAAAAAAAAACTTCTTACAAAAATAGTACTAGTGGACGTAGTACGTTGATTCATGAGTCACATGCAAGGTTCCAAATTTCGGCGAAATTCGGCGAAATTTCGCCGAGATTTCGGATTTCGGACCACCCCGAGTTCTCAAGTACCGGCCGGGAAAAAAAATTTAAAAAAATTTGAAATTGCTACAGTAAATCCGAGATTTCGGTTTTTCCCGGCGAAATTTCGCCAAATTTGGCCGAAATTTCGTGTTTTTTGGCCGGTTTTGAAAGTTTTAGGGCCGGATTTGACCGGATTTGGTCCGATAACCCTTAGGAAAGTCATCTCCTATGAAAATTTGTTGAAAACCTAATTTTTAAATATTTTAAAATTTTGGCAGAAACACTGTCCGATTTTTATAAAATTGTACAAGATTTATAATAATCTGAAAATTTTATAGTACCATCCTTAGTGGTTTAGGATCATACATAAAAAATTTCAAAATAATTTAACTTCATTTGTTATCTTTAAAAAATCAAAAACAGAATGAACATAATTGGGACAGTTATATTGTCAGAATTTTATAAATTTTCTTGAGTGTGATTATAATCTAATTTTTTTTTGAGAGATTAATAATTGACTCAGTACTATTGTATAAATTTTTCAAAAAATTTAAACTTTGTTTGTTTGGTCAATCAAATCTATGAAAGCATTGAACTTCGTTTGTTATATTATATTTCAAAAATAAAAAAGAAAAGAACATAAATAGTACTGTGCCTTGTAAGAATTTTATAAATTCACTGGAGTGTGATCATGAATCACAATTTTTATGGGATATTAATAACTTCCTTATCACCATTCTGTAAAATGTTCAAAAAAAATTATGGTTTACATAATTTTTAATTTTGTTTAAGTTTGCCGGTAAGCCTTTTAAAAGGGTAGTAGTGTTGTTCGAATTTTTAAAAATTAATACAGTTTTATCATTATCTGAAAATTTTATGATAGCATTATAGATACATAATAACCATGCAAAAAAACTTTCAATAGTTTCTAACTTCATTTGTACCATTTTCCATTCAGATCAAACTTGTTGATCGGTATTCTGTCTGGACAGCGCCACTCTCCGAATTTTTAAAAATTCACCACATGTGATAATCAGCTGAAATTTTTATGATAATATTATTTATGGATCATAAACATGCAAAAAAAAATTCAACAGTTTATAACTTGATTTGTACCATTTTTCATTCCGATCAAACTTGTCGGTCAGTGTTTTATCAGGACAGTACCACTCTCCGAATTTTTAAAAATTCCTCAGATGTGATAATCAGCTGAAATTTTTATGAGAACATCAGAATTATGTCAGGAACCTCCAAAAAAAATTTCAAAATTTTTCGATAACGTTTAGACCACTTTTTAGCCAGTGCAAAAAACCCGAAATCTCGCCCAATCTCGGCGAGATCTCGCCCAATCTCGCCGAAATTCGATATTTTCCGGTAGAAAAAAAACCGGATTCAAATTTTGAATTTGAATTTCCGGACGAGATTTGTCCGAAATTACCGAATTTCGCCGAAATTTCGTTTTCCGGGCATGAACGGTATTTTATCCGAAACCGAAATCCAAAACCCTGGTCACATGATGCTCTTTACTTGTGACACCTACAGATCAAAAGTTACTCCGGCTGGCACAAGAATAATTAACCACTGTTCAGATATAGATACACTGTATTTCTCATATGTAATCAGTTCATGCGAGGCAAATAGTCATATTCGGCGTGCATGGTGAGCGCGACAGTCATAGCATGCAGTCCAAATCAAATCAAACGGGGTGCCTACTGTGATTTCTACCGTATCGATCTAGCATATGGCAACATATACAGTGTAAATCATCCTTATTGTGTAAACTCTAAAACCTACATGTAAAAGTTTTGAAAAATTCTCGTAAAATTACCATACATAGTGTAAGTCCAACCTCTTTTTTTTGGTTTTGATGATTGATTTTGGATCAATATTTAATCACTATTTAATAACAAATCTAATCATTGTGAGACTAACTATTTTATTAAGCTTTATTTTTATTAGTCTCATTTGGATGAAAAATGGAAACCCTAAAGGTATGCATCGTTACAACTCTATTATTTCTATAGCATACTTTGGATTCAAGTTAGAAGGTGAACTCCATCATAGTTTAAACCTTAAGATATGCATTTTGTGTCGAATTCCATATATATATATATATATATATATATGAATGCACATTTTAAGGGGAGTTCATACTTTACCTTGATGTTTCATAAGTATTGATCCATTTCATATTGCCAAATAAATTAAGGATCATTACTTAGAAACAAATCCTTGAGTATATAAAAACTTGTGTAGTTATAATGTACTCATGGAAGAATAGAATGAACTCCAAAGCAATCTTAAATTCAATATGTGCATATTGATTCAAAGTTCTATTATTTATATACACACATTTAATGGAGTTTACTCTATATTTGATGGTCTCAGTAGTGTTGATCCCTTTCCGCCACTCTATATAATTTGGATCATTACTCGGAAATCATCAAAATGAGTATATGAAACTTGTGTAGTTAATATATACTTAAGATAATTTAATGCAATTTAAATTGTGTCCGATTGTCATCTAATCATAAGGCTCTCCATCATGTGTTGATTGTGTTCTTTATTGATTAAACACAAATGAAAAGTTCTTGAGTATATGAAGCATTAGTTGCATCAATATACTCAAGACAAATTAAATCTTTCATTCAACTTGATTTGGGTTGTGGTCAACCATCAAAAGTGTAGATCGAAGGATCTTGGGGACATCCATTATGTGTTAATAGAGCGCATTGATAATTGGGACAACTATATTTGTTGAACTAACCTTTTCTATGAGTTGTCAAAATAGGTTGAGTCCAATGGTGATGAAGATTTAGGTGGCATCATGTGTTGATAGACATAAAGTCAAGAATCGGGAATATGGATGACATTATGTGTTAATGGGCATCAATGAGATATCCCGAAGCAAAGAGCAAAGGGAATTCATCATGTGTTGATGAACGAGATGAGACTCCGACTTGGAGAGAAGAGGGTAATCATAAAAGCTCCAAGTGTTTGTGCTAGAGGCAAAGGTATAACTAGCTAGGGCTAAGGATGTGTTCCTAGTCTTTTACCGGTCTCGGTGTTTGGATGGAAGACCAGGTTGCTAGTTAGGTTGCCGTACTATTAAGAGGGGTTGAGTCATTTAGCTTGGGCTTCAACATGTGTTCAAGAACTTAATCCAGTTTGCTCTAGCTCACTATCTTAGGTTGGTTTTTATATGATGCTCATATTTTGCATATGTTGCAAATAAGGGAAGCTCATGCTTGCTTCTTAATTGATTTGGATTTTGTATGGAGATATTGATTTGCATGTGTTGCAAAAAGAGATAGTTCATGTATTTGGTTTAATGGTTGTTCTTTGTTTGGAGCCAAGTATTTGCATGTGTTGCAAATAGCTAGTTATAGCTCTTGCATTGGTTTTCTTAGCTTGTGACTAGTAGGGTTTGCAAATTGCTAGAGATCATGTATTGATCATCACAAAGCTAATCAAGTTTATTGTTTGGTGTTTGGAAAATAAGTTTTTGCAAAATATTGATGTTTGTGCTTCTTATCTTGGAGCATGAGATAATTATTTGCAAATGTGTTTTGCAAAGTGTTGTGATTATGTGTTGATTTTCTCATGGCTCAAGTCTTGATTTTAATTGAATGGATTTGTTATTTGTAAAAATGTTTTGCAAATAAGCTGAAGGTTTATGAGATTGGTCCCGGAGCATGTGTTGGCATTTGAAAATGTGTTTTGCAAAGTATCGGGATTATGTGTTGATCCTTACATGGCTCAAGGGTTGACCTTATATATTTTTGGATTATTATTTGCAAATGTGTTTTGCAAATAAGTTGAAGTTTAATACAAATCTTAGAGAATGTGTTGAGAATTTGCAAATGTGTTTTGCAAACTGGTGTGATCATATGTTGATCACCACATATCTTAAGAATTGATCTTAATTGGTTTTTGATGTCTTAAGAATTGATCTTAATTGGTAGTACCGCTCGGTCGGTACTACCGCCCTTTGAGGTCGGTAGTTATTTTTCAGAAGGGATGTTTTCTCGAAGTTTGGAGGCTGACAATACCGCGGCTAGAGGATGGTACTACCGCTCAAGCGGTAGTACCGCCCTTACTTAGGTGGTAGTACCGGTTTGTCTGGGCAACAGCTGGCTTTTTGACCGTTGTGCCAGAGGCTAGCACTACCGGTCCTACATGGGCGGTAGTGTCGGTTTTGCTGAGTTTTACCCAATTTACCTCCAAACGGATAGTTTTCTTTTGAGAAGCTATAAAAGGAGCCTTGGGAGCTGGCATTTGGGTTTACTGTGTTTATTTGAGCATTTTAGAGGGGTTGTGCCTGTGTTGTATGCTCCAATTTAGTTCTTGAGCTAAGAGCGATTCTAATTTGCACGTGCTGCAAATTAGAAATAGATTGCGTGCTTCTTGTGCATGTGTTGCACTTGGAGAGGATCCTTATGTATGTGTTGCACTTGGTGATCATCATTGTGCATGTGTTGCACTTTGTAAGGTTCAAGCTAGAAGGTTTGGCCTATCACTCTTGTTGTTTGCTGATACCTGGACGGCGTAGCGGTGTGGTGCATGGAGGGCTGGCTATCGAGCTTAATGAGCTATTATCGAGCTTCTTTCAAAATTGACATAGTTTGATGTAAAATCATTTTATGTACCATTTAAGTGGCTATTTCAAATTCAAGCTAACGAGCCACTATCGAGCCGAGCCTCGTTAACTTTTTTCGCTCGAAATTGCCTTATTTTAATTTTGAACCTATTAGCTACTGTAATTGAACAAATTTTGATTTGAGCCCTAACGAGCTTTTTTGTCAGCCCTAGCGTGGTGACCTTCTCAAAGGAGATTGTGAGAAGGCCCAGCAAGTTTGTGAAGGTTGGAGCTCACCTACTTAGAGGGAAAAAGAGCTACACTAGTGGATTCAAGGTAGATGCTCAATTCGTGGAGCCGGTCCAATGTTTTTGGGCTAACCTCATCATGGACTAGGGAGACCGGTAAATCTCCGAACACCATGATAAAAAGTATCGTGTCTCTTGTGATTTGTATTCTATTCTTTATTTATATTCAAGTAATTTATATTCATAGAATTAAATTGATTGATTGCTTGTCTTTAGAATTGCAAATTATTGTTAGAGATATAGATAGTTAGTGCATTTAGTGAACCTAATTGATTTAGGTTTTAATTGTCAAAACCTTAGAATTAAGCTTCCGCATATTATTTAGGTTTTGACATAGGCATTGATTCGTTAGTCATAGAGTAAGAATTTTTAAAACCGCCTATTCACCCCCTCTAGTTAGCATCTTTGATCTTACAAGTGGTATCAAAGTTTGGTCTCTAATTTTTTAGGCTTTACCACCTAAAGAGTAAGGATGATGATTATGGATTTAGTGCACCTCCACGAGAAACCTCTTTTTGATGGCTCTAATTATGTTTCATGGAAAAATCTAATGACATGCCATTTTAATTCCATGAGCCCCAAAATTTGGTGGATCGTAGATGTCGGCTTTTCTTCTCCATTAGATCAAATTGCTTTAACTCGGGGAGAGGAGAAATGTCTACATCTCGATGCTCAAGCTACTAACGTTTTATTTAGCGTTTTGAGCATAGATGTATTAAACAAAATTTGCAATCTCAAGAGCGCTTATGAGATGTGGATCAAACTTCAAGAAATATATGATTCATCCACATCAACAATAGAAGGTTGCATTGATGAATGGGCGTTGGGAGATGAAACTTCAAGTTCTATCTCAATTGATGAAGAACCGACAACACCATTAACCTCAACTTCTACCTCAAATGACGATGAGCATTCGATTACATCTCCACCATCTCATTGCTTTATGGCTAAAGGTAATGTTGAGGTAAGTGATGACGAAGAGCCCTCATATAATGACTTAATGGATATGTTAGATGAGCTCAATGAATATCTTGGGAATGAGAAAGTAAAGTATAAGTTTTTGAAGCTTGAGCACAACTCACTTCAAATTGATTATAATGTGCTTAAGTAAAATCATGAATCCCTCCTCCTCAAGGAAATCATTAAGCCTAAGGTGGTTATAGGAATTTCATGTGATTTAATAGATGATATGTCATGCTTAAATGCCAATCCTTGCACTTCATCTAGAGTTGTAGAACCTCACCTCCCCTACGTATGGTAATTTTTTGAAATTTTTTTTAAACTCTTAAACTTGGGTTTCATAGAGTTTTCACAATAAGGGGTTTACACTAGATATGTTACTATATATATATATATATATATATATATATATATATATATATATATATATCACACACATATACGTACATAGATATACTATTATGTACTTATGTGTAGAATAGTATATAGTATGCCCAGGTCAGTTAACCCATTTCGATTGAGTCATGCATTCTACTAATCAGCGCAACAGAACTGCCTTAGTTGACTAAGTCTATCAATTACGTGGCCAAACCAACTAGTAAATGCGTTCTTTATTTGTACTGAAATCTGTTTGTTCTTTGATTTAGTCATAACATTTTACTGACAACTCCGATTCACGAACGGTTTTCACTAGTAGCTTACTGACGATGAGAGCAACATATTGATATAAGTCTAATCAATAAAAGCCACATCAATAAGATTTTACTATCCATATACATAGATTGAACTATCGGTATACATAGATTTAACTATCATACTAGAGGGTTCAGCAACCTATGCGGTAGTAAAAACTTACGACATATTCAATAAATTGAAACTAATAATTTTTTCCTTGTTTGAACTAGAATATTTTTTTCTTTGATTTAGCCATAACTTTTTGTACACTTTATTCCAGTATAGTATACATATACATATACATATACATATACATATACATATACATATACATATACATATACATATACATATACATATACATATACATATACATATACATATACATATACATATACATATACATATACATATACATATACATATACATATACATATACATATACATATACATATACATATACGGCAATATATCCAGTGAAAACCATCTTTACCGTGAAAACTCTATGAAACCCATGTGTACAAGTTTTGAAAATTCTTAAAAAATTACCATACATAGGGGAGCTGAGCTTATACAAATTTGCAAAATTTGAAGACCAAACTCAATTGCATTTGAAAGATATAAAAAAAGACAAATTCAGCATAAATAGTGATTTTCACTATTCACTACTATTCATTTCTGAAATTGTCTTTTTCATATCTTTTAAATGTGATTGAGTTTGGTCTTCAATTTTGCAAGATTGTAGAAGCTCAGCTCCCCTATGTATGGTAATTTTTTAAGAATTTTTCAAAACTTGTACACGTGGGTTTCATGGAGTTTTCACGATAAAGATGGTTTTCACTGGATACGTTGCCTACATATACATATACATATACATATACATATACATATACATATACATATACATATACATATACATATACATATACATATACATATACATATACATATACATATACATATACATATACATATACATATACATATACATATACATATAGGTAACATATCCAGTGAAAACCCCTTTACCGTGAAAACTCCGTGAAACCCATGTGTACAAGTTTTGAAAAATTCTCAAAGAATTACCATATATAGGGGAGGTGAGCTTCTACAATCCTGTAAAATTTGAGAACCAAACTCAATCGCATTTGAAGGATATGAAAAAGACAAACAACGAGATAAATAGTGCTAAACAGTGAAAAATCACTATTTAGGCTAAATTTGTCTTTCTCATATCTTTCAAATGTTATTGAGATTGGTCCTCAAATTTTACAGGATTCTAGAACCTCAACTCCCCTATGTATGGTAATTTTTTTTTGAGAATTTTTCAAAACTTTTACACATAGGTTTCATGGTAAAGGCTTTTCACTAGATATGTTGTCGTGCCCGCGTGCACACACACACACATATATACACGTATGTATATATGTACGTACATATATACACACGTACATACGTACATATATATACATGTACATATGTATACATATATACGTATGTATGTATGTATATATATACACGTATATATATACGTATATATGTATGTGTATCTATGTACGTATACATATATGTATACGTATGTGTATCTATGTACGTATACATATATGTATACGTATGTGTACATGTATGTATACGTATACATATGTGTACTTGTGTATATAGTATACATATCTATATATGTATATACGTATGTACATGTATGTATGTATATATATATATATATATATATATATATATATATAGGAAGCTTATTTTCTACTCCCAGGAGTAATTACTCCCTATATTGTATCTCACAACGTAGGGAGTATCTCGACAACGGAGGGTATGTACGTGTAGTATACGAGCATATAAGACTAGTTAGGTAGTATTTACATTTTTTCAGAGATAGTATGTATATTTTTTTGGATATACTCCTTTTTATGTCCATATATAAAGGTATTTGTAAAATATGCTAAAAACTATGTATTCCCTTCTAATTTTTTTCATGTGGTTCACATTGAAATATCTTATAATTAGTATATGAGTGTACCCAAAGTGATAAAGGAATATTTCTAATTCGTTTAGGTAATATTTCAAATGTGGGAGTAACTACACCTGAGAGTAAAAGATATATATATATATATATATATATATATATATACGGTGGCGCTATTCTACTCCCGAGTGTAGAATAGCTATTCTACGCTCTGGCCGGAGAAGTAAATTACACGCGCTGGCCAAAACATAGTGAGTTAATGCATTACAAACAACACTAGTAAATGCAGCCTACTAGTAAATCATGAAATAGTTTACTACAGAACAACTGATGAATTTATTGCCGAAGCGCATGCAAAGCACACCTGAATCTAATTCGGTAGTAAATCACAAATACATTTTACTATAGAACAACAAATTGAATTACTACCGAATCAGTTACTAGTTCATGTGTTGGTCAACCCAGCTAGTTAATGCGTATTGTAGTTTGTACATGAATTTGTCTCTTCTTTATATTTTTCATATCTTTCAGCTGATATTGATTTTGGTCTAAAAATTTTACAGTGTAGTATAATCTCTCCTTCCCTATCTATAGTAATTTTTTGAGAATTTTTGAAAACGTGTACTTATGGTTTTCATGAATAAGAATAAAGTTTTGTTTGCTACATCTGTAGTAAAATATTTGAAAATTTCTCAAAAAATTACCACACGTAGGAGAGTTGAGCTTCTACAATCCTGCAAAATTTGAAGACCAAACTCAATTGGATTTGAGAGATATGAAAATAACAAAGTGTCAAACATCAGCTTATACTATCTTTTACTATAAAAAAAATAACACTTTACTGTAAAAAATTCTCAAAAAATTACCTCACGTAGGGGAGGTAATATTCTACAACCCTGGAAAATTTCAAAACCAAAATCAATGGGATTTCAGAGATATAAAAATAACAAAATACCGAACAGCACCATATACTACATTTTACTATTAAGAAAGCTGTATTTTATTGCCTCCTACTCAATCTGTTACTACATGCTGTACACAACAGCCAAATGGTATAAAGTCTACGAAAATCATAAGTATAAGTTTTCAAAAGATCTCAAAAAATTACCATACGTAGGATACGTGAGCTTCTATAACTCTACAAAATTTGAAGACCAAACTCATTGGCATTTAAAAGATATGAAATTGACAAAGCACTAGACAGTGAAAAATCATTAGTCAACCGATTTGTCTTTTTCATATCTTTCAGCTGGTATTGATTTTGATTTTCAAATTTTTCAGGATTGTATAATCTCACCTACCTTATATATAGTAATTTTTTTAAAAATTTTTGAAAATGTGTACCATTCGTTTTCATAAATAAAAATTTAGTTCTGTTTGTCGGACCCGCAGTAAAATATTTGGAAAATTCTCAAAAAATTACCACACGTACAGGAGTTGAGCTTCTACAATCCTGCAAATTTGAAAACCAAACTCAGTAGGATTTGAGAGATATGAAAATAACAAAGTGCCAAAGAGCAGCGTATACTATCTTTTACTTTAAAAAAAATAACACTTTACTCTGAAAAATTCTTAAAAATTACCACACGTAGGGGAGGTAACATTCTACAACCCTGAAAAATTTCAAAACCAAACTCATTGGGATTTGAGAGATATGAAAATAATAAAATACCATACAGTAGCATCTACTACATTTTACTATCAGGAAAGCTGCATTTTACTGCCTTCTACTCCATCTGTTACTACATGTTGTACATAACAGCCAAATGGTATAAGGTCTACGAAAATCATATGTATAAGTTTTTTAAAAAATCTCAAAAAAATTACCATACGTAGGATAATTGAGCTTCTACAATTCTACAAAATTTGAAGACCAAACTAAATCGCATTTAAAAGATATGAAATTGACAAAGCACTAAACAGTGAAAAATCACTAGTCAACCGAATTTGTCTTTTTCATATCTTTCAGCTGGTACTGATTTTGAATTTCAATTTTTCAAGGTTGTATAATCTCACCTACCCTATCTATAGTAATTTTTTTAGAATTTTTGAAAATATGTACCGTTGATTTTCATAAATAAAAATTTAGTTCTATTTGTGGGACCTGCAGTAAAATATTTGGAAAATTCTCAAAAAAATTACCACACATAGAGGAGTTGAGCTTCTACAATCCTGCAAAATTTGAAGACCAAACTCAATAGGATTTAAGAGATATGAAAATAACAAAGTGACAAACAGCAGCATATACTATCTTTTACTATAAAAAATAACACTTTACTGTGAAAAATTCTAAAAAAATTACCACACACAGGGAAGGTAATATTCTACAACCTTGGAAAATTTCAAAACCAAACTCAATGGGATTTGAGAGATATGAAAATAAAAAATACCGAACAGTACCATATACTACAGTTTACTATCAAGAAAGCTACATTTTACTGCCTCCTACTCAATCTGTTACTACATGCTGTACATAGCAGCCAAATGGTATAAAGTCTATGAAAATCATATGTATAAGTTTTGAAAAATTCTCAAAAGAATACCATACGTAGGAGAGGTGAGATTCTACAATCTTGTAAAATTTGAAATCAAAATTCAATCTCATTTGAAAGTTATGGCTAAATCAAAGAAAAAAATATTCATATATAAACTAAAAGTAGCATTTATTAGTTATTTCCTAGTTGGTTGCCACGGGCCATTTTGTTGCGCAGATTGGCTCGATCGGACTGGATTAAATGGCTGTGGAGTAGAATAGGCTATTCTACAGGCAGCCAAAGAATAGCGCATGTGTGTGTGTGTATATATATACATGGTGGCGCTATTCTACTCCCGAGCGTAGAATAGCTATTCTACGCTCTGGCCGAAGAAGTAAATTCCACGCGCTGGCTGAAAAGTAGTGAGCTAATCCATTGCAAACAACACTAGTAAATCTAGCCTACTAGTAAATCATGAAATATTTTACTACAGAACAACCGATGAATTTACTATCGAAGCGCATGCAAAGCACACCTGAATCTAATTCGGTGGTAAATCACAAATACATTTTACTATAGGACAACAGATTGAATTACTACCGAAACATTTATTAGTTCTATCAACCCAGCTAGTTAATGCGAATTGTAGTTTGTACATGAATATGTCTCTTCTTTATTTTTTTTCATATCTTTCAGTTGATATTGATTTTAGTCTTAAAATTTTACAGTATTGTATAATATCTCCTCCCCTATCTATAGTAATTGTTTGAGAATTTTTGAAAACGTGTACTTATGGTTTTCATGAATAAGAATAAAGTTCTATTTGCTACATATGCAGTAAATGTTTGAAAAATTCTCCAAAAATTACCACACGTAGGGCAGTTGAGCTTCTACAATCCTGCAAAATTTTAAGACCAAACTCAATAGGATTTGAGAGATATGAAAATAACAAATTACCAAACAGCAGCGTATATTATCTTTTACTATCAAAAAAATAGCACTTTAGTGTGAAAAATTCTAAAAAAATTACCACACGTAGGGGAGGTAATATTCTACAACCCTGGAAAATTTCAAAACCAAACTCAATGGTATTTGAGAGATATGAAAATAAAAAAATACCGAGCAGCAGCATATACTACATTTTACTATCAAGAAAGCTGCATTTTACTGCCTCCTACTCAATCTGTTACTACATGCTGTACACAGCAGCCAAATGCTATAAAGTCTACGAAAATCATATGTATAAGTTTTCAAAAAATCTCAAAAAAAATTACCATACATAGGATACGTGAGCTTCTACAACTCTACAAAATTTGATGACCAAACTCAATAGCATTTAAAAGATATGAAATTGACAAAGCACTAGACAGTGAAAAATCACTAGTCACCGAATTTGTCTTTTTCATATCTTTCAGATGGTATTGATTTTTATTTTCAAATTTTTTAGGGTTGTATAATCTCACCTACCATATCTATAGTAATTTTTTTAGAATTTTTGAAAATATGTACCGTTGATTTTCATAAATAAATATTTAGTTCTGTTTGTCGGACCCGCAATAAATATTTAGAAAATTCTCAAAAAATTACCACACGTAGAGGAGTTGAACTTCTACAATCCTGCAAAGTTCTGTTTTTATGAATAAGAATAAAGTTCTGTTTGCTAAATCTACAGTAAAATATTTGAATAAGAATTTTTGAAATCGTGTACTTATGGTTTTCATGAATAAGAATTTTTGAAAACGTGTACTTATGGTTTTCATGAATAAGAATAAAGTTTTGTTTGCTACATCTGCAGTAAAATATTTGAAAATTTCTCAAAAAATTACCACACGTAGGGGAGTTGAGCTTCTACAATCCTGCAAAATTTGAAGACCAAACTGATCAATAGGATTTGAGAGATATGAAAATAACAAACTGCCAAACAGCAGCGTATACTATCTTTTACTATAAAAAAATAACACTTTACTGTGAAAAATTCTCAAAAAATTATCACACGTAGGGGAGGTAATATTCTACAACCCTGTAAAATTTTAAAATCAAACTCAATTGGATTTTGAGAGATATGAAAATAACAACGTACCAAACAGCAACATATACTACCTTTTACTGTCAAGAAAGCTACATTTTACTGCCTCTTACTTAATTTGTTACTACACGACAGCTATATGGTATAAATCTACGAAAATCATATGTATAAGTTTTGAAAAATCCTCAAAAAAATACCATACGTAGGGGAGGTGAGATTCTACAATCGTGTAACATTTGAAATCAAAATTCAATCTCATTTGAAATTTATGGCTAAATCAAAAAAAAAAGAAAGATTCATATACAAACTAGAAGTAGCATTTATTAGTCATTTGCTGGTTGGTTGGTACGGACCGTTTTGTTGCGCAGATTGGCTCGGTCGGACTGGATTAAATGGTTGGGGAGTAGAATAGGCTATTCTACACGCAGCCAAAGAATAGCGCGTGTATATAATATATATATATATATATTTTTTTTTTGCTCTGGACTGAAGATTTGCCACGTCGATGCATGGCTCTTGAGCTGATGTGCTGAACCAAGCTAGATTATGGACGAGTAGTAGCAGGAGTAGTACTCCTATATGTGATCAAGGAATAGGGCACATCCCATCACTGATCAATGAATGCACAGAATGCAATGCAGATTGGCATTTATAACCTGTGCCATGGCCCATGAGCTTCGGCTACAGGAAGAAGCTACAGAAACTAGCGAGTAGTCTTTGGAAAGAGCCAACCTGAAGAATTATTATTATTCAGTGGTTCGTTGCTGTTTGTTAGGCACGGATTATTAGCTGGACGCCCAGTCCAGGATCTATAGAACATGTCCTTTAATTAGGTGCAGCGTCACTCACCGCAAACAGTATGCATGCATGCGTATATGGCTGAGCTAGCCATAGCGAGCTGCTAGCTCTCAACTGCATGGAATCCTCGATCCATCGTTCGATGCAGCAACCAACACGATCGACAATGCATGCTAGCTATCTGAAATTCTGAATAATGTTTCATATGCACGCCCGCAACTGTTGCTATTATGTTTTATGTGTACGCTTACTTCTTTTGCAGGATGTGTATGTTCAGCTTGGAGTGGTCTTGCTGCACGCACGACGTCGACACGACACGAGTCCCGTGAGAGTATATATTGATTGAAATAACACTGTTTTATTAACTAGCGAGTGGACCGCACACTCGCATACATTATCTTTAAAACATATTTCAATTACTTGATAATATATATGTTATTTTATTTTATTTTAAAATAGATTGTTGTGATACTCTAATTGTGATATTTTAATATTATATATTATAGGAAAGAATATAGTCACTCCGTTTCCCAATACTTATCACATGTGATCGAAACTTTTTTCCTCAAATACTTACACATCAAAACATAGCATAACATAATGAGAGGTGCTTCCATGCTTTTCTTTGTTACAGTTGCACAAATATTAAAGCATTAATGAAGGGTAGATGGTGATTACTTACCCCTTCATTTGCTTTAAGATTTGTGCAACTTGTATTGGGAGGAAAAGCATTGAAGCATTGCTCTAACATAATATTTTCCATTTATATCATCATCTTTTAATTTCATTATTGCAATGCTTGTATCTTTCTTTTAGTACTTTTTGTAAGGCACGTAACATTACTTATACCGGTTTAACCGAGTCAACATATGTCGATGTATCATCCTCACAATCCCTACATTCTATGGAGGTCTACCAAATAGAGAGTCAGAATGTTTTCTTTTTCTTTAGAACTTTAGCGTATTGGATATTTTCTTAGCAATGGTAAAAAAAGTATATAATAGTTAATAATTTATATATATACAAATCAAATTTCTTACTTTATTATTTTTCTATAATTAGCATATTTCTGAAATTTTAATTCTAAATTAAACCAAAATGTATATTTTTCACTTAGTATGGAATTAAAGAACAATGCATATTTTCTTTTTTCTTTTTATTATTTTGTTGTTTTTTATTTAATTTTGAATTTCAGTTCTAGGTTAGGATTTGTATATAAATTTAACTACTAATTTCATCTAATTTTTATTTCAAATTTTAGCTATGTACATATTTTAATTTAGAGTTCGCACATAAATCAAATGGCTAATTTCCTTTTTTTATTTCAAATCTATGTTAGTTTTCATTGTTAGTTTTTATTTAGTTTTGCATATCAATTTTAGGTAGAATTCATATACAAATCCAGTTGATAATTTTTATCTTTTTTTCGAACTTTAGCTATGTACAGGTTTTAGTTTGGAGTTTGTATGGAAGTTAAATGGACAATTTCCTTTTATTTTTTATTCCAAATTTCTGTTCTTTTTATTTTACCTAGTATGGACTATTTCATCTAATCTAAGCTGTTGATTTTATAGTTATTTTTTTATTTAATTTTAAATATGGATTTTAGGTTAGAATTCATATATAAATCCAACTACTAATTTTAATTTTGAATTTTAGCTATGTACAGATTTTAATTTGGAGTGCGTATAAAAATCAAATGGATAATTTTTCAAATATTTATTCTGAATTTATATTATTTTTTATTATATTTGGCATGGAATCTTTCTTTTAATCTAAGTCGTTATAGCTTGGGTCCGGTAGATAGATAGTTAGATATTTTTATTTATAGAATAACATCCAATGACTACTATAGTTTAACTTAGTTAGGATCCACCGGATTAAGGGCTAGATATTTTATTCTTTTGTGAGAATTTCTAGCCTATTTCTTTTTTTCTTAACAACTCTAAAAGACATGCCGTGAGTTTTTAATATATAATAGATATTATACAAATAAATAGTCAAAATTTTCTTTTACAAAAATAATACTCTGTGGCCAATTTATTTGGTGATAGAGCTCTTTGTCATCAAGTGAATTGGCGACAGACTGAGAAAGCTCTGTTGTGAGTTTATTTGGCGACAAAAATTGTCGGCCAATTGAACAATGTAGGCCAAATAAATCGACCAGTCAACTATGCTCTGTCACCAATTGAATTAGTAACAAAGGATGTCGGACAATTGAGTGACGTATCAAAATTAATCAATGACAAGTCTTTTGTCGACAATTGAACTGTCATCAAATGAACTGGCGATGTGTCCTATTGCTAAATGAATTGGCAACATGAGCTTCCACATCAGCCTGTCGTCGATTCATTTGACGATAGTAGCATGTCGCTAATTTATTCGATGATAGATGATTATTTCTATAAATTCTTTTTTACTATTTATTTTTGTAATAATAATAAAAAAATATTATTTATCAATAAAATTCGTATAAGCTTAGGCGCAGACATAACCATTCATATTAGGGTCTTGGCTTGAGATTATCTTGATTCGATCTAGCCATTGAGAGGTCAACGATATATCTTCTATCAATAAAAAAAAAGAATAAGTATTCATTTGATCTTGATCCTTATGGAGCGAAAAAGACACTATACTAGATGTCTAGATCTACACATACTGACAATATCCATAAATTGCTTGTTTTTTTTGTAATCGACGAAGATTACCATATTCATGAACATGGTAATTGACGAAGATTACCATATTGATATTCAGCGCATGGTAAACATCAGTAATGCAGTGTATTTCCTCTCGATTCGATCTGAAAAAACAAAAAGAAGTACTCGAAATAGGAACGAACAAGACTGAGTGCTATTCTTGCAGAAAGCTCTTGAATCACTACTACACGAATATACATCACAATTGATTCTTTTTATTATCACAGTCGGTTCTGGTGGCTACACAAAGTCATTAGACAGAGATGAGACGGTGCTATTACAGTCGATTCTTTGTAAGAAGCGATAGAGATGCGTGAGTCATCTCTATCGGTTCTTTAGAAGAACCGATAGATATGACCACATCATCTCTATCTGTTCTCATAAGGAACCGATAGAGATGAGGGTCTCATCTCTATCGCTTCTTCTAAATAACCGATAGAGATGAGGCACTCATCTCTATCGCTTTTTACAAAGAACCGATAGAGATGACCCCTTTATCTCTATTGTTTTCTTCTCAAAACCGATAGAGATGAGGGGGTGTGCTATTTTCCAATTCACCCTCCAATCAGCACATATTTCACACAGTTTGCACATATCACATTCACAGAATACAAATACTTTATTACAACATATATCACATTCGTTCACAAAACAGAACTCAAACATGCTTTACAGTTAGTACACATGCAATCGCATTCACATATGTAATATTGTTCACATATGGACTAGTAGGAGCTTTCAGGATCTGTAAACCTACCCTCCTCCGAGATAACTTCCATCCAGTACCATTGGCATAAGTGGTCTCGTAACTTGTTGAGTGCAGAGATGTCTAAGCTCTTCTAGGGGATATTGATACGCTGCAAAATAGAAACGAGTGCTCTAGTTTAAGTTTTGAAATTTCTATATGAAAGGCTAATTGTATTATTATGCATTTACATATACGTTATAGAAAAGGTCTGAGTCGCCGACCACGATCAACATGTGCTGCATGACGTACAAAACGTAGTGGTCGTCACTGCCCTATTGATGACACTGTGAAAAAGGAAAATAAATTAAGAGACGAAGAATAGATGTCAGAAAATATTAATCTTATATATGGTAGGCAATTGTCTACTTTTATGGTGATAGTGTGCTAATCTGCACCCATTTTGGACAAGCACAGCTTTGCATCAAATTAGCATATACAGTCACATATGCAGTGGTGGCCTGTAGCCTTGTAGGATTGATGAGGGAAAAAACCTCTTGATAGGATAACATATCCAAGACTTGAAATGGACATTATTATAACACCAACTGAGATATAACACACTGTATTAATTGGCTGGACTAGGCACGTCGAGTCTTATAGTTATACATATTCAAAGTTTGGTAACAACGGAATTTATGTGATGCTCTTGCATCCTTCCAGGAAACTAAGTATGTTCATATCACAACAGGGAGAAATGTTGTTCTCCTAATCAACAAGTAACTATATATATAGTTATGAACATTTCCTGTCACTGTATGAGTTGAGTAATATTTGCTCTATCAGTTAAGTGATAGAGTACTAACACAGATACTCAATGTGATGAGGATAATTATATTGGTTTACAGACCATTCAGTATTTGCAGCTTTTACAGTGAAAAATGTCCTTGGGAAATTTATCCTGAATACACAGCACTAGAATTGAAGTGTAGCAATTTAGCATTCACGAGAGAAAGAATCCATAGTTGAAACATTATTAGTGGCTTCAGTGAGAGGTTATCTCTTCCCTACTGAACATACAACAAATGAACATGCGCACCTATTAGGGTTTACCTGTAGCTCAGGAATGGGGAGCCCGATCAAGCTAGAGGACGACGCGGAGAGGGAGGTGGGCGGAGACCGGCCGGGGCTGGACCTCACGAGGGTGAGCCAGGGGTGGAGCCGGGGAGGATGACAGAGGCGTCGGGGGGGGGGGGGCGTGGGAGGACGGCGGTGGCGCCGGGGGGCGGGGGAAGACGGCAGCGGCGCAGAGGGTCGGGGGAAGACAGCGACGGCGCAGAGGGTCGGTAGACGACGACGCAAACCGGCCGGGGTGAGTAGAGCTAGATATTGACCGCAGTGAATGAAATAGCTAGGGAGCAAAAACAATTTATGGGGCTTTAATCTCTCTCAGTTTTGTCAAGAACCGACACAATAAAACTCACATTTGTGTCGGTTTCTATATACAACCAATACAAAGAACTACGCAATCAGTATCGGTTATCTACAAGAACCGACACAATTAAGAACCACATTTGTGTCGGTTTTGTATGGAGAACCGACACAATTAAGAACCACATTTGTGTCGGTTTTCTATGGAGAACCGACACAATTAATCACCACATTTGTGTCGGTTTTTATGTATAACCGATACAAATGACTTCCAAATCAATACTGCTTTTTAGAACAAATCAAGAATTACATCAGTATCGGTTATCTACAAGAATCGACACAATTAATCACCACATTTGTGTCGGTTTTGTATGGAGAACCGACACAATTAATCACCAGATTTGTGTCAGTTTTGTATGGTGAACTGACACGATTAATCACCACATTTGTGTCGGTTTTTACGAAGAACCGATACAAGTGACTTCCAAACCACTACTTCTTTTCAGGACAAATCAAGAATTACATCAGTATCGGTTATCTACAAGAACCGACACAATTAAGAACCACATTTGTGTGGTTTTATATGGAGAACCGACACAATTAATCACCACATTTGTGTCGGTTTTGTATGGTGAACCGACACAATTACTCACCACATTTGTGTCGGGTTTTATGTACAACCGGTACAAATGACTTCCAAATCACTACTGCTTTTCAGGACAAATCAAGAATTACATCAGTATCGATTTTAGAGAAAACTGACACAAATAAAAACGACATCAGTATCGGTTTTCAGAAACAACCGACACAACTGACCTAGACATCCGTATTGGTTTTGAGTCAGAACCGACACAAATAAAGAGCATATCAGTATCACTTTTTGGCCAGAACCGACACAAATGAAGAGCAAATAGAGGAGGGTTTTAGGATACATCAATATCGGTTCTACATAAAAGCCGACACAAATGAAGAGCATATCAGTGAGACAGTGACGACTGCTCATGTTACCAAACGGATTCATTCCATCGGTACTCAACCCAAATCTTATGTTCTTCATTTCGGCACTGAACTTCTCATGTTTCCAATCGATGTTTCTCTATTGAGCCGAATCAGCAGGGTGTCTCAGCTTATCGTCTTCCTTTCGAGACTCATACTGCCAACGCAACAATTTTGCCTCTCTGGGATTTGCAAACAACCGCTCCAAACAGGGAATGATGGGCAAGTACCACAGTACCTTGGCCGATGCACCTTTATTGACCTCTTCACCGTCGTCGCCTTGGCACTTACGCTTCTTGTCGTTACATTTCTCCTTTTATTTATACCGGGGCACACCGCAAACTGGATAAACATGCAGCTCCTGATATGCCTTACGGTACAAGATGTAATCATTCGGACATCCATGTATCCTTTCTATTTTCATTCCCATGGGACATAGTAGCTTCTTCGCTTTATAAATGCTTACTGGCAACTCGTTTCCTTCTGGAAGCAGATCCGACAATAGAACTAAAAGTGCATTGAAACTTGTATCTATCCAACGGTGTTTTGCCTTCAGTTCGAACAATGCAAGGACCGAACCCAACTTGGTGTATTCCACTTTGCAACCCGAGAACAGCGGTTTGACATTGTCTTCTATCAAGCTTTTAAACTTTTCAAACTCTCTTTCCGTGTAATTTCCCTCCACCCCACAACATTTGCTCCAAATTGTCCTCCTCAAACATATCACATTGCAACTCGTCATCGGGTTCAACCATGTCTTCGTTGCATACCGGAAGGGTACTACCTGTCTCCCTGTGATGGATCCAACACGTGTAATTCCTCACGAAGCCACGTCGAATCAGGTGGTCCTCAATTTGAGCTGAGTTGTTAAATCTCCTGAGATTGGTGTAATCAATGCAAGAACAATATATGAAGTTTACACCCCTCTTCACCATGTCCTCTTCTGCATTTTTTTTGAAATCGTTAACACCCCTCTGAAATTCAGCACTCACACGGCTTTTCTGATACATCCATTCCTCACGGTCCATCTGCAATTAAATTTCGCACAATAAATTAAGGAAAAACTGGAGCGACAGCTAGCTAGCTATTTAAAATATTGAGACATCATTTCAATTAATATTACCTTTGAAAAATAGAGGACGAGTTTCAAGATATAAATGTAGTCCCGATCGATACCTACCTTCTTCCCTACTTAAGAGCTTCCAATTCCCTAGTTAGGAGGCATACATTGCAAACATCAACAATGATATCGAATGAACTAATTATATAGTGTAGTAGCTTGCAAATCTTTTGACTTTAATGAAACAAAACAAGGGTACCAACGACGACTCCTAATCTCTAAAAAGGTTTGGTCTTAATCCCATTTGAGGATATGTGGTTCAGGCAAGTTTCTAAGCTATTATACAACTCCATAGAAAATTTCGGCAGCATCTCCCCGCTGTTCTCTAGATACACGTCTCGACAACTAGTCAAGAGGGGTGTGTATCCGGAGAGCACCAGGGAGACGCTAACGAAATCTACTCTGAAGTTGTACAACAGCTCAGGAACTTGCCTGAACCACATATCCTTGAACTGTCTAAAGAACGTGGACAATTCGAGATTGCTTGCTTATAAATATGCCATTTCGATCGACATATTTATAAACAAGCACGCTCGAATGGGAGACGTAGGTTCCACAGCCTAAACTCTAGCATTCATCATATGATAGCAACAATAATTCCAGATTAACACGAGAGCACTACAAATTAAGATAATTAAATACATGTGTGCTTATCAAATAAAGGGTGCGAATTCTGATAGGATATACATAATACCAGTGCAACCTAAACTTTCTTCGCGACATATCAAAATTACATAGTGCAAAATTGAAGGGGTTTGAAGGAATGCTCACATTTTGAAGAAAACCACAAATTCTAGAAAATGAGGGGAAATCTCCTCATGCTAGGCTTCAAATTTACCCTCTTAACACCCACACTTAAGGATTTTAATTTTTCTCACCCAAGTATTGCTTCCAACCACAAATGAGCTATTTTTTTGGGTGGCGGCGGAGAAATGTCCTCTGGAACAACAATAGAGAAGAGTTCAGCCTGAGGGGTATAAATAATCTAACGAGACACATCACAATCGTTTCTCACTTAAGAAGTAATTGTGATGTGCACACACATCACTATCGGTTCTCACTTGAAAAGCGATAGTGATGTGATCATGCACGTCACTATCGATTCTTATGTGAGAAGCGATAGTGATGTGCATTCTCATTACCATCGGTTCTCAAATAAGAAGCGATAGTGATGATTACATGTATATCATTATCGGTTCTTATGTGAGAAGCAATAGAGATGAGCACGTGCACATTATTATCGGTTGTTTTGTGAGCTGATAGTGTTTCTCACATAAGAACCAATTGTGATGTGCCCAGTGCTATCACAATCACTTCTAACCTGAGAACCGATAGTGATTATTATTAACAACCCTCCTAAGTCATCTATCACAATCATTTTTTCCTAAAAACTTAATAATCGACTTAGATAAAACGATAGTGATGTACCATTCTGTAGTAGTAAATATTCAGAGCTAACTATTGCACTTATTTTCTGGCCTTTCTTCTTGAGTGCTATTTTTGCTGGAACCTGCCTACATCTGTTTGTTTGTAGCCAGTGCATCTTCTTAGTCCTTAGACTCTAAAACTAAACAAGTCTGATAAATTATTTATCTCGTTTCTTACTTCAAAACATGGTTTCATCAATATAAAGGAAAGCATTAATCCACGTAGCTCGATCTCCTTTTACTCACCTTCCCACTGTAAAACACATACGTGGACTTGCATTGATGCAACTAATTAGTTCAGGTTCTTTAGGATTTATTGGAGACATACCTATACCCCTTTATAATGCACCTAAGTATTTTTTCTACGTCCACCCCAAATAATGCACCCCATTAGAGATGGCCTAACCTTCATGCACCCAGCGAAACGTCTCCGGAAACTTACCTCCATCAAAATTAACCTCTCAGATCTTTCCTCAGCTTTACTCACCCACATCCGATGACCATTGTTTAATGTGTCTAACTCATCCCTTTGGCCCACAACAGATCTCCCCCTACCTCCAGCATCATCTCAAGGAAAAGGAAACAAATATCCTGAAATTAAGGAAAACGAAACAAACGTTCTAGAAAAGGAAAAGAACATATATTACAGGCTGGGAAAAGAAAACTGGAAGATAAGGCACTGTACTAGTCTGATGAAAGTGATCTAATTAAATGTTGCAAATGCGTATATAGGGACATTTTAGGATTATTGGATTGATTGGGATAAACTCTACCAAGTTTTGGAAACCGCACTACCAGGCCTCCTAACTCATTCTTTCTTCGAATTGCAGCTGAAAAATTCCATTGTAGATGCCATTCTCCTCTCTAATTTCTTTATCTGTCCTTTCAGCTTATGTACCTTTTTTTTTGTCTTCAGTCGTCCATTGCCATCGTGGACTCCTCGAGCAATTAGATCAGTTGTGAATCTTCAGACTTAAAGCTGTATGTGCACGTACTTGTGTTACACCTTACACATTATGAATATTAAATACTGAATTATACTATCTCATCTTTATGTGCTCACAACAAACAATGAAAGTTTTACAGTTTTACATATGCTACTGTTATCACAATAATTTTGCACATTGGGCTTATCATAAGAAGCCTGTAAACTTTTATAGTACGTACCATGTAGGACAATACTATTAGTTAAGCGTTTTTTTGCTGCAGTCTTTTCTCCTAACAGTAGTTGAGAATAGGGTTGAAAATGGAAATGGAATTTTCGATCGTTTCAGAGAAAAACAGAAACAAAAGTCTTTTTTCTGAAACGGAAACGGAAAATGTCGGTACGAAAACGGAAATAGAATTTTTTTTTGCCAGAAACGGAAACGGAAATGGTAGAGCCAATTCTGATGAAAACGGAAATTCCATATAAATGAAACCGAAAATTCCGTTTTCTAATTTAAAATAATACCAGAAATATATATTGCTTTACAGAAAATATCAAATAGAGTTCAAAAATTCTACAAAAATTCTCAAAAATATTTTATGACATTTTGAAATTAGGAAAATTATTTCCAGCTTGATTTTGTTTTTTTCTCAAATAAATTATTTATTGAAATATGAAAATAGAAAATTCATTAATTAAATGCTGAAAATTCACAAAAAAATATAAAATCTGAATTAAATGCTAAATTAAAGAATTTGTATATTTTTAGGGTGTTACAACTGGGAACATACTTGGATGTAATTTTCCGCTTCTGTTTTCGTATCTGCTCCGTTCCGTTGCGTTCCGCATCTGTTTTCGTCACTATTTGTTTCCGTATCCGTTTCCGGGATTTCGATTTCGTTTTCGTTATTGATAAAAAATGTGAAAACGAAAACGAAACAGCCATTTAGCGACGGTTTCCGTTCCGTTTTCATCCCTAGTTGAGAAAAAAGCCCTCTCCTATAGTTGATATGGTTGAGTGGTTCCATCAACACCTCCAAATTGTAATTAGCAAAAGATCAGCATGCATATATAATTAATATGCTGTTTAATTACCTCATTCAACACGTGTGTGTATATATATTATCATGCAGTTTTGTGGTTACAGAAGCCGACCTTTGTACTTGTAACAGTGTTATAAGCAGTGCATGCACTGGCAAGAATGCCAAGAACAATCTGAAAAAGGTTTCTGAAATTGTCTAGCTTGCCCACTTTTGAGAGCCCTAAAACTGAAAAAAAAAGTACTAGCAAATCAAAAGCAAGGGGAAAAGAAGTAGCGAATGAAAAGTAAGCAAAAAGGAGATCTGAGTCTTGCTCAATTGGCAAGAGTGCTAGCCGCTCTGCTGCCCACGCGCGTTAGAGTCCGCTCGGACACGCGCGCTCATGGGGCTGGGTACAAGCGCGTGGGTGCGTGCGTGGGTGTGTGCGTGTGTAGAGGCGTATATTTGTAGTCCGGTTGTTGTTCTTCTTCTATAGTGAATATCAGAGTTTTGACTAATTTTTTAAAAAAAAGTAAGCAAAAAGGAAAGAAACAAACAAAGAGATGAGGTGACACAAATGCTATGCACTACAAACGATTTTTTAAAATAATATATTTTTATTAATATTACAAAAATATATAGTAAAAAATTATAAAAATAATCACCAGTCGCTAATTCATTTGGTGATAGATTAATTGACTGATAGATGCATATTCAACCCACATTGTTTTAATTGGCCAACAGCCTTTGCCCCCAATTCATCTAACGATAGAGTAATTGACCGACAAGAGCCTTGTTATCGATTTATTTAGTCTACATCGTTCAATTGATCGACATGCCTTTGTTGCTAATTCATTTTGCAGTAGAGACTGTCACTATTTGAAACATCAATAGAGGGTGCCTTCCAGGGTTCACAAAACCGAAATCGCGAAAAACTGCAAAAACCGAAACCGTGAAAACCGCAAAAATCGCTCGAAAAACCGCTTGAAAATCGTCAGAAACCGAAGGGTTAAGAAATCAAAAAGATTTGAAAAAAATCGAAACCTTTCGGTTCTCAACGAAAAACCGCGGTTTTTCGCGAAAAAACAGTCGACCAATTGAATGTTCCTAAAAAACGATTTTCGATCGGTTTTTGAACGGTTTTCGAGCGGTTTTCAACGTATAAATTTTTTCAAATTTTTTAATTAGACTGGTTTACCGAGCGGTTTTTAATCTCGAGCCGACGCGGTACAGTCAAAAACCACGAAAACCGAGCGATTTTCGACGGTTTTGTTAACCCTAGTGCCTTCTCAGCCTATCGCCATTTCATTTGATGACAGAGCTATGCCACTATATATGCTCGTCATTAAATGAATTGGTTATAGTGTATTATTTTTGTAATTTTTTATTATATATTTTTGTAATAATAATAAAAATATATTATTTAAAAAAAATCCACTACAAACTACCTTTTCCTCTCGTCTTCTCAAATCAAACAACAAAAGTAGAGCGAAAGAGAGAAAAAAGAACATGTCACAATGCCACATATGCAAACAAATCAAGTAGTTACAAAAATCCAATTACCACATCTAAAGAATCCAATCACATCAAAATTTTTGGCAAGAAAATTAATTGTTCTCTAATACTTTGACTATCGATATCGTTTTAAAAAATTAGATTTGATATATGATAATCCTATGTGTTGATTTGTCTCGAAAAATACTTTCATAATGTTATAATTTTATTGGGTTCTATGAATATATCATGATAGAAATTAGTGCTTAAAATTATATTTTGAAGGCTGTGTTGATATTCTAAACATATGTATTTGTAATCGAAGAGAGTATACTGCACTTTCTAGGTACAAAGAAAAGAAAAACAGGAGAAAGAGAAGTTTATATAAAAAGACACGCTTGTGCCCTTGTGCGTGTGGGTGCTGCGTAAACAATTCTTCTGTACTCGTGTTAATTAATTCATAAACTAATCGACGAAGCCAATCAGTAATTAACCAGCAATTAACTAATCGACGAAGCTACAGTAGCCAGTAGGCTCGGGCCTCGGCCACAACATTGCACTGTTATATTACTCTTTTTCTTCGCTGCTACCGAGTCTCTCTACTTGGGAGCTGCTCAAATTCGCCTTCCTCTCCTCGCTGGCGATCCGGCGATGCCACGGCGGGGGCAGGCGTGACTGGGCGTAGGAGTGACGACGGCGGCGATGGCGATGGCGGCGCCGGCGAGCTCCGGCGGCGGTGGGGGCGAGGCGGTGGGGGAGGGGAGGAGGACGAAGGTGAACCAGGAGCTGTGGTACGCGTGCGCCGGGCCGTTGGTGGCGCTGCCGCCGGCGGGGAGCCTCGTCGTCTACTTCCCCCAGGGCCACAGCGAGCAGGTACTGCCCCGCCCGCGTTTCCCCCCTACTTCCGATGATTCTTCTTCATCAAAGCTCTTGTTGATTTTCCCCTTTCGATGCGCAGAATTGTTCCTTTTTGTTGTTCTGTTCTTGTGGTTTCGAAGTTTCTTTCTCTTGTCTCTTTCTTGTCGCCTCGTGCTCTCGTGCTGGTAATTCCTCATTGCGGTTGCCGCCGGTAAGAAGCGGTGTGTCGTTCCATGATTGGTTCAGTGTCCGGCAGCAATTGGTTCTTGAGTCTCTCGGCTTCGCTCCGCAGACAAATGCTTGTTTCGCTTTGGTTCTTCAGAAAAAAAAAGGTCTTGGGTGACCTTTTCTGCACCAGCGTCAGAGAAACTTGGGAGCTGGATTTTCCACTAATGAAGACTTGATTTCTTCAGTGTTTATGTTGTTCGATTCCCCTTTTCGTTGTTCTTTGTGGGATTAAATCCTCGTTTCATGGAGGATAGGTGCATTTTGAGGCAATGCTGGAGTCGCGCTTGTTATCTCTCCTGAAAAATTGCCTGCTTTTTTGGGGTGACATGTGAATGCACAAAATATGAAGCTTTCTGGTGCTCCTTTACATGTTGGTTTACAGTATCTTGTTTCTTCTTTCCATGCAGATAACCAAGTTTTGGTCTTAATCCGTTTCAACTTTTAACTAATGAACATGCAACTTTTGTTTGGTTGAAGATACTTGATCGTATCAGTCCCCAATGTTATGTACGGTCTTAAGAAGCATATTTGAAAGATTAAACATGACTTTTTGTCAGTAGTTAGCAAATTCAGTTGTAAAACCCTGTATTCTCCTGTCAAGATTATCCTGAAACATGACTTAATGCAACGAAAAAAATTAAGCGCTCATTTTAGCTGTTCTGTTTTAATGTGAAATTTCATATTAAAAACATGTATTATTTATTTGACATGTTTTATGTTAAAAGTACACCAAAAAGGGCAGGTGCGGAAAACAATTGTAAATTTGTATGTCGTATGCAAGTGGTCTGGACTTTCATGGAGAACAATTCTTATTCCTTGATAACCAATTTCAGGTAGCAGCATCTATGCAAAACAATGCAGATGCACAAATTCCAGGCTTTCCAAATCTTCCATCAAAGCTGATATGCATCCTCCACAGTGTTACTATGCATGTAATCTCTGCCTCTTTGAACACCACTAAATGGAAAACAGCTGCGCATTTTACTAGTGCTCTCTTATGTGGATGATTTAACCTTTCAATATGACACGTCTCTCAACAAAACTTGACAGGCTGATCCTGACACAGATGAAATTTATGCTCGAATGACTCTCCAGCCAATTAGCAATGTAGGTCGCACTTCCCCAAATTCAGTTAGGTCATTTGTATTTATGTGGCATACCAGTAGCACGGTGATTTTGGAATTGGAACTGCCAGGTGACACAGTTTGACAAGGAGATATTGCTGGCATCAGAGCTTGCACACAAACAAACCAGGCCACAAACAGAATTCTTTTGCAAAACACTGACAGCGAGTGATACAAGCACTCATGGAGGATTCTCTGTGCCACGGCGTTCTGCGGAGAGGATTTTTCCTCATCTTGTAAGCATACTTTACCTCTTATGGAAAAAAGTGCTGATTGTCTTTTGGAATGTTCTGATTTGTTTGCACTGTATATGTGTAGGATTTTTCAATGCAGCCTCCGGCCCAGGAACTTCAGGCCCAGGATTTGCATAATAACGTTTGGACATTCCGTCATATATATCGAGGTAGTTCACAAAAATAATATTTGAAAGTTCCCCTCGAGGCATCTGTAAAAGCTAATGGAAGTTAGTCAAGCCCATATTCAAATATCATATATCTAACAAGAAGGTCTTTGATAACGTAGACCCTTCAATTGGCAGCTGGAAAAGAAAGTTTAAGGAAGACTTTTCCATGGTTATCCATAGGGCAAAAAAGTACTTTCCATATATTCAAGACTGGCTAGAAATTTTTGTCTAGCGCTTTTATTTTTTGCTTTTTTTGTAATTATACCCCTTTTATATGATATATATCTGCAATAGGATCCTTTCCTAATCCTACAGTTATTCCTTAAAAAAAATCATATATCTGCTTTGGCCTTTGGTTCTAAAATTCTAGAAACCTGCTATGTTCCTTCACGATTTAGTCCGTTTTGCTGTTTCATATGCATTCCTTTTCTAATTTATGAATAGTTCTCTTCCTCTTCACCAGGCCAGCCTAAAAGGCATTTGCTGACTACTGGCTGGAGCCTATTTGTCAGTGGGAAGAGACTTCTTGCTGGTGATTCAGTCTTATTTATTAGGTAAAATGTTGATGCTGAGGATCTTTGTTTTTGTGTGGATAGTCAGCTATCTCCTGACTTGGTATTTCTTGAGAGTTGATGTAACAGATCAACCTATATGGAAAGGTAACTAGTGCCACTAAATTTCCTGCCATTGTGATCGTAGGGATGCAAAACAGCAACTCCTCTTGGGAATCAGACGAGCAAATAGGCAACCTACTAACCTCTCATCATCTGTCTTGTCTAGTGATAGTATGCATATTGGAATTCTTGCTGCGGCATCTCATGCCGCAGCAAATAACAGCCAATTCAGAATATTCTATAACCCAAGGTAAATACCATCTTATGTGATGTTTAATAACGAAGAGATTATATATCCGGATTTTCAATTGGACTGCTATTTTTTGTTTGTTTCTTCAGGGCTAGTCCTTCAGAATTTGTGATTCCTTTTGCCAAGTACCAGAAAGCAGTCTATGGCAATCAATTATCTCTTGGCATGCGGTTTAGAATGATGTTTGAAATTGAAGAATCTGGAACAAGAAGGTATAAATTCCATATTTACCTAATTTGTAGAATGCACAGTCGTCCTTCTTACTTTGAGATCACTTTGAAAATTTCCTTGGAGTTTTCTGTGTACCAGCTTCTTTTTTAAGTATCGGTTTGCTGCATTTGAACTTGGTGCATGCCCTCGTGCTTTTATGCGTTTCAAGTTTTATACTGAGTAATAAATTTTCTAAAAAGTGGGAACCTGTGACATCTGCCTGCAGGTACATGGGTACAATAACTGGTGTAAGTGATCTGGATCCTGTAAGGTGGAAAAGCTCTCAATGGCGCAATCTTCAGGTTTGGTCTGATCCATACAAAGTAAACCTGCCAATCTGACAAGCCACATCTCCTTTCTTTTTGGTGAATTAGTATATGTGTGTGCAGGTTGCATGGGATGAAGCAGCACCAAGTGAAAGGCGCGCCAGAGTTTCCCTATGGGAGATTGAGCCTGTCATCACTCCATTCTTCATCTATCCCTCGCCATTATTAACTGCAAAACGTCCGAGACAACCTGGGATGACAGGTAACTAGTGACCTAAAGTTCAACTTTGTTCATGAATACTACACATATAATCATTGTATCACCAAAGTTGTCAACTGCATATCCTTTCTAACATATAAGTAGATAACAATGATTTCCTTTGCTATATAACTCGGTTGTTTTATAATAAACTACATCTGTAGACGATGAGGCCTCTGAAATGGAGAATCTTTTTAAGAGGACCATGCCATGGCTTAGTGAGGATATTTGCAGGAAAGATATGAATACTCAGAACAATATAGTGCCTGGTCTGAACTTAGTTCAGTGGATGAACATGCAGCAGAACCCGTTGCTTGCTGGCACGGTTATGCAACCAGAGTTGCTAAACTCATTAGCTGGCAAACCTGTACAAAATTTGTCTGCAGCTGATATATCGAGGCAAATCAGCTTCCAGCCCCAGTTCCTGCAACAAAATAACATCCAGTTCAACACTTCACTGCTACCTCAACAAAACCAACAGACCGAACAATTAGCGAAAGTAATAGCTACACCAAACCAACTGGGGAATTGTATAGTACCACAGAAGGTAGTTCAAGATTGTAATTCCGACCAGAAGCAGCATTTAGTAACTCAATCAGTGCAAGGTAGCCAGCCCAAGATAAACATTGCACAGCCTCAACTTGTTGTCCAGGCTCAATTCCAGCAACCTCAAGTCATTCTCCAGGCTCAACTGCAGCAACCTCAAGTCGTTGTCCACGATCAACTCCAGCAACAGCAACCTCTGGTCCAAAGTCACACCGTCTTACAAGGAGGCCTTCAAGAAGTCCAGCTTCTGCAGCAACAGCAACAACAACCACATTTGCAGCAGCAGCAGCAACCGCAACAACAGGTACAACAGCAACAACCTCAACATCATCAGCAGGTTCAGCACTCAGTGCAGGAACAGCAACAAATAAAGGTACAACCTGTTCATGTGTCCAGTGATGCAAACATGAATACACAGCTATCTGATCATCAAATGAAACTACAACTATTAAAGGCTTTACAGCCGCAGCAACCTCTGATCTCGGAGCAGCAGAAAATGCTTTTGGATTTGCAGCATCAAATGGTAAATTCTTGGTCAACTCGTCAGCAATGTGTACAAGGAACTACCCAAGCTGTTGGTATACATAACAGTAACGCTATACAGTACCCAACACAACAAAAGCCTCAACCTTACCAACCAGTTCAAGATTTGCCTGGGAATGCCATCACCATTGCAAAATCAGACATTATTACCACCATGGGTGCTAGCTCTCTGCATGTGGCTGGTGGAATGCAACCATTGAAGACAGATGATGTTCCCTCTGCGTCAACATCACCATCCACTAACAGTAATCCTGTTCTTTTGCAGTATGTCCCAAGTAGCTCCAAGAACCAAAGTGGACCTACTGCAGAAAAAATATCTCAATCATCTGTTGTTTTGGGCCCTACAATTGAACAGGACGTGAACCCTTATCAAAGTGTTAAGCCAACAGTGATTATTCCCAAGATGACTGAACAAAGGCCAGCTACTGGACAGGACTACATAAACAACAACCCTCAGATGGATTACTTGGACACATCCTCTTCAGCTACTTCGGTTTGCCTTTCTCAGGCTGATGGATCATTGCAACAAAATTTTCCACCTTCATCCTTCAATCAGCATCAGCTGTTGAGAGACACGGTTCCAGATAGCGAGTTTGAGGTTACAGATCCAAGAAATAGCCTTCTATTTGGGGTGAACATCGATGGTCAACTGGGCTTACCACTTAATGCAGATGCCTTGCTTGCAAACAACATTGAAACCGAGAAATACAGGGATCAGATGCCAGGAAATGGCATTTCTAACCACATTTCATCGAAGGATTCTCAACAAGAGTTATCATCTTCGATGATATCACATTCATTTGGAGTTGCTGATATGGCATTCAATTCTATAGATTCTGCAATCACGGATACCCCATTCTTAAATAGAAATTCCCAGGCTCCAGCTCCCGCGCATCAACGCATGCGAACCTACACCAAGGTTTGTTATTTTGCTCCAGTATGTCAGTTCACACCAGTATTTATCAACTTAGTTTGTAACTTCATAGTGTGCCACGGGACACCTTGTAGAATGTAATTACAAATTTCTCTATATTTATCCATACCTATATAGAGTTCGCTAATCCTAACTTCCATGCAAAATGATGACCTGAGAAATGCATATGCTAATTTGACTATAGGCAAGAAGTTACTAGCCAAAAGTCACCAATAGTTCACGCGAGATTAGCTTTAGGCTATTAGCAAATTTGTTTTTGTTTTGTCTCAACATTTGAGCGCTCAGTTCCACTCTTGCAATGAGCACTTCACTGACCGATTAGCTTTAGGCTATTAGCAAATTTGTTTTTGTTTTGTCTCAACATTTGAGCGCTCAGTTCCACTCTTGCAATGAGCACTTCACTGACCGAAGTATTTATATACAGGTGCACAAGCGTGGCGCTGTAGGAAGATCTATTGACATCAACCGATATTCTGGGTATGATGAACTGAAACATGACATTGCCCGGATGTTTGGTATTGAGGGGCAGCTCGGTGATCAAATTAGAGTTGGCTGGAAACTAGTATATGAAGATCACGAGAAGGATGTTCTACTAGTTGGTGATGACCCATGGGAGTAAGTCAAACACCATAAGCTCGTTTTGCATTTGCCCATACAAAACTAACTAGCATGACTTTTTGGAAATGTTAAGAGACTACTAAAAGATAAAATTGATGGGTGACATTAGGCAATTTGGGTGAACATGACCTTGGGGATGTTTCGCTTGATGCTTGAATCATCGGTTGCCAAGTTAGTTTGATGAGTAGAATGACAGTCTTAGGATATTTTCTAACTTAAACTGAATATTTACCTATCAAAAAATATGGAGAAACTCTAAAATCAACTCTTTTAACTGTGCAACTTAAGCAATTCAGCACATTTTTCTGCATTGATTTCACCCGATTGACAAATAAAATGAGACCACATCGTCTTGGATTCTTCATGCCTATTCATTTACTCTCCCAGTCTAGCTATTTGTGCCACTCTGATGAAAGAAAAATCGGTGGATTTGCATGTGTAGGGATTTTGTGAATTGCGTACGATGCATCAGGATTCTTTCCCCACAGGAAGAAATGAAAATGAGATTGGTTGGTGACTTTGGAGACAGCTTTCTACCCAATCAAGCGTGCAGCAGCTCAGATGGGGGTCACCCCTGGAGGGTCACCGGTGACTAGAAACCTATCGAACAGTTCCAACAGGTCGTATGATCACCGGTTAGAATGACCAATGTAGTTGCCGGTGCCACGAGAGCGACATTTTTATCTGTCAGTCTCATGATGACATGCAAAGGATGATAGGCGATGATAATTTAGGCTCTGAATTTCTGAGCTTAGAGTAAATTTATCGACGCATCAGTTCATGAAAACATGAAGATACGGAGTGCAGTGCTGAAGTTCCTCCGGAAAGGTGTACTTCGCAGTTCATAATCTTGTCTATGTTGTAGTCTTGTAGATGTATTCTGTTATCTATGTTTTGACGCTCTTACAATCTACATATATTTTCTAGTTCCATGTACATGTTTTTGTTGTAAGCTGTAACACGGAGGTTGTCAGATATATCACTACGTGTAATTTGCTACAGATTTAAATAAAGAAGAGATCACCTTACATATGTTTCGTGCTCTCCAAAAATAAAAATAAAAACTTCAAGTATGTTTCCTTGTTCATGAATTATGTGTGCCCTAGGTAATTATATATATATATATATATATATATATATATATATATATATATATATATATATATATATATATATATATTTGTCTATGTTAATGTTTAAGGCAGTTAATTTTTTTCGTATTAATAGAAAATTTCTGATTAGTTCATGATGTATGATTTAGCTCTGGTCACTACGCGGTTTAGCAAAATAAAACAGGAACAAAATCCATTCAAGCAAGATTTAACCATTATTCCGTTTCAAAAAGATTCAACTACTATCTGAAAAATGGCGAGGTATGGGCCTTCATTTCTCACTGACCGGTGGGTCCCTCACTACGCATCGACAAAGGAAGTCTCGGAACAGGTGAAGGGAGCCATTTGAGGACTTGAGGTCGGTCGCCGTCTCCCTCCCTTGACGCGCCGCCGCAAGCCCTAACGACGCGACGCCGGAGGGGACACCGGCGACTGGACGGACCGGAAGTCTGGGATTCGCGCTCTCTTCTCAGGTCACCCTCTCTCCACTATTGGAATCTGGACAGTATCACCTGACCACTTGTCAGTTCGGAGAAGAAACCCTCGAGACATCGAGATGGGATGGCTTGACGGGGAGAAGTAGAGACCTTTCTTGGTCGTGTAGCTCTGTGCAATGGCGGTGTGCTCGGAGCTGCAGCGCTTGCAGCACATCGCGCCCTCCCGCTTCGTCTCCTTCTCCTTCCCCAATCCTCTCCTCCACGACGCTTCCAACCCTTACGGCAATGGCGACGGCGACGGCGACGGCGCGGGATTCCTCCGGGTTGCCGTTCTTGACTCTCCTCTCCCTGCCCCAGCCCTGCCCGCCCCGCGGACGGCGGCGATGCTTGTCCCAGCCGGCCGGCACCGCGACTGGATCTTCTCCACCCACGCCGGGCAACTCCACCTCCTCCTCTCCTCCCAGTCTCAGTGCCAATTATCTCGGTTCATACTCGTTGGCCCTCAGCTCTCTGCACCTTCTCCTCAGGTCGTTTCTTGCGCTGCTCGCCCAGACCCAGACCCTGCTCATGCGCTGCTTCTCCCCTTGCTCCTGGCTCTCTGCCCCAGAGCTGCATTTGGGGACAATGCCATCCCTGACGTCCCGTTGCTCTCCTTCCAAGATGAACTCCTTCGGCTTGTTCCTGTCAAGTTTGTCATTGGTCCTGTCGTTGGTGAGATGCTTGTCGAGGATGTTGCCGTTGACTGTGCTCCGGATCCAACCGAGCTGCGTCGAAGGATGCGTTTCAAGCGCATGCCCTGCCTTGTACAGACCCAGGTGCGCCTTGTCCAGCAGTCGTCTGTTGTTGCTACTTCTTCGTTATTAGAAGCATTGGAGGAGGGATCAGGTAGTTCATTACAGCCCGAGGTGGGTGGACAGTTAGTCCAGCCGTACCTCCAGGCCATGGTTGCTGGTCTTGCAATGATTGCCTCATCCGTGGAGGAGATTGCTCGATCAGGTGCAAGGCCAAGGTGTCTTTGTGCCGGCATCGGTGGTGGAGCTCTTCCCATGTCCATCAGAATGGGACTTCGCTTCAATGTACTAGGCATAGAGGCTGATTGTGTTGTCCTAGATGTTGCAAGGAACCATTTTGGACTGGTGGAGGATGAGTTCCTTCATGTACGTATTGGCGATGCTATTGAAATGATCCAGGATTTTGCTCATCGAGGGAAACATGGTATGAACTTCAGTGCAATTATGGTGGATCTTGACTCCTCTGATGCTATGTGTGGTGTCAGTGCGCCACCATTGGAGATGACCCATGGAAGCATCCTTCTTGCTGCACACAAAATCCTACATCATCACGGAGTTTTGATACTGAACGTTATCCCTCCTGAGGCTGAAGGATCCTTCTACAAAGGGCTGATTGATGTTCTTCACCGAGTTTTCTCTGAGCTGTATGAAATAGATGTTGGTAATGGTGAAAATTTTGTTCTTATTGCCACAGTTTCACCGAATGAAACGACCCTCACTGATAATTCAGCACACTTTCTGGCGGAATTGAGAAAAGTAGCTGGGGATTTTTTAGAACATATAAGGAAAATTTGACATTCCATGTCGTTATGTACTGCTGTTTGAATTACCCTCAAGAGAGGCTGTTCCGAAATTATATTTTGTTTGGGTCTTCATGCATATATTGAAATGATGGCTATATTAAGATTTGGCAGTGCTGTTCTGATATCAAATCAAGAGAGCCCATTTAAGCATTACCACTGGATTTGCTGTTGCAGATACCTCAGCTATTTTCTATGTAAAACCGAGCATTTGCTGCTGTATTTTGGATCATATTTAACTGGACAGGTATGCAGCCTATTTATTGTCTTCCCAAGCTGAGTACTGTAGGGGGACTGACACTTGTTGGAAGAAAGATGAGGTTACCTTACATAAAAAAAGCTGCCAAATACAGAACTTCTTTAAGTTCACTGCCAATCCAAGGCAAATGACACATGTTGAACTTAGGCAACAGTTCAGAGTACAACAAGATCAGCTCAAAGTGATTTCTGCCCTTCCAACCATTATAAGACAGTAAAATTCTCATCAAGACATTACTAGACCCTGCATTGTCCAAAGTCCAAAATCATTTGTATGCCAGAATTATTCTAAAAAGAAGATTAATGTTGGGATTCTTATATTAACTCTTGATAATTTATTTAAAACTGCGGTTTTCTGTACATTCCTTTCACCAGTAACTTTGTTTTACTGCCAACAAAAGATTATGATGCATACTGGGCTTTAACAGTTACAATACCTCAAAATACATTACAAATCAACTTCTTTTTAAGATGTTCCAGATCGAGTCTTGTTAATAGATAATTCATTATCCATCAAATATCTTATTTTGTGGTTTTTATTGGGTAAATGCTGTTCCTTTTTCTTTTTCTTTTTTGTTAAGGTTGCCTTGTTCACTAAACTAATCTATAGGATTTTTTTCGAGAACGCAATCGTATGAAATTGACCTCTCTTTTTTTCCCTTTTGCTTGTAGGGTTGAAATGTTGTCAGTTTGGCATTTACAACAAGGATATCGGTTGCCATTTGGCATAGTGAGCAGGAAGCTTTCTGCCTATCTAGATTGCGGGATTAACTTTTATTATGTCCTGGTGAAATAACACCATTTATTGGTTGACAAGTAAGCGTCTAGGATAATCAGCATTCCTATGTTTGTCTGTTGTGAACTTGTGATGTCTTCAAGATTATATGAAGCGATTAAGCCCTGAACCATAGAATGAAGAACCCATCATGCAAGAAATGCCAAAGTATGAGCAAATGATTTCATCAATCGGAAAGTTTTCGCCAGGATGTAGTGTGGAGTACTCCATTGTAAAATAGGCCTACTGGCGTGCAGTTTTCAACAAGTTCAACAGGATGTACTACCGACATGTTACAGATATAATTTTTGTACACTGGGTATGAATTATAATTTTTCTTGACTAGAAATTCTCCAAAAGAACATAGAAATTAGATGGGTGTAAAATTATATCAGTGGCAAATGTCATGATCACAGATTGATCAAGAAACACAACAGACGTCTTTGCTCCTTCAAGTCGTCTGGTTTATCTGTAACCCTTTAAGTCGGTCAACATATGAGACTTTTCAACAAGTTAGTCTACGTTCATCTCTATCATGTGAGTCCTTTGATGTACTATTCAGAAAGAATGTATCTCTTTACATGGAGCATGTATTGGTCTCGCCATTTTGATGGTGGTACCATGTCTTCTTCTATTTCATGCTGTACCACAGATGGCGTTAGATTGGTTGCTGTAGACAAATGTATCCAATACTTGTACCTGCTGTGTACACAAATCAGGCAAGCAAGCAGAAACTCTGGTTAGAGCTTACATAATGGAGAAACCATAGATAAATCGTCACGAAATCTCTTTGGGACAATTGGTGCTGCTTGTAGTTGAGGTTGTTGACACTGTAAGCTCTGTCATATTACATTGGTATGTTCGCATTTGCAGTGCTGACAAGATGCTAAATGTTCTTATGCTAACATTGAGTGAGAAAAAGATACATACCTTTCGTAAATAGTTAAACTAGAATTTCCCTCGCGAAAAAACAGATTTTGGAATTTACTACTTGGTGAATGTTCTATTTCCAGTTTTCCACTCCTCACCATCCACCGCAATCCAAGGTCCGATTTTTTTGGACCTCCCCCTCCGGGGTTCACCGAGCCGCCCAAACCTTGTTGTGAGTTTTGGTAGGCCGCAAGAAGATCGGCGATGGCCAACTGCGAGCTAGCGGGGATGAAGTATGTAGCAGTGGGAGGACTGAGTGACGAGGTGCGGTGGTGTGCCAGGTCATAAGAGGTCGTTGGTATCGAGGAAGATGTCAATGGGAGGCAAGGTTTGAAAATTCGGTTTCGGAATAAATTTCATCCCTGGTAGGATCGCGAGATTTCGGTGAAATTTCGAAATTTCGGACGAAATTTGAATTTGAAAATTCAAATCCGGTCCATATAGTAACGAAAAATCCTGAAATTCGGCGTTTTGCAAAGGAACAAAATTGGGTAAAACGATGTCGAAAATTTTTGAATTTTTTTTGGAGAGTCCTGACACATTGATGATATTTCCATAAAAATTTCAGATTATTTTGAAGTCTGTGGAATTTTTAAAAATTCAAACATTGCTACTGTCCTGATAAAACGCTGATCGGCAATTTTGAACCGAATGCAAAATGGTTCAAACCACGTTATAAACATTTGATTTTTTTTGCATGGTTATGATGTATCTCTAATGCTCTCATAAAATTTTCAGATGATGATCAAACTGTATGAAGTTTTAAAAATTCAAACAATACTAATGCCCTCTTAAAAGGCTTACCGGCAAACTTGAACAAAATGGAAAATTATCTAAACCACGTTAAAAACTTTTGAAATTTTTTGTGGATGGTCCTTATGTAACATAAATGTTTATTTAAAAATTTTAGATGATGATCATTCTCAAATAATGTTTAAAAATTCAAACAGTGCTACATCGTGATAAAAGTCAGATGATCAATACATAGATTTGCTTTAGCAATAAGAAAAAGTTTAAAATTTTTACAGAATGGTGATAAGGAAGTGCTTAATATCTCATAAAAATTTTGAATCATGATCACACTCCAGTGAATTTATAAAATTCTTACAAGGCACAGTACCATTTATGTTCTTTCCTTTTTTATTTTCGAAATATAATATAACAAACGAAGTTCAATGCTTACATAGATTTGATTGACCAAACAAAAAAATTGAATTTTTTTAAAAAATTATATAATGTTACTGATGAAATTATTAGTCTCTCACAAAAATTTTAGATCATAATCACACTCAAGAAAAATTATAAAATTCTGACAATTTAACTGTCCCAATTATGTTCATTCGGTTTTTGATTTTTTAAAGATAGAAAATGAAGTTAAATTATTTTGAAATTTTTTTATGTGTGATCCTAAACTACTAAATATAGTACCATAAAATTTTCAGCTCATTATAAAGCTTGTACAATTTTATAAAAATCTGAGAGTGTTTCTGCCAAAATTTTAAAATATCTAAAAAATTCGGTTTTTCAACAAATTTTCATAGGATATGACTTTCCTAAGGGTTATTGGACCAAATCCAGTCAAATCCGGCCCTAAAATTGCCAAAACCGGCCAAAAAAAGCGAAATTTCGGCGAGAGAAACCGATTTTTTTGGGTTAATGTAGCAATTTCAATTTTTTTTAAAGAAAATTCGGCCGGTACTTTAGATTTCGCGGTGGTCCGAAATCCAAAATTTCGCCAAAATTTGGCAAGATTTGGAACCCTGATGGGAGGTCGAAGTGGTGAGTGGCTACGGTATAGAGGAGGGCAGTGTCATTTCCGGAACACCGTCTTTTATCTAGTCCCTGTAGCTTTTTTTTTTCAAATCTATGGGGCCTACTCGTTTCCGTGCTACCTGAGTGTGATAGGGAACATGTGTCACCTACCACGTCTTCTGCGGTAGGGGAGGGGGCTATTTTTTGTAAATGTATTCGCGGATGAATTAATTTTGCAAAAACAAAATTATAGGGGGCTAAATATGCACTGTATTCCCATTTTCATTAACAATGATAGTTGTCTTACTTACTTGGAGGTTGATGCCGAGCAAGGCCTTTTACTTTGGGCTAGGTTATGGACCAGCAAGATGGGAAGAGATGGCAGTATTTTCAATTAGCGGTGCCTGGGAATGAAGGGAACAAAACCGATTGGTAAAGACTTCCTTCTTCCTCCCGATGCTCCCTCTGTTATCCTAGTCCCCCTGCTATTCTTGCTGTCTACCCTTAATTCTTTGCTAATCCTAGCCTAAACTCTATACAGTCCCTCCTCTAGTATATCTAAATTACCTAAGTATTAGTGCTGATTTGTATTTAGAGTTGAAAAACTGTAACAGTATGGTTAGAGGTAAAAAAAGAATTCAATGAACAAAAGCAATCATCTACAATGAGGAAGGTGTCATCAACTTTTCTATTGGGTGAATATTTACCGTATAGACACCGTCCTCTCAGAATGTCAGATTAAACATTATCAAATATTTTGAACCGCTTACAATGTATTAAATATGTATCTTCTTGCATCATAATGGACGAGACGAGAATATTAACCACCAAACTCTAACGTAGTTTAACCATTGAGCTGTGAAATGGTTTCGCAAAACAAACCAAATTTTAATAAAGAAACAACCATTATTATAAGCTAGAATTACCTTATTTTTGTAACTTGTATCGGCCAAATAATCAACCAACTCTATTGTGCAATCTCCCATCTTCGTCTCTATTCATGCAAGCATATTTTTTTTACAAATCTACATGAACTCTGCTTGACAAGTGGGCTGACTGAATACGTGTGTTTTCCTACGCTTCCGTTGCCGCTAGGTGAAACATAGGGTCCGAGACAAACCCTAATGGGTGGAGGTGAAGTGATCACTTTTTCAACCCACTACCTCGTTTCTATTTTTGCAAATCTAGTCATCGTTCCACCATGGAACGTGTCTTCCGCGCTCGTTGGCCCCAGCAAATCACCGCTCCCGTAGCGCTGCTCCCACACTCCTCGTCGTGTCAGGACAGAGCGCGAGGAAGACGATGAATAGAAGAGTCGGCGTCATCGGGACCACGTTGACGACTTCAGTAAGAAGATGGATGGTCGGGATTAGATTGGGAAGGACATCCAACGGGAAATGTTGACTAGAGTAACTTTTGAAGCAAATAGTTGTAGTTGTCGTATTTTGATTGTAATGGCTAGAATGCAGAGTTACTGCGTTGTTTTGATTCGGAAGAGTTAAACTCTGGAAAGAGGCGAGTATAAATACACTTGTATGGGTGAGAGAGGCATGACTTGATGAATACGAAACTTCAGTTTTCCTCTCTCTATTCTGTTCTTCTTTTATTTCTCTGTGTTTGAGTTCTTCATCGCTGAGAGTCTCACGTCTCTGAGCAATCCGAGGCCACGGGGCGTGACATATGGTATCAGATTCTGGTGACGATCGGGCCTAGAACTGTAAAATCCCAGAAGAAGGTTGGAGAACTCAGATTCGGCTTCGAATCTGACGATCTCTGTGATTCCGGGATATCTGGTTGGTTCGGCTTTTGATTCGACACCACGGCGCCACCGAAGCCTTCGATTCAAACTCTATTCATGTTGGATGCGATGGGGGAAACATCAACGCGCCTGGATGAGAAGTTGGATGCGATTAAGGGGAGTTTGGAGTTGTTATTCACCCAAGTGGGAACAATGGATGCCAAGCAACAGCAACTCCTAGCACGAACTGAGTTAACGGCGAAGGCAGTAGAACAGCAGGTGAGGGAACAACAATTACTTTCAAAACAAGTGGAGGCAACCGGTCAGGCGGTGGCACGCATCAACACAGAACGCCTCATGGAAGCGCATCATCTGGGAGATGGTGTGGAAGATGGGGAAGGTAAAGCACTATTTACTCCAACGATTCCTGGAATGCGGATGAGAATGGATGATCCAGTATATAGTTCGTCCACAAGCATGCACACCAACTGTTCGTTGGGAGGAGCACGCGATAATAATAGCGGCCATCATCGGACAACAAAGGAGGTAACTAGTTATAACAGGAATCCTTTGCCCAAGTTATCTTTTCCACGTTTTGAAGGAGAAAATCCACGAATCTGGAAAGACAAGTGCATGGATTATTTCAGAATCTTCAATATTCCGAAAGCACTGTGGGTTATGACGGCAACAATGCATATGGAGGGCAATGCGGCCAGATGGTTGCAGGTGTTTAAGGTCAAGCAGGATATTGGGGATTGGCATCATTTTATTCAGGCGGTGGAAAAGAAATTCGGAGCATTTGATCATCGTAGGCTCTTAACTGAACTGTTAGATATTAAACAAGTGGGAACAGTAGAGGAGTATAAGAAGCAATTTGAAGAATTAATGTTCGATATATCTTTACATAACCCATATTATGATGAGGAACTGTTTGTCTCTCATTTTGTAAATGGGTTGAAATCAGAGCTTCGGGATCGAGTTCAGAGCCAAATTCAGCCAGAGATCAAGCGGCATTGTTTGCTCAAGTGCATTATAATATTTTGGAGAGAAACAAATTCGGGAAGGCTAAAATACCAGTATATACCAAGTCAGACAATAGCTCACATTCGTCGAAAGTGGGACACGGTGAGTTGTGGAAGGCCAGACAACTCAAAGAATACCGCAGAGCTAATGGTCTCTGTTTTCAGTGCGGGGACAAATTTGATCCAAATCACCACTTACACTGTAAGAAGAAACCCCAACTGCAATTGCAAGCAATCTCGATAGAAGAACAAGGGGAAATTTTATCAGATGAGGTATTGGATGCCTTAGAAGTTGCTGATAGCAACATTGAAGAAATGCATCAACTGTCTATTAACGCTTTGGCTGGCACAGAAGATACTACAACTGTGCGTCTTTTAGCACTGGTGCGCAACTAAGTTATGCTCATTTTGGTGGATTCAGGCAGTTCTCATAGCTTCATTAATTTGAACTTTGTGCACAGAATTGGTTCTCTTCCACAGAAAACTAAAGCAGTGCAGGTGAAAGTCGCTAATGGAGAATCTTTGGTGTGTGACCAATGGTTACCCAACATGGAATGGTGGATCCAGGGCCATACATTTCAAACTGACCTGAAAGTACTGGAGTTGAGTGGATTTGATGCTGTATTGGGAATGGATTGGCTTAAAGCTCATAGTCCGATGATTTGTAATTGGCAAGATAAAATATTACAGTTTGAACATCGAGGTAAACAGATTTCTTTGCAAGGAGTTCAAAACTTTTCACAGACTGAGTTGCAGTCGATCACTGATGATGAGTTGGAGAAGTGGCGAAGGAGTAGTAATATACTGGCATTCGCTTTGGTCGAACAGCCATCAGAATTATAGCAAGAGACGATTCCAGTTCAAATAACATCAGTTTTGCAACAATTTGCACAAGTATTTGAGGAATCACAAGGATTACCTCCACAACGAGTGTATGATCATTCCATTCCCTTATTGCCTGGAGCAATTCCGGTAAATGCTAGACCTTATCGATACTCTCCGTTGCATAAGGATGAGATTGAAAAGCAGGTTTCAGAAATGTTGGCTTCGGGTATAATCATCCCAAGTGCAAGCCCATTTGCATCGCCGATCCTGCTAGTTAAAAAAAGGATGGTACATGGAGATTTTGTATCGATTATCGTTGACTCAATGATTTAACAGTCAAAAATAAATTCCCTATGCCTGTCATTGATGAACTTTTGGACGAGTTAGCGGGAACACGATATTTTTCCAAACTTGACCTTCGGGCCGGCTATCATCAGATTCGTATGAATGAACAGGATGAATTTAAAACGGCGTTCAAGACTCATCAGGGCCACTATCAGTTTCGTGTAATGCCATTTGGTCTTACTAATGCGCCCGCAACTTTTCAATGTGTGATGAACTCCATTTTGGCTCCATATCTTCGGAAATTTGTCCTCGTCTTCATTGATGATATTCTGGTTTACAGTCCAGATTTAGCATCCCATTCTCAGCATTTGACATCTGTGCTTCGTACACTGCAAGACCACCAATTTTTTGTAAAGCGATCCAAATGCACCTTTGCGCAGAATCAGTTGGAGTACCTCGGTCATATTATTTCCAGTGAGGGCGTTGCCACAGACCCAATGAAGACTCAAGTGATGTTGGATTGGCCCAGACCGACAACAGTATCGGAATTACGAGGTTTTTTGGGTCTCACAGGATATTACAGGAAATTTGTAAAGAATTATGGCATTCTCGCTCAACCACTCACAAGTTTACTCAAGAAAAAGGCATTTCAGTGGAATCAGCAAGCGGAACACGCGTTTATACAGTTAAAACAAGCAATGATCTCTGCCCTAGTTCTGAAATTACCAGATTTTGATCAAGCATTTGAGGTGGAAACTGACGCCTGTGGGGTTGGAGTGGGAGCGGTGTTAATGCAACAAGGGCATCCTATCGCTTTTTTCAGCAAGGCTTTAAGTAAAGTGCATCAGGGATTGTCTATCTACGAGAAGGAGTTTCTTGCTGTGATGCTAGCAGTAGAGAAGTGGAGGCCGTATTTGCAACGACAAGAATTTACTATCAGAACTGATCATAAAAGTTTATGCTATCTAGAAGATCAACAATTGCAGTCTGATATGCAACGTAAGGCCATGACACGCTTAATGGGACTACAATTTAAGATTCTGTATAAGAAAGGGGCAGACAACAAGGCAGCTGATGCATTATCTCGAGTAGGGCAGACGATGGCTTTACAACTGAAGTCTGAAGTGCAGCCGGTTTGAATCAAGAAGTGATCAATTCATACGTCACTGATAGTGTGGCACATCATAAACTTTCCCAATTGGCAATTCACAGTCCTGATGAGATTGGGTTCAGTTTGAATCAAGGCATCATCAGGCAGAATGGTCGGATTTGGGTTGGTGACAATTCTGCTCTGCGCACTAAATTAATTACAGTGTTTCATTCCAGTGCCATCGGGGGTCATTCAGGTGGTCAAGCCACATACCAGCGAATTAAGAAACTTTTTTGCTGGAGAGGATTGAAACAAGATGTAGAAGATTTTGTGCGACAATGTGGTATTTGCCAACAGGACAAGGGAGAAAGAGTTAAACCAGCTGGGCTACTTCAACCATTGCCAATTCCTTCATCCGCTTGGCAGGAACTCACCATGGACTTCATCGAAGGTTTACCAGTATCAGATGGATGTAATGTTATCATAGTGGTGGTTGATAGATTGTCTAAATATGCACATTTTCTCGCCTTGAAGCACCCCTTTACAGCTGCAAAGGTTGCTCAGCTATTTCTGGATCAGGTGGTCAGATTACATGGCATGCCTATGTCTATCACGTCCGATCGTGACAAGATATTCACTAGTATTTTTTGGAAAGACTTGTTCAAAGCTCTGGAGACGAAGCTACAATACAGTATCGCATATCATCCTCAAACGGACGGCTAGAGCGAACGAGTAAATCAATGTCTTGAAATGTATTTACGTTGTGTTGTTCATGCTGTTCCGAACAAATGGCGGAAATGGTTAGCTTTGGCGGAATTTTGGTATAACACAAGCTTTCACACATCATTGGGGTGTTCACCATTTAAAGTTTTATATGGGTGTGAACCGAATTATGGAGCCATTCCTCCAGTGCTGCATGAGAGTGGTGAAGATGTCCAAGAAATGGTCGCTGAACGACAGAAGTTTACAGAATTGGTCAAGCAACAGTTGGCAATTGCTCAGAATCGCATGAAATGTCAAGCTGACAAGAACAGGGTGGAACGGCAATTCCAAGTGGGAGAGAAAGTGTTGTTGAAGTTGCAACCTTATGCGCAATCCTCTTTGGTAAACCGTTCATACCCAAAACTGGCACATAAGTTTTATGGTCCATTTGAAATTGTGGAGAAAATTGGGCAAGTCGCTTATAAACTGGATCTTCCTGCTTCCAGTCAAATTCACCCGGTGTTCCATGTGTCTCAGTTGAAACCATATAATTCCAATTATACTCCTGTATTTTCTGAAGTGCCCAAATTAGTCGGGTTGGACAAAGAAGGCAGCAGAACCGTAAGAAATATTGGACGTAAGATCGGTCAAGAAGGGCAATTCGCAAGAGTTCAAGCGCCGATTAAGTGGTCCGTGTTCCGGTGGAATCGACGACATGGGAGGACTCGAATGTCGTACAACACCGTTTTTCAGCCGTTGCTTGGGGACAAGCAACGTCTGAAGGGCGGGGTATTGTCAGGACAGAGCGCGAGGAAGACGATGAATAGAAGAGTCGGCGTCATCGGGACCATGTTCACGACTTCAGTAAGAAGATGGATGGTCGGGATTAGATTGGGAAGGACATCCAACGGGAAATGTTGACTACAGTAACTTTTGAAGTCGCCGGGATCGGACTGACTGGCGCGCCCCCGACACGTGGCCGTTCCCTCCGCACTGCGGGATCGTTCCTAAGCCAGCAGAGACGCCTCCGGCCTACCATCCCGAGGCGCCGAGCGGATCGTTACACGGATCCGACCAAAGGTCTCAAGAGGCCACCGGGACCCTCCGAGCTCTTCCCGACTGGCGGGCGGGCCCCGACCTCATGGCGGGGACGGGTCCCCGACCCGACCGAGTGGGCTCCCGACTCCATGGCGGGACGGGTCCCCGACCGACCATTCCAAGACAACCCCTACCAAGGGCGCGTGTCGAAGCCTCCACCGACCAATGACCACGCACCCTACGAACGGGTCAATCGGTGACTATACAAGGGCGGTGGCTCCTTCCTAAAAGGTTTAATGATCGACCAAGTCATGCTCCCACCCCATCACCGGTCACATACAAGACGAAGACACGCCTCTCCCGAGGCAACACCCACGCCGACGCAGAACGCCAACACTCGTAAGGTTCGCAGAGGATGTGCACGCCGCTTCCGGAAACACCTAATCGCCGACCAACTAAAGCTACCGACCCAGCATGGGCAAGACGGCGATGATCGGTCACAGAACGAAGGACCAAGCTCCTAGTGTAGGTCATCTCGCCCTCTCCCATTTCGATGTAACTCGCCTTCCTTTCGTATAAAGGAGGCGGAGCCCCGTAGAAGGGGATCGCGATGGAAGCCATCTCGCTAAGCCATTAACACCTCGCTTGTAAACTTTGTGCGATCACTGATCAAGAGAATACAACGCCACCACACGAACTGGAGTAGGGGTTTGGCCCGAACCAGTATAAACCTTGCGTCTCCTGTTTGGTTGCACAGGTTCCCCTGCTTAGTGAGCCCGCCGAGGGTGCCTCCCGGACGAACAAAGCTCTGGGCCTTGCCCTCCGTACGATCCTTCCCCCTCTTTCTTTGCGGTCGACGGTCCCGATCGTCGATGAAGCAAATAGTCAGTAGTTGTCGATTTTGATTGTAATGGCTAGAATGCGAGAGTTATCGCGTTGTTTTGATTCTAAGAGTTAAACTCGAAAGAAGCGAGTATAAATACACTTGTATGGGTGAGAGAGGCATGACTTGATGAATACGAAACTTCAGTTTTCCTCTCTATTCTGTTCTTCTTTTGTTTCTCTGTGTTCGAGTTCTTCATCGCTGAGAGTCTCACGTCTCTGAGCAATCCGAGGCCACGGGGCGTGACACGTCGGCTGACAGGTGTCGCCTGAAACGCCTTCCACGGTGAGAGAGTTGGCTAGATTTACAATTCCTCTCGAGAGTATGCTACATTTGTAAAAAAATGATAAAAGAGTTAGAAAAGTAATCATTTAAGTGAAGGTGCGTGAATCACCGTAATCCGAAAGTCCAAAATATACATGATATTTGGGCAAAATAGGTATACCTAAGTAAATTCCTTAGGGTGTGTTTGGTTAGTGAGATGGAGTTGAATGAGATAAAATAGTTCTCTACTATTTGGTTCATTGTATTGGGTGAGATGAAGCAGTTCAGCATCTATAGAAAATACTCTTCAAATTTGTATCCCACCATCCAAGATAAAATAGTTTCATTCAAACAACTAAACACATGAATAATTTTTTTTACTAGTATAGTGCTCCGTCTCCCGGTTTCCTTTTTCCAGTACGTAATGTATGATCCTTTCCTTTTCTAAGACGTTTGTTTCCTTTTCCTTAATTCCAGGATATTTGTTTCCTTTTTCTTAATTTCAGGATATTTGTTTCCTTTTCCTTTAGATGATGCTGGAGGTGGGGGAGATCTGTTGTAGGCCATAGGGATGATTAGACACACTAAACAATGGCCATCGGATGTGGGTGAGTAAAGCTGAGGAAAGATCTGAGAGGTTAATTTTGATGGAGGCAAGTTTCTGGGCACGTTTTGCTGGGTGTATAAAGATTGGGCCATCTCTAGTGGGTTGCATTATTTGGGGTGGATGTAGAAAAGAATGCTTAGATGCATTATAAAGGGGTATAGATTAAATCATCTCATATACGTATTATTTGATACAAGCATTTGCAGGTATGAACACCGGGGCCCACATATCACTGAGCCGTGGGAGCCACACCGAAAGCTCCACGTCATCTCCTCCGTGCGGAAAATCCCTAACCTGCCCTCGCCCTCTAATCTCCATGGGAGCTCGACGAGGAGAAACAGAGGAAAAAACAAGAAAAATATCACTTCCTCTTCCTCCGTTCTCCTGCTCGATCCCCGCAAGAAATTCGCCCCCAAATCTTTCGATCTGTCCGATCCAGTCCACCGATCCGTCCATAGATTCGCCCGAACCTTCGGTTTGCCGGGGTTTCGATCCGGTCTTCGCCTCGACGGAGTCGGAGTCGGAGGAGATGAACGGCGCAGGCGGGAGCCACCAGCAACAGCAGCAGAGGCTCCGCCAGCAGCAGCAGCAGCAGCAGCAGGTCCTCCTGATGCAGCAGGCGCTGCAGCAGCAGCAGCAGCAGCAGCAGTACCAATCCGGCGTCCTCGCGGCGGCGGCGGCGGCGGCCATGTCCCAGGTCACCCCCGGTTTCCCCGTTCCTGATCTGTTTTGTGCGTGCTCATTGGTAGACAGTAATGCACACCGATCTGCTTGTGAGCCCGGAAGATTGTTGTTTGCTTTGTGCATTTCCCCTCATTTGTAGGTTGCCCCCTTTGTTTAGTCTATCTTGTTGGTTCATTGCGGTAGAGCAAGTTTCGACTTGATAGTTAATTTTTTGTTCTGTGGAATTAAGCAACTGGTGTTTTTGTCTTTAGTTGCATAAAGGTTGCTAATTGCATGCCATTGTTCGTGACACACATCTTTTTGTGCTAAGTTTGTTGGAGAAATTCTCTATTGGTGTTGGGATTCAAAGCAAATTTGTTTTGGCAGAGGGAGGCAATTGGATGTAATTGGACAAAAAGGATAACTTTGAGTTGTTGCTAATGGAAGAAAAACATGGCTGGGAAGGATTGGGTTTCTCACTCCCTAGTCCCTTTACATTTGTAGTTAAAGGGATTTCATGACCTTCACTTGTTCTGTTTTTGTTTTCTTCTGCTCCTTGCCTCCTTATCAGTGTAGTATGTTTCACATCTATTATTTGTATGTGCGTGGGACGGCGGTAATGCATGCCGGAAGATTGTTGTTTGCTTTGAGTTTGGGATTTTTTAGGTTGCCGCCTTGCCTTCTTGTTTAAGTGAATTCCTTGTGCATAATAAATAGCTCTTTTATAATTAAATTGCTTCCTGTGTTTCTAGAGCAAATGCTGCTGCTGTCTACATCTGTAGAAAGCTTGTTAATTGCATTATCTTGTTCATGGTGGCATGGTGCATTGATCGTTGTCCGCAAGTTGGTTAAAAGGATGCAATGTCGGTGTTGCATGTGCAAAGCACATAGGTTTAGCAGACATTGTTGCTAAGCCTCTGACATTGCTGTCGTGTGCATTGCTGCCATGCACCACGTCCCAGCTATGACTTGTCACACCATAACAAAGAGAAACAGAGAGAGGGTGAGAGGGAGTGAGCGATTTAATTACACTATAACCACTGCTTTCAGTTGTTGTTAATGGCATAAAACATGACTTAGAAGAACTGGGTTTTCATTCCTATTACATTTTAGGTCAAAATTTATCATTACATATGAGTTTTCTATTTTGTTTTGCTTTGCTCCTCCTTAGCTTGTCTTGGCATCAGTGTGTATCTTCTTTTTATTTTTTTACACTTTATATTTTGCAGATGGAGCCTATTTCAAATGGCAATCTTCCACCTGGGTTTGATCCATCCACATGTCGCAGTGTGTGAGTGCTTTCGGTGTTCTTTTCTGTTTTCACCTCCATATGTGATTTACACCTTAGCTTTTCTTTTTGCCCCCTTTTAGCTGTGCAATTGTGGTTTAGTTTTTAAAACAAATGTGGAATCCCACAATGTAATAAATGTGGCCAAATTTATGTGCATAGTTTACCATTGAGGTTGCTGCTAAAATTCTGCTCTAGTAATTAGTGCATCATTTAAATATGGCTGTTTGATGTCTATCTTGAAGTTTTATTGAAAAATGTTTTTTGGAATCTGATTTTAATTCATGATGCTGTGCTGACTAGGTATGTGGGAAATGTACACCCCAATGTCACTGAGAGCCTTCTGATTGAAGTTTTCCAGAACTCTGGTCTCGTGGAAAGATGCAAACTCATCCGGAAAGAGAAGGTGCACTTCTACAGCCTATATTTGAGATTTAGAATACTAGCAATGTTACATCAGAAATGATTGTTTTTAAGGAGTTTAACCTTTAAATTGTCTTGATGGCTCATGGCCATGCAACCCTTTTACTGAACCCATGATTTGATGAAAGTTAGAGAACACCAATTTATCTTAATATTCCAACATTCGTAATGTGTTGTAGCCCATAGCTGACCTGAATACTACTTGCTATGAACATGTTAATTGGAATTTATGATAGTGTTTTTCAGTATGCTATACTGAACATGTGGCTAAATCGGCAAAACCCTACTTTTTCAGTCAAATTTCATCTATTTGACAAGAATTTACTCTTTCTTTACAGTCTTCCTTTGGGTTTGTTGACTACTATGATCGGAGGTCAGCAGCTCTTTCAATCATGACCCTTCATGGGCGCCACATGTAAGTTCCAGTGTTCCACCAATTTCAAGTTTTCAACAACACAGATTTCAGGGTCTTGAGTTAACTTCTATTTATTTTTTTCATTATGAAATGTTTTACTCAGATATGGCCAAGCAATCAAGGTGAACTGGGCTTATGCAAGTACACAGAGGGAGGATACGTCTGGTGAGATATTATTCCAAAAACCCTCCTGTATCTATTCTTTTTTTTCTGATTTAATCCTTGTTTTGTTAACTGTGCCCATTGAATTATTTCCAGGGCATTTCCATATTTTTGTTGGTGATTTAAGTTCTGAAGTGAATGATGCAACTCTCTATGCCTGTTTCTCAGCATATCCTTCTTGTTCGTAAGTCCATAGTTCTTTGTAACATGGTAACACATACGATATGTTTGTATCTACGCATACGCTTCGCAATTCTGATTTGTTATTCAAGGGATGGAATTTGTTGTGTCAAGTCTATCTCAATGTTGTGCTATAAGAATCTAGAATGACGCATTGTGAATACCATGCTTTTTCTCTATGTTTCTACCACTTTTGTTTTGCTGTAGCTTTTCAGTTGTTCATTTGTGTCATATATGATCAGTGATGCTCGAGTCATGTGGGACAATAAAACTGGACGCTCCAGAGGTTATGGTTTTGTCTCCTTCCGAAATCAACAGGTATGAACAACTCAGAATGTCTCTTTAGCATTTTGCACTATTTTACCATTTTGATCCGATGACTACAACATCACACTTTATTTTTTGCCAATTATTCTAGTGTTTGAGCTATTTGGTACTGATAGATTTTGCATTGCTGAAGTTTTGTTAGAGCCATTGTTGTTGTAGTTTAACTCAGTGGATAGTTCTAGACTTGTGTGCCGAGTACTGTTAGTTTAAAGCTAGATTTAACATTTAACATTGACTTTTCGTTGGTAGTTTTTGATGATCGGATATATTTGGATGCCTTTTTTTTCAAATAGTTTTGTTTTGTTACTATTTTTTCTATGGCTTTACTGGTTGTCAATCTAATTGTTGTGCCAAAGCCTATGCATAGTCCAATCGTGACATTATTGCATTTAGTATAGCATGACCATGAAGTTTGATGACCAACTTAAGTTCCCTATAGTAAACTGAATAGAACATGAAGAGTTGAAGACTGGCATTTCTATCAGCCCTACGCTTGCACATAGTGTTTTATTTCTAATATCACTCGCTCTATCTTGTTTCTTGGTGCAGGAAGCTGAAAATGCTATAACTGAAATGACTGGTAAACATGCCACCAGAGCTTACAGTGATATTTTTTAAATTATTTTTTGGCCTATTGTCTGCTGACATTCTAATTTTGCAACTTTCTGGCTTTTGCAAACTAATGCCTTGCAATAGGTAAATGGCTTGGAAGCAGACAAATAAGGTGCAACTGGGCAACAAAGAACAGTGCAGAAGAGAAACAAGAAACTGACAACCATAATGCGGTTGTACTAGCAAATGGTAGTTCCAGTAGTACAGGTTAGCTGCTTTGATAGTTTCATGAACACAATCAACCTATGATGCACCGACACGGATACGTCGACACGACACGACACGATACCGACACGGGGATTCACCATTTTCCCAAAAATATCGACACGGCGACACGGCTATATATATTAAATAATAATAATAACATATACATATACATATGTATTATTTTCTATTTTACGACTTGTTTGTCAAGCTGAAATAATGTAAAAAATGTGAAGTGTAAAGTACGAATATGTACTCAAAGATGATCCACGCCTCTTCAAGTTGCCATTTTCTAAAAATCAAGAGTGAAGTAGTGACTACTAAGTACTAACGTACTGCTACTAACTACTAACTAGCAACACTACTAAGTACTACTACTAACTAACAGAGTAACAATCTAGCATATAAGAGTATGAGACATGTAGTTACAGTTATAGAAAGATGAAGAGAAGAGCCGAGCTTATACCTCGGTGGCTCTGTACCTCCGAGCGTGAGCAAAGGTAGGATGGAGAGCGGGGCGCCACCGGAGGATGTAGAGGAGGAGCCGCCAGAGGATGCAAAGGAGGGTGTCACGGAGGATGCGATCGAGCCGATGCAACAGAGGATGATGGAGAGCAGGCGCAAAGCACGATCGCAGGAGGATGAAGAGCAGGCACCACGGCAAAGCCCAATCAATGACGGGAGAGGCCGAACCCACGACGGGAGAAGTGCGCGCAACGCCGTGCGAAGGGACGATTCGGCGGCGGGGATGAACGATCCGGCGCGGGACGGCAGATCCGGCGGAGGGCTAATTCGACCTACGGCAGTGGTGGAGGTGTTGGCGACAACTGAGGCTGCGACAGGGAGACTCCACCTCCCACACGAATCCTACACATCCACGTCGCTCCACCTCCGTTACGGTTCGGTTTTATGTCGTATGGATCAGATCGTTGTCCGATACGACGCATACGATCGGAGAAGTGTCGAATCCGTGTCGGAAAATAAAATGATTTTTTTCATAGTTTAATTCCCCGATACGGTATCGACACGTATCGGCGACGTATCGGTGTCGGACACGGTGTCCGACACCGATACGAAGGCAAACACAAGTATCGGTGCATCATAGCAATCAACAGTATTTTCCTTTCAGGGCCTATTTTGTCATTTGTATGTTGTTCAGTTGAATAAATGGGATGAGAGGAATTACATGGCCATTCTTTAAGGAAGAAGTCCATATAACACCCCGAACTTTAGTCGAAAGTTCATCCAGCACTCCGAACTACGAAACCAGACATTTGACCTCCCGAACTTTGCAATTTGGTTCAAATAACACTCTGACCCGGTTTCGCATAATAGTATTGTCCGCATGGTGCAATGAGTTGACGGTTTTGCCATGTAGGATGGACACGATGGCCAAGTTAGGTCAATTACAGGTGGAGCCTATAGGGGCTTCTCCCACACCAAGCTCTCAGCCATGCTTCCATGGTTGTTGGCCACTATAGGTTTCTCTCTTTATTTCGATTTGTGGGATAAGCTCCTGTGGGCCGCACCTGTCATTTACCTAAAATTGCTCAGTGTGTTATCTTACGTAGCAAAACCACCTACTCATTACGCCACACGGGCAATATCACTATGCAAAATTGGATTAAAGTGTTATTTGAACCGGATTACAAAGTGTGTGTGTGTGGGGGCAAATATCCGTTTCATAGTTTAAGGCGTCGGACGGACTTTCGAGCAAAGTTTAGGGTGTTATATTGATTTTTTCCTATCATTAATAATAATGATTTGAGCCAATACAGTAGGCAGTTGTCACTACTCATTTTGCCAATTTTTCAATTTTATTCTGCAGCTATGGAGGCAAACCAGGATACAGGAAGTAAAGAGAATCCAGAAAACAACCCTGATTGCACTACGGTTTATATTGGCAACCTTGGACATGAGGTAGAAACAAATTGCTGATAGCCCATTGTCCTTTCCCCATTTTTGTAGTTTTGCCCTACTTCTCTCCTATTACCCATGCCCCAAAAAGAGGGAGGGAGGGAGTCTGTTCTTTTCCTATCAGCTGAAAATTTTAGGACACCTGTAATTCATCTTTTACTAAACTGGTCAGGTTAATCGAGATGAGCTTCACCGCCACTTCTATAACTTAGGGGTTGGGGCTATCGAGGAAGTTCGTGTTCAACAGGATAAAGGGTTTGGATTTGTGAGATACAGTACCCATGGTGAAGCAGCATTAGCTATTCAGATGGCCAATGGATTGGTAGTTCGTGGAAAGCCAATCAAGGTAACTTCCAAAGCAAATAAATGTTTTGCTTTTGATTCTTGACACAGTGGTTTATGCAATTTCATGACTTTTTTTGCCCTTCTCTTCTAGTGCTCATGGGGCAATAAGCCAACTCCACCTGGGACATCTTCTAAGCCACTGCCACCTCCAGTTCCTGCGTATCAGCCCGTAGCAATGGCAGGTGTGCCACAAGGTTTCACAGCAGCTGAACTTCTGGCTTATCAGAGGCAGCTTGGGTTAAGCCAGGCTGCAGCTGGGCAAATTGCGGGCCAGCACGGTCTCGCTGGTCAGGTATCTGCAGGGCTTCTTGCTGCTGGTTCCCAGGCCCTCTACGATGGCTACCCGAATCAGTCATCCGCCCAGCAGCTTATGTACTACAACTAGGGTTAAAAGGAAGGCATTTGTAATGTTCAGCTTGTTTGACGCAAGCCTGACCTTCTCTTCCGTTTCCTATTTTCTGGTTCCTGTACTATTTGCGTGAGAGCTTTTCTTCTCGGTTGCTGCTTGTCTCCGGATTGTGTTATCTTCTTAATATTGTACTATTGACCATTTTCTTGTCTAATTCCGTTGAGTAGTTTACATCGACAGAGTAACAGATGTATTTGATGTGAATCTGCGATTGATTAATAGAATGCTCTCCTGATGCCCCCCTGAGGATTGGCATCGGGTGTTGTTCGGTTGGATTTGGATGTTCAAAGGTTGGTTTGTATCACGCGGTTAGCTGCCTGAGATTACCGAGATGCCATGCGCAAAATGGAAGCAGAGAACATACTTGGGAAGTATTAATTGTGAATTGGATGCTTCTTTTCCTTAATTTGGTGTTCCATAGATACCTGTGAAATGCTACAGCCGGATTGAAAATTTCAGTGGGTTTATCACCTGTGCCACCATTGTTGTTCTGCAAATTCTGAATTCCGCAAACCGGACAATTGCCAATTCTACAAACTGCTGGTGTTGACCTGTATGACAGGTTTCCTTCCCCATTTCCTCCACCAGAGAAGGCATGGCTCCATGAGATGATGAGATGGGTTCCCTCCTCCCTCCACGACCGCTGCCTTCCCCTGCTTCTCCTCCTATCTCCTCCACTCGTCTCCTCCTTCCGGAGCTCCACGCGCGGCTCGCCTTCCCGTCTTCCTCGTCTCGTCAGGTCTGCCTCCTTCCTTCCTCCCTCCATGTTCGTCGTGCAGTGAGCTCCGTTTCTTGAGCTGACCTCAGCCGCGTTTCGACACGCATGCAGGCGCCGCGGCGCGCCGTGTCCTGTCCAAGGACCGCCCCACCAGATGCAGACGAGGCCCTCATGGTCGCTCACGCGGAGGCCGGCGACTTCGCGCGGGCGCAGTCCATCTGGGCGCAGCTACTGCACAGCTCCGCCGCGCCGCGCCTCGCCGCAGCGGCGCCGCGACTCCTCCCGGCGTACGCGCGCCTCCACCGCTTCGACGAGATCATCCTCGCCGTGCGGGAGCTCTCCGCGCGCGACCCCGCCGCGGCGCGCGGGCTCTACCCGCTCGCCGTCTCCTGCTTCGGCGCCGCCGGCGAGCTTGCGCTCATGGAGGACGCCGTCCAAGAAATGGCCCGGCTTGGTCTCCGTGTCGACTCCGCTACCGGCAACGCCTTTGTGCAATATTACGCGGCCTTCGGCACAGTCCCGCAGATGGAGGCGGCCTACCGCCGGCTCAAGAGGTCCCGCCTGCTCATCTCCTCGGACGCCATCCGCGCCATGGCGTGGGCGTACATCTCCCAGAGCAAGTACCACAAGCTCGGCGAGTTCGTGAACGACGTCGGCCTCGGCCGCCGCAACGCCGGTAACCTGCTCTGGAACCTCTACCTCCTCTCCTTCGCGGCCAACTTCAAGATGAAGACCCTGCAACGCGCCTTCCTGGAGATGGTCGCCGCCGGCTTCCGGCCGGACCTCACCACCTTCAACATCCGCGCCGCCGCATTCTCCAAGATGTGCATGTTCTGGGACCTCCACCTCAGCGCCGAGCACATGCGCCGCGACGGCGTCGCTCCGGACCTCGTCACGCACGGCTGCTTTGTGGACGCCTACCTGGAGCGGCGGCTTGCGCGCAACCTCACCTTCGCGTTCGACCGGCTGGACGGCGCCGGCGAGCCCGTCGTGGCCACGGACAGCATTGTGTTCGAGGCGTTCGGCAAGGGAGGCTTCCACGCCAGCTCCGAGGCGTTGCTGGAAGCGACCGGCGGGAAGCGGCGGTGGACGTATTACAAATTGCTCGGCGTCTACCTGAGGAAGCAGCACAGGAAAAACCAAATCTTTTGGAACTACTGAATACTGATCAGCTCAATAGTGGTGCAGTAGTAGTGGTAGATGATGGAACGTACAGTGATGCTATTATGCTTGCAGGCAAAAAAATCAAAGATGGAAGAGTTTGGTAGAATCATACCAATAGTGACCTATATTCCTCCCAAAAAATTTATTATATTCACATCAATAGTTTTTTGCACTGATTCTGAAATGATAGCTGGTACTATCTCACAATCCTGAAGAAACAACCTATATGGAACAACCTACATGTACTTGGAAGTTGCCACGAGGAAAACAAAGATAAATGATTACACCAGGTATGAAGACACGATATTCCAGCTAATTTTCATGTGCAGGCATTGGCGCCACGAATCTTAGGAGATTGGGCTTCCCCTTGGACCATGGAGTGCCATTATTGTACCACTCCAGTGCTGCTCAGGAACTTCGCGATGTTAGGGATCACCATCTCCCGGCAATGCAGGTGCAGCAAAGGGACTTCAGGGAGAACACTGCCCTTCTGAACCTCCAAGCCTTCAGGCCGCCTCAGCTTGTATGGTTAGCCAGTATAAATGGCTCAAAGTCCGGTTGGGGATTCTGTTTCCACCTTTGGTGCACAAACCACCCGTATTTTTAATCTCCCACGATGGGAGTGCCTAGGGCTTCTGCACAATGCACCCGGAGCTGCAGAGGCATCAGAATAGCGCGAGTGATGCTTTCAGTTCAAGAACATCAATTACTCAGGGATTTAAGAAAAATAATGTATCCCTAATAACAAAGTAGGGAACATCTTCATGTACTTAACAGAATTATGCTTAGCAAAGAGTCAACAATATATGGGTATTATGTGGGCATCTGATGCTTTCGGCCTGTCAATGGACGCAGCTCAATCCATGAGCACCCGTTAATGGTTGGTCCCATTCCCCGATACTCTGTTACAGCTTCTTGTGCACCATCTATGCCAGAGGGATGTGCCAGAATGACCCTCTCAGCTTTCCCATCATCAAGAAGTACCTAAATCAGAAAATCCAAGTTTCAATACATGTATCTTTACTAAATATGATATGATGTATGAACCAACTTGTTTCAACCTGTGGTAACAATGCATTAAGTGTGATGGTCCACCTTTGAAAGAGGAGTAGATATAACTCCTTCCCTTTCTTTAGGAGTCCCGATGACCATTGCCCAGTACCTCTGCAAGTATGCTTCACAGGCGGTATTCCATGTCTGCATTGCCAACAATATAAGGCACTAGTAGTAGTATGTAGCTATCACAAAAGGGTGAGTTATTCACAGTCACAAACTCATGAAATGGTGTTTACCTGAGAAGTTGTCCTCACCAAATTTATGCTAGTAAAAAGCCACTGCAGTCGATTAAAGCTGTCTTTTGTTCTCCCCATCAGCATCAAACCACTACTTTCTCTGTCCAGTCGATGGACCTGTGCTCACAAGTCATAGCACCCAAAAAAAAAAACTTTAGAGAGAATCTAGGATTATACATGGTGGTCAACATGAAGACAAAGTCAAACAACTTTGACTCTTGGGCTCACCAATTTTGGGCCATCTTCATTTCCGTATGGCAGTGCTGCTGCGGTAAGCACAGCCATGCTATTATGTACTGGCAAATATCCTTTCATGGGCACTTTAGGGGACTTGTTAAGCACAAGTATGGCAGAGTCCTAAAATTTCAAATTTCCAGCATACAATGATAAATCATGAAAAACAAAGTTATTAAATTCTGAAAAAACAATGTAATGATGATGCAAAGCTGACACCTATCATCAAGAGACAAGCACAATAAATTATGACATTCGTATGATATTGTGGAGAACTGGACATACCATAATATGTAGACAAACATCTATTTGATCATATCAATATACAGTATGCCTAATTTATAGTATATTGAACTGTCTGATAATACAGAGGCTTACACAATTAGCAGAAAAACTTTGTTACTGCAGGAATCTTGTAAGCTACTAGGCATGGAACAACAATGGCAATGCAACATACAGCAAAACATTACCCTGTGGATGACAAGTCTTCTCAGGTACTCAATCTCATCTTTATTGGGATGCAGCGTGGCAGTGGGAATTGTCTCGTACCGCTTCTTTATCTCACCCTCAGCAACTGACACTGGAAGATGTATTCTCATGCCAGGCTCCATCACATCATTATGTTTAATCTGCAACAAACTGCTAAGCATATTTACTTTATTCACACAGTATAACAACATGTACAAAAAAAAGGAACAAAACCTTCATTATATACCTTTTTCAAATGATACTTCTGGCCCTGAACGCTCTCAGCTGAAACGTTATGATCTAAGTACTCCGAGAAAACCTGATCAATGGGTAGCAGTTAGTTTTATTTCAGACAAAAGAAGGGTGCCTCAACGTAGTGTAAATTCAGAGAAGAGGCACAAACAAACTTATCGAGATAGCAAACTCTTGATGGCAATTTATGATCCTTATGCCATTTTCAATGTTGCAAAGGCAGATAAACTAACCAAACCATGAAGGAAGCTTCATTGCAGACAAGCAATATTTATACTAACTAAACAGAAATATTTGCACTACCTTGACCACACTCCAAACAAGCAATCCACCCCGGTGAACATCTGAAATTCTGAATCCCATTCTTGCCACATATTTACACTAACTAAACAAAAATATGCAGCCTTTGCACTAGTGTTGCAACGAGTTCTTCAAGAAAGCAAGTTGCAACTAATAAGAAGTTCAATATAAAACGAGGCACCCATACCAGCCTCTTGTTGAAGTGTGCCTGATCGACCTCCTGCGGCACGTCGGCGAAGCAGTGCTTCAAACAGCTGACCGCCGTCACGCGCCATGGCGCCACCTTCCTCCCGGGGAGCGGGTCGGCCCCGGCGGGGAACGGCGGCAGCGAGAGCAGCTGCCGCGGCCTCGGCCCGGGCTTGGGAGCGCCGAGGCGGGCCACGTTGTTCCCGTCCACGCGGATCACCGGCTCCACCGCCGCGGGCGTCGGCGGCGCCAGCCTCGACAGCCGCCGCAGCGCCGGCCACGGGCACGGCCCAAGTCGGCGGCGGCACGGCAGCATTCTGCGAGCCGATACTGAGCCACTGGACATTACTGGCCTGGTAAATTTCGCAATTGGGCCGAAAGGCCCAAATGGTCCTGGACATTTGGGCCCAATGCGCTGAGATCCCAACGCATAGTGTAGTACTCCGTGCGCGAATTTTTTTTTCTTTAATATTTTTTTTTTATTTTTTTTTCAAAACTATACGTCCGAATTAGAATTTTGCAAAACTACACGCCCGTCGCCCGTGTATGGGGCGATCGCCCCATGCACGGGCGATATGTGCCTCGCCCAACGGTCCATTGGCTAGTTCTAACTGCTACCGGCATGGTGGGCCCCTATCGCCTCAGATGGGCGATCGCCCCATACAGGGGCGATAGGCTCCTATTTGAGGCGCTGCCTCCATTCACCCGAGCGAGAGCGCAGCTAGAAGCCGAGCGAGGCAGAGAAAAAAGGAAAGAAGAGAAAAAAAGAAGAAAGACAGAGAGAAGAGAAAAAAAAGGGAAATTTCTGATTTTTTTATAGTTATCTGTAAGAATTTTTTTAGAAATAATTGTAGGAATTGTTTTATAGGTTGCGTAATTAAAGTATCATTTAATATTTAGGACTTTGTTGTAGTATTTAGAAATTTTAGGATTGCGTAGTGTTTAGAAATTTTAGAATTGTATAGCTCTCGTGAAATTTAATGTAGCAGTTACTTAATGTAGTATCTAGTATTTAGAAACTTAATGTAGTATTTCAGTATATGCAAATTTAATGTAGTATTTTGTATGTAAAAATTTAGTTCAGTAGAAACTATAGGCAATATTTACAAATTTAATTTATTAGGGTTGTGTATTACTAATTTTATTACGTAAATAATGTATTAGGCAATGTAAATAATTTTGTAGTACGATCAATGTACGCTTTGTAGATTGTATTTTAGAGTAATATTTTTCGCTCGGACGTAAAGATGTCGGAGAAATTGTATTTCCAAATATTTTATGGAGATGGGAGATAGCACAGGGCGGATGGGGTGGATGTATCATCATTTTCAAGAGTCGACGGGCATATGTAGACCGAGCGATAGGACATACTGGGGTTTGTTGGAGTGGATGTCTCGGATGTTGGTTTGGATGCCTGGATCTGCTCGGTTGCGGTGAGAGCAGAGTGAGCCGAGCGCAAGACCGTTTTACGGAGAGTTGATTCCTATTAACTCGACGCCAACATGGAGGAGTTATGTTGGTTTTGTAGAGCGGGTTGGCCGCTCATGTTGTTGGTACAAGTGCTACCCGGTAGCTCCATCGGTGTCGCAAGTTCGTGATGTCGGGTGGACATTACGTGGGGAGGGCGTCAAATGTAGAAGGATGCGAAGAGCAAGGCGGCGAGGAGCCCGAGACGAGGAGCACGAGACCGGTGGTGGCGAAGGGACCGGGAGGCAGAGGAGACAGCGGTGGAGGCGCGAGAGGTGCCGACGAGGGAGGAGGTGGAGGACATTGTTGACTGATGGAAGAGGAGGACCGTGCGGATGAGGAAGTCCACGATGGTGAGCACTCGACGAGGAGGACAACGCCCGAGGTGCCTATCCTCGTGCGTGGACCAATTACAATTTCAAGACCTAACAATGAATGAAGGGAACATTGATGCATGGGAGTATCGTGAGAACGAGGTGACGGAGGGGCCATATATAAAGACAAGGAGGTGTGATGGATGCGTGAAGCATCGGGCAATGTCTCTCCAATGCAATTCGTGGTTGTGAAGTCCAAGAAGAAGGACTACGACGTGAAGTGCGTAGTTGATTCGTGCCCATGGCGGTGCATGCATACCTGGGAAGTGGAAGGACTCACCGAAATGCTCCATAGTGATTGAGCATAATCGCGAGTGGGAGAAGCGGAACAGGGGACACCGCACCGTCGTCCACAGCCACGATGGCGCAACCTTGCCTCGAGCCGGACGTGACCGCCGATGCGACTCCACCGGCCTAGGTACTCCGCAGAGGAGAACCGAGAGCTAGGGACACTCCGACCTCGGGTGCCCAACGAGCTGCTTCGCATCGACCCACGCTGGGTTCCACGGTAAGCTGCCAACGCTTGCACTCTTTTAAGTACATGTACTTACCTGTGAATGCAATTCTAACGACGCAATGCACTACATGTAGGTTGCGAGCGGCTGGCTTACTTCCTCTTTGTAGGATGGTGGAGGAGGTGACTGCCCCGTTAGCGGGCAAGGAGGTCCCGCGGTTCGGTACGACCGGTCCTCGCCGGCCGCGACTCGTGGACCGGTGGAGACAGGAGACGACACGCTCCACCTTCCGCGCGGAGAGATGGCTCCGACGCCGCAGACGGTCGCACCTCTTAGGCCTCCCCGCGGGTCCGACAGCGGTCGCCGCACGACGCCCGCCCCGTGGCACGCCGAGTTATCCACGCGTTTGCCGCGTGCGGCGGCACCCCGGCAGCCCCTCACCGCCCCTCGGGGAGGGTGAGCGCCACGGACCGACGAACGGCGGTCGCGCCGGGCCACGGTGAGTACCTCTTTCTTTGAGGATTAAAGAGAAGTGCTAAGTTGTCGATAATGTTTGTTGTGAACGCCGCAGCTCGGCTTCTCCACCAAGACGCGGAGGAGGCGGACGTGGCCCGCCACTTGGAGGCATACCTCTTGTTGTTGTTCGGTTGGGTGATGTTCCGTCCTCCCACGGAACACGGTGGACCGTCACCGATCGAGTACGCCCAAAGACATCGCCGACACCCCGCTGGATGAGGTAACACACTCGGCTCAAATCTCGCCTCGGCGAGCACGCCTAACTCCACCCTTGTAAGCAGATGATGCACGGTGGTCGTGGGCCTTAGCCGTGCTAGCGGCGACGCATCGAGGTCCAGGCGACGCCGTTCTCTGGTCGAGCACGACGCGACGATGTCGGGTTGCGCCCTACTCCTCCGCTTGTGGTCCCGAGCGCTTCTCCATTGGCGAGCCCGTTGTTGACACGACACCGCACTCGAGGGCCTTCACGGAGACGACCGGTGGATCGCCCACCATGGGCCACCACCGGGTCCGACGACGTATGCTCCTCGTATCTTCTCCCACTAACGCACTTGAATAACCTTCGCCATTTCTTATTTCCTCGCGGCGGAGGTACGCGCGACCGACAGTGAGAAGGTCCTACCGAGTTCGCTCGAGTTCGACCGCCTCCACGACGAGGACGTGCGGTGGACGCCATACACCGCGACGACGCCCACGCGCCGAGCACTGACGGGTCTCCGTGCTTTGCACGCGAGATGAGGCCTTCGCTCACCCGTAAGGTGCTCGCTTTGACCTGTGTGTCGAGGAGTACTCCCCGCGACCGAGTCTTTGCGGCGCGCTCGGCTGCTCCATCCTTTTCCTTGCCGCCGCCACACGTTGTCGCACGTGGCGCCACGGTACTTGCCCCGATCCTACTACTCCGCATCTTTGCAAAATTAATGTGGTGTGTACTTACTGCTTTTGCATTGCAGATGACCGGATGGGTGCCGCAGAATGGCACTCGGGCCACGCGACCGTGATGCGACCATGGGTCGTGCGGTGGGGACGCCGACTCGACGAGAGGGTCACCGAGACCCGGCCAGACGACCATGACATGTACGATCGGTACATGGAGTGGTTCGCCCAGCGACTCGCCTCGGGTGGGTACACACCAAGACCAGACGTCGCGACGGTAGGCATCGGTAGCGGACACGCATTCTTCACAGATGTCCCGGAGGACAACGCCTGTAAGTGTCGCAACCGGCTACATGGGCACGTCTTTTTCATGTAAATTACGTAATAACAATCGACGTTACATGCGGACTCAGCTCATGGGGAGATTTAGGTGGAGGTCGTGTCCATGTTGACGCGCCTACGGGGCATACAGTGACCACCGCCGAGTCCGAGAGACTTGGGCTTGGGTCCTCGATAGGATGAGGCGGTTGGCTCACGGCCACCGCCGGGCGCGGAGACATCGGCGGACGCAAAGACACCACGCCCTCGCGCTTCAAAGACTTCGCCCCTACCCGCCGGTGCCTCGTCACGCCCCACTCACCGCAGTGGGGACGGTGGGCTAAGGAGGCTCCTCGCGTCTCACCCTACCCCGCCGGTTCCTCACTACGCTCCCATGCAAAGCAGAAGGGGGACATGGGTCGCGGAGGCTCCTCGTCGCCTCGCGCCCCAGCAGGACCCCTGGGTGGTTTCGACGACCCTGTGGACGACGAGTTCGACCTGGAGGAGTACCTTTCGACCGACTACCTCGACCCCTCTCAGCTCTCGGGAGCGCCGCCACAGGGCACGCCCTCATCGCCGCCACACTACTCTACGCCTGCGCCGTAGGGCCGGCCTAGGAGGGACGTCCGTCCGCCGTCGCCACTCACCTACCCCACGGGCCAGATCAGGAAGCGTGGCCGTGATTGACTTGTTGTACGGATGTATTTTTGTAATGGCTTTACGTTCAGCAGCATATTGTACAACTCTCCGAGTTAGTAACATGACAGCCTTATCACTTTAAATTATTCAAATTCATGTATGCATTGCTTGCCTATGCCACACGACGTGACAACACACTAATGTCTCGGTGCACCTATCGCCTCTAGTAGGGGCGATCGCCCTAATATGAGGCGATCGCTCCATACCCGGGCGATATCTGGCCTTTATAACATTCGTTCTCACAAGCGGTCTCGCAAAGAATACAGGAAGAAGGAATAGAGGGGTGAGGAAAAAAATTCAGGATCAATCGAAAATGTCGAGGCGTGTAAGTGCAAAGGGAAAGGGGAAGGCAAAGGAAGAAGCAAGTGCATGCCGCGCAATTTAGCGTATCAAGATCTCTTCCTACCTCGTGGAGTCAGAGCACCCATGTGTATGTGCGGAGATCTTTGCGAGCTTGTCCGCTCTTGGGAAATTTCAACTTGGAAGAGGAGGTATTGAAGTGCCGCAACTACGCCTTCGATCCGCGGAGAAGAGCTCAAGGATCGCCGCATGGTAACAATCGACGGGTTACATAATATTTGTGAATGAAACTTTGCTAATTTACGCTTCATGCGACCACCTCCGCCATCAGGTGAATTTGAGCAGTGGTTTGATACGGAGATCAACCCCGAGGACCAACGGCTTCTTGACCAAGCCAACCGGCAGGACGAGTTCACGCGACGGCTTCAAGAACAACGCGATGTCGCACGCGAGGAGGCATGTAGGAAGGAAGCGGAGGAGAAGGAGGCCGAGAGAGAGAGGAAACGAGAGAGGGCGCGGCGTGCAGAGAAGCTCCGCTGGAGGCATGGGCGAATGGGAAGTGGCCTCAAGCACTCGAGACGCCCGTGTTAACTTTGGTTTTCTTTGTTCGTGGTACTCCTTTCGCTTTTAAGTCGTAATAAAGAGCGCGCCTAACCTTAAAGTGTATGCTCACCGTCAGAAGGGCTCAGATATGTTCCTATCGCCCAGCTTGTCCCAAATGATATTATTTTTGTCCATCAAGATAGGTTATAGCATTTTAAGTTCGCTGATTTGATTTCATCGAGTTTGACCTCGTTTATAAAGATACGGCCATTTTGATGTTTTACCGATTGCATGTTCTGACAACAATAAAATAGTGCAGCCTAAAGTGACATCTAAATATTTTTACATAATTATAACCTATGCAAGCCCAAGAATGCAACAAACTGGTTCTCATCAAATTTTGAGGTCCTTGGACATTATTCTAACCGCTTGAACAATGAATGTTATAAAGGGTTTAAACTAGCCATCTTTGATTCGAATGCAATCATATTTAGATATTTTTCCAAAAATGAAGTGCATAAGGTTGTAGTAACTTATTCTATTTATTTCATGATTTATGGATCAACACACATTATAATTCCTTCACAATCCATAGTTAGAGCCTAGCATTCAACTCAAATAAAAATATTTTTCTGCAAACAACATATGGATTTTTATTTTACAGTCTAATTCTCATTCCAAAATTTAAATTTAGAAATAAGTTTCATTTAATTTGGACACTCTAGCAAAAGTTATGAGGTTCATATTAAAAGGCATATAGTAATTACAAAAATACTTAAAAAACTCGCAACCCCAATCGCCTGTCTCGGCGATGGGGCCCACCCCAACGGCGGCCGACGGGAGCAAACAACGCAGGGCATATCGCCCGTGTATGGGGCGACGGGGGGTATTTTCGTAAAATTTTTTTCGGACGCATAGTTTTGAAAAAAAGAATAAAAAAAATATTAAAGAAAAAAAATTCCTCCGTGCGCAACGGTCCGGTGAATTTTTAGACCTGTATAATGGTGTAATATTAGTTGTTTATATATTGAGAAGTGCTTCTATGCTTTTTTTTTACAGTTGCACAAATATTAAAGCATGAATAAAAGGTAGATGGTGATTATTTACCCCTTCGTTGCTTTAAGATTTGTATAACTTGTATTGGGAGGGAAAGCATTGAAGCACTGCCACCACTACAGAAAAGGACATCACTGCCGGATCAACATCAGCATCACTGCCGGATGTTGACAACCGACAGTGATAATAATATCACTGCTGGTTTATATTATACAACCGGCAGTGATAACACATTATCACTGTCGGTTGTTATTTTTCAACCGGCAGTGATAAGGTGTTATTTCTCTAAAACCGGCAGTGATAAGTACAGTGCCATATTAGCCTCCAAAACCGGTTACATATTTTTATTGTATTATATGTATGATGTAACGCTGTACTATATATATATTGTACAGTACATGTATTCTGTACGGTATATGTTATGCGCAATATTAATGAAGTATTGGTAAAGAATAATTCAAATATATTAAACCATCATAATATTTAACATTGAATACTGAATTCTCATTTAATCATGACAATATTAATGAAGTATTTGTAAAGCATAATTGAAATACAGTAAATCATCGTAATATCTGATTATTACATTGTTCATTGACAATCGTTCACATTTTAGTTAATTGTAGCGTGTGGCTCGTAAAACTCGCCCTTCGGGTTGATCACTTCTCGAACGATGAACCCAGCCATCTGCTCTCGAAGGGCTTCAACTTCGCTATCAAGTAGGCTGTTGGTGCCGAGCTTCACGCGCTGTCATTGAAGAAAATAATGCATTAATTAGTGTCGTAGTTTTTATAAAGAAAATTAGGCGTTAACATGTAATGATATACCATCTCGCCGTTGTAGTGTGATCTTCGGTGATTTAACGTGTGTATGTGTGTCATTACGTAGTATGCACATAAATTGTTCCCTTGCGGCTGTCTTAGGCACGAAAAATCGGTTTTTATTCTGAACTTCTTCGTGAATGGACGGTACCGCGTGCTCTTCTTGCGGTATTTTGTGTACGCCCTGTGTATGGTTATGAATACTCATTAAACTTAATTAGGTGCAATTAAGTGCAATGGAATGAAAGATTACGGAGCAATAACGCAACGATCGAAGTTTTACTGCCTAGCAATTCTATTACTTCTTTGTAATCGCTTGTCGGTTTCTCATTGAGTCCAACACGTTGATCGTGCTATCGTCTAATGTAATGACGAGAAGGATCCAAATGAAAGTCGCAGGCCCATTAGTCATGACATGGTGTTGCACATGATAAAACCGACTAGTAGGCGGGAAACACGCATCAAAGTTGTAGGGTAAAAGTACGTAGGTCTTATCTTGTAACTTTAGCAACGCCTTTAGTACGCATCTCGATCTCTCTCTCCGTCAATGGATCTTTAATAAGTTTGCAGCTGACTGACAAGGCCGGATCTCCATTCTACATAATTATACAAGAGACTTACAGAGTCCACATTATTAAGAGACTTACGAGTCCACATTCTTAATCGCCCGCAGCATCCCGCTGGTACAACTGGTATAATTCGGGGTTTCTACCGTAAAACGCCGTCCATATTATGAAAATCCGTTTCTTTGTATTTGACGGGAACGCGCCATTTTTGTCTCTTGGACAAACCGCCGATACCATTGATGTAGACGCCAGAATCGTGTCGCCGCCTCTACTCCTCGCTTGGATCCACCAATGCTTCCCGTTAACGAACTTTCACCTTAGAGGGGGCCTCGCCTTTAGCACCCTTCCGTGCGTAGTAGTAGCTCTTTTACCAACTCGTCCTTTAGATTTCGCCAGAGATGCGCTCGTAGTCCGATCGCTGGCTAGGTTGAGGAGATTGATTGCTGTTCGGCCCTGCTTAACCGTCGCTATGTCTAGGAAGAAATCTCTTTTGGCAGCTTCGATTTCAACTTTATCAAGTGCTGTCGTCTTTTTGAAGTGAGCTGTCACGCTGGCGTCTACTTCCTTTCTAGTTTCTTCTTGGGTCATGTCATATGTTCGTTTCTTACCAGAATGCGCTGGCTTCACAGATGTGGCACTTTTCCCCGCTGACCGTGATGAATTTTGAGATCGAGGTGCTCTTTCTTGATTTTTCTGTGGCGCTGGAGCCGGAGGCGGACTTTTTTTAGGTGACGGAGGAGGACTTTTACTACCTGGATAGACCGCGCCGTCATCATTAGTATCATCATCGCCATTGTCGTCATCGGATAAAAACATTATGTAGCACTTGCGCCACACGATGAATGTGCCCAGGCTTTGTCCAAGAGTATTTCGCCCTCCTCGCCGGGATCTGACTCAACTTCACGGTAATTGTCAACCACCCTATCTATCGATACTCGCGTATCCTCAGAATTGGGCGGTTATGCAACATCCGCCTCGCCGCATGGCCAAGCCATCCTTCACCACCTTAACGGATATGTTCGCAGAGGCAAAGCGGATCGCAACGTGTCGGCTCTACGATTTTGTCCACGGAAAACTACAGCCGAGTCCTCTTCGGGAGGGCACGCGGACGCTTGGTCGCTTACGAGCAACGGTGGGACTCGGAGGTCATGTGTCCGACGTCACGAGGACGCCGCTAGCATTTCTTGCATCTTTGTATCCGTTTTGAAATTGCATTTCCTTTACCGCATCCTTTCTTCTATTACTCGTACACGTGCATCCAACTGTTCTTGTCTAGTTAGCTTGGACGCTTATAGATAGAAGCGCCCTCCGAACGCCGCTTAGGGCACCAAGCCTAACCTCTAGTGCGACTGTGGTGCTCTTTGTTACCAGTATGCGTGTTAGCTCGTTGTTCTCTCTTCTTGGTTGGAAGCAACCACGGTAGCTTGGGCATAGGCATCTACGATCTTCTTTGAAATTTCCTCTTCTTTCTCGCTCAAGTTTAAGCTGCCATCATCCGACAGAGTAGCGCCCTCGCAAGCATCCAAGATTGATCTTGGGGCCATCTCGGATGTCGCAGAACAACTCCAATAAGAATTAGCTCTTCTTCTCTTGCATCCCACTTGGTACTTTCTTTACGTAGCCAGGTGCCTAGCGTATGGGGTAAATGTTCTTGTCCGAGTTTGCTTTGTTCTTTTCACTGATAGCTTGGGCTTCATCAGACTTCTTATATTGCACGAATTCATCCCAAAATTGCCTCAACCTCGGGTACGTATCAAAGTTCGGCATTTCATCTTTCTTCACATACTCCTTATTCAGCTTTGTCTTCCAATTCTTCCAGGAGTTTCCCATGATGGCTAGTGCACGTTTCTTCGCATGCTCCAACTGATCTTCGGGAAACTGAAACTTGGATGTCAAATCTGTCCACAATGCTTCCTTGATTTCATCGGGAACATAAGACGGGCAAACGCCACGATGTGTCCATGATTTGTAGGTGATGGGCACGTTATCTCTAGCTAGGACCCCGCATGCTGTTCGATATGGCCCAAGCGGTGATCTTTGGTATATTTGGTTCGCCGATCGCATTAAGCTCTACGATCACCTTTCGTTCAACCGTCCGCAACTTGTTAGGACCTCGGTGACGATCTTGCCCTGCTCACGTGATGTCCGCCCCGCATTTTGACTATTTCATTACTCGCCTAATCGATATACGTGAAGATTTGGTTCAAATAATTACCTCGCACGCTTGTTGCCTCGGTTTGTTGCAGGTTGAGGAACCTTGTCGCTTTGTTTCGGCTTTGGTTAGCGGCCATGTGCGGCTAATTTATCTAAAATTTAAAATTAACAAAGGCATGAGATGAATGTGATGGTATACGATAAATTGGTCACGCACGGTTGTGGACCGAAATGGACTAATTATACGCATAATATTACGCCTAGTTTGACGCTTAACTCATTTCACGCATGCATTGCACTAGTATAGAGAACAAAGCGACACATACAATATATAAGATATTTATTACATGAATATAATAAATACAATGTATCGTTAAAACAACAAAATCATTACATGAATATAATAAATACAATATAAGATATTTATTACATGAATATAATACATACAACATAATAAAATCTCATGATGCTCCTAGAAACAAGCTATCAAATTGTCTTTAGCGTCACGCTCGTGTATCTCCGGGTAGCCTTGCCATATCATAGCAGAGCAAAATAAAGTTCAAAAGAAGAATGGATTGAAAGCTTGCTGAAATCACTCAGGACAACAAATGATTCCATCAACCTTTCGCTTATACATCAGTAATAAGAACCATAGTGATATATTCTCGTATAAGTGCCAACTACCAAGATATCCAAAAATATCTAAATTTTAATGTGAAGGAAACAAATGCTCTCAGTCTCCCACCTATCGCTCATCTAGCAATTTATAACTAATCGAGCTACACTCTTGTTTAAAACAACCACTCCATCTCTTGCCATTTTTGACACGCATAAACAACAACTACTAAAATGTGTAGCTTTGTTGTACTAAAATGCCGCTTCAATTTAATTCCTTTTTGAAATGTGTAGCTTTGTTGTACTAAAATTGTAATTTGAACATTAGTGTTCTCGAGTACAACATCCAAAATGACATTCTCTATACAAGCATACATTCTGAACTGCTAAGAGGTCAGAGAATGAAAAACTCAAATCATCCAAAATGAGTAGGGATTCTGTCGGTGAGTCGGGCGCAGAGGAGGGTCAGTGAGGGCGGCGGACGCCGAGGAGGAGGGGCCGCGGGAGGATGGCGGGAGGCCGAGGAGGGGCGCGCGGGAGGATGGTAGGCGCATTGAGGAGGGCCGGCGCGGGGAGGACGACTAGTCGCGGTGGCTAGGCCACAGAGTGTGGGAAAATCGGCGAAGTGTGGGAAGAAGACCGCGCGCTTCGTTTATATAGAGATAACAATCACTGTCGGTTCACGAAACAAATCCGGCAGTGATATAACTATCACTGTCGGTTGAAATTAGAACCGGCAGTAATACCTCCACACCACTGCCGGTTCTAATTAGAACCGGCAGTGATGTGGAGGTATTACTGCCGGTTCTAATTTCAACCGGCAGTGATACCTAAACATCACTGCCGGATTTTTCTCTAGAACTGGCAGTGATGTGGAGGTATTATCGCCGTTCTAATTTCAACCGCAGTGATACCTACAACATCTTCGCCGTTTTTTCTCTAGAACCGGCAGTGATGCGGATGGGCCCCAAAAGTCAGGGCTAAAGTCAAGCTCAAATTCAAACTAGCATAACTTTTGATATATAGCTCCAAAAAGGATGAAATAAATTTATAAATTTGTATAATATCATGAAGTTTTAGAATATATGAAACATTGATTTTTTAATCACAGAAAAATTAAGTGAAGATAAAGCATATCCGTATATTACAAATGGAAGCATGTTCTCCATACAAAATAAAGCATATCCATATATTACAAATGGAAGCATGTTCTCCATACAAAATAAAGTATATCCATATATTATTACAACTAAGCAACGATTCGATCTTCGTTATGATCACAAACAGATGTATGTAGCTTCCTCACTGCCTTCCATGAGACCTAGGTCGACGTGCTCACCAAAAGGAGGAAGCTCATCGAATTGGTTGTAGTCTTCCTCGTCGACTACATTGTCAACTCCGACAATTCTTCTTTTTCCTTGAAGAACCACGTGGCGTTCTTTGTCAGCCAGTCCCGAACAAAAAGATTTGTGTAACGACATTAGCAAGTACGAATGGTTCTTCTCTCAGATCCGATGTGCTTGAAGTCCACGGTAGTGATACCGCATTTGTCGATGTTCACGCCCAGGAGCCCGACCCACGGCACCGAAAGAGAGGAACCTTCAAAGGCCCATAATCAAGCTCCCAAATCTCTTCTATGAATCCGTAGTAGGTCCGCATATTACCATTGCTATCGTAGGCATCTATATGGACTCATTGCTCGTTGGTGCTCTTGTTATCTTGTGCTCGTATAAAATGTATATCCATTTATGTCGATCCTTCAAATGTCGATTGTACATGACGGTCCCCGAGCAGCGCTCTCAACTGAGCACACTCTGTCTGCGTATGCATCATGTGTCTAAGCAACCAATCTCCGAAGTTATCTCTGTGGTATCTCGCGATCCAAACCTCAGATCTAAATGGGTTTTTTCTTCTTAGCATATTCTTGTGCATATCAACATACGGTGCCGCTACAACTGATTGGTGCAGAACTGTAAAATGTGCTTGCATAAATGAAGCACGATCGTTAGTACGCATCGATTTCTGACCTAATGTCCCTTTTCCCTGTAGCCTCCCCTCATGGCAAGATATGGACACACCAATCGGTTTGAGATCCATGTAAGCGACGCAAAATTCAATGACCTCCTCGGTTCCCCAACCTTCGGCAATGCACCCTTCTGGCCGATGTCGATTACGAACATATTTCTTCACAACCCCCATGAACCTCTCGAAAGGGTATATCTGATGTAGAAACACAGGGTCAAAAAACTGTATCTCTTTCACAATATGAACAATGAGATGGACCATAATATCGAAAAAGGATAGAGGGAAGCACATCTGAAGCCGACATAGAGTGTGGATCACGTCTGGCTGCAGCTTATCCAGTTTCATTGGATCAATGACCTTTGTGAAATCGCATTGAAGAATGAACACAACTTTATAATTGGGTCTCGCACTTTCTCTGGCAGAACACCCCTAATTGAAACAGGAACCATCTGTGTCATCATCACGTGGCAATCGTGAGACTTCATGCCAATTAATTTCAAGTCTTTCATTGAGACTAGCCTCTTTATGTTGGCAGAATAACAGGACGGTACTTTTGACTCCGCAAGCGATCACACACGCTAATTTTCTCTTTCTTGCTAAGAGTGTAGCAAGTCACGGAAGGTACTTTTGCTTTTACCCAAATCTTTGTGATGTAGCTCCTTCCTGAGGTTCATATCTTCCAGGTCCATCCGTGCTTTGAGTATATCTTTTATTTTGCCAGGTATGTCTAGTAAAATACTGAGCAAGTTGTCACACACGTTCTTCTCTACATGCATAACGTCGATTGCATGTCGAACATCCAGGTGCGACCAATAAGGTAGATCCATAAATCGATCTCTTTTTCCACAAAGGAGTCAGATCAGGAACACGGATCGATGTACTCTGGCTCCTTTCCATGGATAATTTTAATATCCTTTACGGCCGCAAATATCTCTTTGCCGCTGCGATGTTTTGAGTCAAGTGTCTCCTTTGTACCATCGAAACCTCTCTTGTTGTTGCGATACGGATGGTCCTTACGAAGGAACCTACGATGTCGCATGTAACACATTTTTCTGCGAGATTTCACCACCGCCACCAGATCACCCAAGCAATGGACGATCCGCTGAATCCTTTAATAGTCGCCCGAAAGATTACCGAGAGGGGTAATCATTGATGGTTACGAACAACAACGCGTGTAGCATGAAGTACTCTCTTTTATACTCATCCCATAGCCATACACCGTCGCTCCACAATAATGTAAGATCTTCAACCGGTGGTTTCGTGTACACATCGATATCGTTGCGGGTTGCCTTGGCCCTTGGATCCAGAATGCATCATAATGTACTTTCGCTTCATACAAAGCCAAGGAGGAAGGTTGTAGATATATAAAGTCACCGCCAAGTGCTATGACGATCGCTCATGTTGCCGAAAGGATTCATCCCATACGCATCGAGCCCGAACCTTATATTCCTCACATCACATGCAAAGTGTTTCTTGTATTTTGTATCAATGTTCCTCCGCGCAGAGTCGCAGGTGTCTGAGCATTCCATCCTTCTTACGCTCCTCAGCGTGCCATCGTAGCAATTGAGCATGCCTTTTGTTCGCAAACAGACGCTTCAGACGTGGGATTATAGGGAAATACCACAACACCTTGGTTGGGGGTCTTTTTTTCTTACGATGCACTTCGATGTCGGCATCACCGCGCTTATAACGAGATGCCTTGCAAACGGGACACGCATCCAATTTTACGAACTCATTGCGATACAATATGCAATCGTTTGGACATGCGTGTATTTTCTGTACTTCCAGTCCCAATGGGCAGACAATCTGCTTGGCCTGGTACGTGGTTGCTGGCAACACGTTTCCCTCCGGGAGAACGTCTCGCAGGAAACCTAACAACTCTGTGAAGCTCTTATCGGACCAACCATTGCTTGCCTTCAACTGCAGCAGCGTTAGCACAACATGCAGCTTTTTGAGGTCCTCCTTGCAGCCCGGGTACAAAGATGTTGTAGAGTCCTCTACCATACGCTGTAACTTCTGAAAATCCCTTCCACTCGTGTGGTCCTCCTCCCCATCATGCAACATCTGTTCTAGATCATCTTCATGGTTATCGACGAACGTATCATCTTGGGTGTACACGAACGTATCCTCGATCGCCGTGGAGTCGTTGTCTTCGTCATCATCATCAATCGAACGATCTTCACGTAAAATCTCATTTTCACCGTGCTCAGTCCAACAGGTATAGGCAGGCTTGAAACCCCTTCGAAGCAAGTGTGCACGAATCGCCTCAAGATTAGAAAACCGCTTCTCATTCTTGCAATCGACGCAAGGGCAACAAATGTAGTCCGTCAGCTTAGTTGACTTGTACGCCGCAGCCACGCTCATAAAACTAGTCACACCGTTAAAGTACTCTCTATTGCGACGATCCGCTTCATACATCCATCTTCGGTCCATCTGCAAATATTTATAACAAATAAAATCTCAGTAAATCAATAAGTGGTCACAAATTATTTTATTCATTTAATTTGTTACGTACTGCTAATTAATCAAGAAATCCATTTCCAAATCTCACTATTAAAATCAATTAAATAATTGCTATTACTTATAATGGTCTGTCCGGCAAATTTGCATTACTTACAAAAAGTATTAAATTAATATACACCAAGTAAAGAAACAATAATAAGTAATTAGATACAACAACAATTAATTATGTAGTGCTGTCGTACTTAACATATTAAACGCAATCACTAATTTGGTCCTCATAAAAACTTAAATTCAAGCTATATCGAATGCCTCTTTATGTCGGATCGGATATTTGTCGGATAGTATCGGATCGGATAGGGATGCGGATTTTTTTTATAATAATACGGATTCGGATTCGGTACCTCACTATCCGTCGGATACAGATTCGGATAATCCGGATATTGATGGGTCGGATATCCGGATATACGTGTGGGCTGGGCCAAAACTACAATTTTGGCCCAAAAAAGTTTCTTAATTTTAGATTTTTTTAATTTAATTAATCCATAAAGAAAGTTTCAATTATTAAAATTAGCAGACCAACTTCAAAAATTATGAATTTTTTTAGAAAGTTCCACAAATAATATAACATTTAAAAATTTATTTTCAAGGTTTTATCACATTTTAAATTTTCTCAAAAATTCAAAACTTCCTCTTCTTAATAGGAAAATATTTTAAATAATTAGCTAAAAACCATAAAAACTCATAAATACATAATTTATTATTTAAAACATAATTCAACAAAGAATATAAATACTTTTTCTAGACACATGATATCTAAATAGTTACATACAACGACAATTAATTATGTAGTCTTTGTCATTACTTAACATATTAAACGCAATCACTAATTTGGTCCTCGTAAAAACTTAAATTCAAGCTACATCTTAATCTCACTAATCACTGCACACACAAAAAGGTGGTGAATTCAAATCTAGTCTCTAAATTAGAGCTCTAATTGTGCTCATTATGCAATCGATAATTCTCACACCAACAACCATATAGAACGTAATATCCAACAAAACCAACTACAAATAAAATGTACATCAAGATACGAACCGTAGATCACGAATTAGAAGTGAATTCCACCAAATTTGAGAGCAAAATTTGCCCCTCTCTTCCCAATCGAGCAAGAACAGAGCTCCTCTGCATTGCGGAGGTGGGCAAATCTGAAGGGTATTTGTAGTGTGGACTTATCACGCTTAGGTTCTTTTTCAAAACCCGCGATAAAATATCGATGTCGGCTCAATAATATAATTCGACGGTGATACTCTGCCGTCCTCGCGTGAAAATTTAGGGTAAGTCTTATCACCGCGATTATTATTTACAAACCGCATAATATATCACCGTCGGTTTTATAATACGAACCGGCGGTGATATCGCTTCTCTCTGTTCTCGCGGAGAATTTAGGGTAATCTTATCATTGCCGGCTTTTGTTTACAAACCGGCAGTGATGTATTACTACCAGTTGGACAAAATGAACCGGCAGTGATATTGCTTGATTTGAGGAAAAAACTATTGTCTTTGGTTTTACTTGGAACCGGCAGTGATAATACAATCACTGCCGGGTGGGCCTCACCCGGCACTGATGAGGCGTCGCGGATATACCCCTCTGTAGTAGTGTGCTCTTATATATTTTATCATATAAAATTTTTGTTGATATTAAAGAGAGAGAGAGTATAATTATCTTTTCATGAAGAGATGACCATATATATATATATATAGCATAAAATACCATTACATGGGTTATTATCTATAATAAACATTTTTTCATGTTGTAATTAAAAGATCATATAATCTCATAGAGACAACCTTAAAATGGTATCTATTGTTGCAAATTATACGTAGAAAATAGGGAACAAGAGACACGAATTTTACGTGAAAAACTCTTGCAAGAAAAAATCACGGACGCTCGAAGTCAATCACTATATGAGGAGATGTTTACAATGGAGCGATTATCCTTACCTAGGCTACAAGGCCATACATTATAGAGGTACAAAATAGATTAGAGATAGAGTTAGTTAATTAGAGATAGAATAGGATTTTGTACAAGACTCCAACTCAACATCTATTGTAAAGAGTGATTTTAGTTGTCTTTAGATAATATAAATAAATATATATAGATAATATAAATGAGTATATAGATAACTATAGTCTACTAGTATAGTGTCCTATCTTCCGGTTTCCTTTTCTCAGCACGTAATATATGGTCTTTTCCTTTTCTAGAACGTTTGTTTCCTTTTCCTTAATTCCAGGATATTTGTTTCCTTTTCCTTGAGATGATGCTGAAGGTGGGGGGAGATCTGTTGTGGACCACAGGGATGAGTTAGACACATTAAACAATGGCCATCGAATGTGGGTGAGTAAAGCTGAGGAAAGATCTGAGAGGTTAATTTTGATGGAGTCAAGTTTCTGGTGACGTTTCGCTGGGTGTATGAAGGTTAGGTCATCTCTAGTGGGGTGCATTATTTGGAGTGGACGTAGAAAAGAATGCTTAGGTGCATTATAAAGGGGTATAGATACTATTGTACATAGCGCTGAATGCAAAATGATGCCGATCTACACAGTAGATCCTGCAGGGGTATTATTGATGGGCCCAAAAGGGAATTTTTTTAAATAATACATTTTTTAAAAGTAATTGCGATACTAATACGCGGGTGAAAAAATTTGCAAAAATAATACTACATCGCTTGTTGGTTGGCGAAAATCGAGTAGTCGCGGATGGTTTGGCGAAAATACTATTTTCGCCAAACGGTATGATGAAATAGTTAATTGCACCATTAGCAACGCCGATCGAGCAATCGATCGAACACCTATTTTAGCCATATGGTATGGCGAAAATAGGATTTTCACCATACCGTGTAGCGAAAATAGACTGATTTTTTTCTGAAGGTTGGAAAGTAGGTCAAACAATAACGAAATTTTTTGAATTTTTTGTGGAGGTTTCTGACACATTAATGATGCTCTCATAAAAATTTCAGATAATTATCGTATTTGAGGAATTTTTAAAAATTCAAACATTGCTACTGTCTTTTTATCAGAACAGTAGCAATGTTTGAATTTTTAAAAATTACTCAAATGTGATAATCATATGAAATTTTTATGAGAGCATAAATTATGTATCAGGAACCTCCACAAAAATTTTTAAAAACTTTCGTCATTGTTTGACCTTCTTTTCAACCTCCACAAAAAAGTCAGGCTATTTTCGCCACACGGTATGGCGAAAATCCTATTTTCGCCATACCATGTGGCGAAAATAGGGTGTCCCGTCCGACTGATCTGTCAGGCGGTGCTAATGGCGCAATTAACCAATTGGTGTGGCGAAAATAGCATTTTCGCCGAATCATCTGACGACTACTCGATTTTCGCCAACCGATTAGGCGATGTAGTATTATTTTTGCAAAAGTTTTCACCCGTGTATTAATGTCGAAATTACTTTTTAAAAATGTATTATTAAAAAAAACTCCCAAAAGGTCATCGCTCGGGTAAAGGACCCTCTTTTTGTAAACTAGCCTCACTTTTTCTCCTATCCACCCCTCTCTCTCGTCTCTAGTCAGATGACAACCGAGTCTCTCTCCAAAAAGACATCTCCATCCGAAAACGAGGAAGGATTCAAGAAAGAAATTAGGAAGGTAATCCTAGTGCAAAACACACACACAAACTCCCAAAAATCAGGAAATATATCAGGGCATCATCTCACGAGAACGAGCACACTAAAAGCGTGCAAAAAGTGAACACAAATACGCGCAAAGCAGATCGTATCTGATGGGGCCAGTGGGGGTGCGAAGTGAGCAACTGTACATGGCCCCATCGAATTAGGGGCATATTTGTTTTAATAAATATGTAGCTTAGTTAATTAATTACAACAAAGTACTCTCTTTTATGTGGTGTACTCAAGGCTTAACAAAAGATCTACATGAAAAAAAAATGATGTTAGGGTAAATTTGTGATAAATGAGTACAAAAACAATATTTGTAAGCTCCAAATCTCTTCAACACCAAATTAAGCTTTATATCTCTTCTACTCTTCGCTCTTTCTATTCATCGTATCATTCTCTAGGCCTAGAAACTTACCGTTAACTGAGATATGTTATCTTCTATACCATTTTAACATTTCTTATAGATTAAGAACAGTTTGAATAAGCACCGTCTTAGCCAAATTTTATTGTTCTTCTTTTATTTTTGAGAATCCATCTTATCAACCGGCTAATACTTACTCTACATACTTTGAAGTTAATCACTACAACTTTGCAAGGGCCTCATCTTTGTTTCGGAAGAGAGCCCTAAAAACCTTCGGTACGGCCCTGGGGCAAAGCTTTTACGTGCTACAGAAAAACAAAGAGAAGAATAAAATGAGAGGAAATACCAATAATACACCGTCCTCCTCCCCTCTACTCGTATGCATACACCCGTCAAGTCGGACAGAGATTAAATGCAGTTAGAATACCGCCTCCATTTAACTATCCTATGAGAAAACAACATTTAAGATATTTTAGGTATCCTAGCAAAAACACTGTAGTAATTATACTGTATCACCGCGTACGGTCGCATAACTTGCTGTCCCTATTTTAACCGTACGTGATCTCTGTCCCGTCGAGTCGTAGAGGTCTCGCGCTTTTACGCCGAGCTTTTCCAACGCCACGTTGCCACCCTTCTCTCTCTTTTTCTTCTCCTTCCTTTCAAGTTCTCCAACAAAGGCCGCAGGAAGCGGCGGAGAAGAGAAGGGCGCCACCCTTTTGCGCTCGGGCCCCTCCCATTCCGAATAATTGTCTACTTTTCGTGAAGCCGAGGCCTGAGCCATGGGCATGGAGGACGTGGCGCGCGTCGCCGGTGGCGGCTGCAAGAAGCTCGCGCTCGCTAGCATCGGCTTCGCCGACGTGCGCGTGGGCGCCGCGGCCGGCGGCGGCGGGGGGTTCAAGGAGGACCTGCTCGTGGTGGGGCTGCCCAAGGACGACGTCCTCGACGCCGCCAAGGCCGTCGTGCTGCCCGACGTCGGCGCCGCCGTCAGGGTAAGGAACTGCAGATCCCAGCGTCTCTCGGCCAGCGTGATATGCTATCTTTATGTGAGCATATGGTTGATGCAGATCGGGGCGTTTTAGAAATTGTTTGGGCCGCAAAGACGCGAGCTTTGCTCCTCTTCCTATTTTTTTTACTGAAATTGTTTTGCTTGTTTGTTTGCAGAGGATCTTTTTGACAGTTGCACAAATATTAAAGTATGAATAAAGAGTAGATAGTTATTACTTACCCTTTCTTGATTCAAGATTTATGCAACTTGTATTGGAGTGAAAAGCATTGAAGTACTGCTCATAATATTTTGCTTGGACTTTGCAGCGAGTGAGTTTGTGTGGTAAAGGCGACGCCTTCTTCTGATTCCTGCATGTTTTCTTATGTTCGTTCTGTATGGTAACTGATTCATCCGCAAAACAGTTTCTTTTCGATGATGGTTTTCTTTGTTCGGTTTCAGACTAACGAGTTTCTTTCTTGCTTGAATTTTTAACTTCTGGTATTAATTTTTTTATGCCTTCTGTTTTGCTCTATATTAACTGTTTGATGTATCTGTTCCAACTTGTTGTTTAATTTCTTCAAATACTGTGATCATGTTGTTGATAGCTTAGTCTTGAATCTTTATCAGGGTACTTCTGATAAAGACATAAAGTTGTTTCGTTATCCATTGCAATTGTTTATTAGTTAATACTGTTAAAAAATTTCTAATTTGCGGAAAGTTTCTTCCTTGCTCATTCTTGTCTTGGTCTAGGCGGGCATCCCAAATTGTTGCTGATGTCTCGTTGTGGTGAAGTGCGATACTCCCTCTGTAGAAAAATGTAGGGTGCCCATGTATTTCGAGATTCAAAGTTTGTAAATTTTGACCAACTAGTCCAACAATAATATATTATATGATATAAAAGTGATATCATTGTATTTGTAGTTAAAAGCATTTTCTTATGATTATGATTTCGTAGCTATGAACAAAGTACTGTAAAAAAAAATTAACGGTTAAAGCTCAATCTTGGAGGCTACACCAAGTTAAACCACGCCTTATATTTTTCTAGAGGGAGTAGTTAATTTGGTGTCGTTAGTTTTAACTTCTATTTTCTTTGAGGCTTACTTTACATACTTTCTTGTCCATAAAAGTGATGAACGTGAGGCGCTTTCTATGACACTATGACTGTTAGTATGTCTCCTAATTTTAGGATTAGTTTGATGTGTGCTTACGTTCTTTTCCCATTGCCATGTCAATGTGCCCATGCCCAACAAGTCAGATTTTTTTAAAAAAAATAATACATTTTTTTACTCAGATTGTAAAAATATACCTCGATCTTAAAAAATTGCAAAAATATACCTTTGTCGCCTTTTTAGAAGGCGAGAGGGAAATGTCACCTGTTCTTTGATATGGCGACAGGTCCCCTAACCTGCAGTCAGTTTCTAAATAAAATCATAACTTTTAATATGATCTCGGATGGAGATGAACTTTGTATGAAAATTGTAGCTGTCGACGAGATCTACAACTTTGGTATACAGTTTTTTTTTTCATTTGAATCCATTTAGATGGCCAAAAACGGGATAGAAGGTTTAGATCTAAAAATCAGATCTGAAATTTCTACCCAGTTTTTGGCCATCTAAATGGATTCAAATGAAAAAAAATTTATACCAAAGTTGTAGATCTCGTCGAGAGCTATAATTTTCATATAAATTTCATCTCCATCCGAGATCATATCAAAAAGTTACGTTGGTGTGGTGGTCAGTCGCCCGTTCAAGAGGCGACACGTGGCTCTGTCGCCCTTTGAACGGGCGATATTTCCCTCTCGCCTTCTCAAAAGGCGACAAATGTATATTTTTGCAATTTTTTGAGATCGAGGTATATTTTTGCAATTTGAATAAAAAAATGTATTATTTAAAAAAAAAATCCAACAAGTCACAGCAACAGTGTTGCTGAGTGTTCTTTGTACTTATCTGAGGTAGATATTTCTTCATAAAAGACTTGGGGCTGATTAGTTGAAATCTATACATATACAAATAATCTGTTCTAATACATTATTCGTGGTGAATAAATGTTTTGCCTTCTTTTTGAAAATCCCTTGTACTTATCTTGCTCTTTGTATACCAGAACATGTGGGATAATAGTAAGATTCCCACAGGTCGCTATCATTTAGATCCTTAGCTAAATTTTAATGTGATTAGAACAAGTAGTTTTGTGTGTGTTTAGCTGCTTTAGTGATTGAATTTGATTGTTTTGGGAATATTATTCTGACTTCTTTGGATGAGGTATAAGGTGTTTCTTTCAACGATGACACAAATTTTGTCTTTTGGTACTGTTGACGTCAAAAACTTGAAGTAGGGTTTCGACAAAGAAGACACCGCACGAACACCGTTCAAGAGCGTGCGGTCGATTTGACTCAGAATCGACAAGGTGAAAAATATAAAATTCACTCAAGCCGATCGTTGGGATCAATCGGCTTAGACTCAATCGACTTGAAGCCGATCAAGATCAAAGTATCAGAATAGATCTAATTAGCCGATTAAGGCTAATCAGAGGATAAAATTCTCTCAAAGCCGATCGTAACGATCAATCAGCTTAAACTCAATCAGCTTGAAGCCGATCAAGATCAAGGTATCAGAATAGATCTAATTAGCCGATTAAGGCTAATCAGAGGATAAAATTCTCTCAAAACCGATCGTAACGATCAATCGGCTTAGACTCAATCACTTGAAGCCGATTAAGATCAAAGTAACAGGTAAGTCCAACTAGCCGATTAAGGCTAATCGGAGGATAAAGCGGATCGATTCGAAGAAGGCGATGCGCAACAAAATCGTAATAAATCAAACACGGGCGTAATTTGAAGAAGATCAACAATCGGCGATCGCAACTTTATTGATCGAGATCGAATTACAAAGACTAAATTACAAGAACTACTCCTAGTCGACGGAAAAGTAGATGAAAAGTAGACGCGAATTGGTTGGTTGGCTCGCGCCTTTTACGATCACCTCTAGACCTCTTTTATAGCCATTGGCGATAGAGTCTGGTACAACACGTTAGGAATAGAATCCGTATCGGCCTCTATTTGGAGGTGCTTTCCTTAACAACTTGTTTTGTTTCCAAATATCTTGATCCGTTATCCAATCGTATCTTGTTGATCTTAGACTGCCGATTTTGACCCTATCTACCAAATTTTGGTGCAAACATATGCCCCCTATTTTTGGGAGATAACATGTTATCTTCAAAAATTTTCATCATCGACTTGAACATATATTTTCTTACCATAGCCAAATTTTTAACTGCATCGAGTTAATTTGGCTTTCAGGTCGGTAATCGGCCAACTCGTATATTCGTATTTGAGTTTTAGCCAATCAATACCTAACGATTACCTTGGACAAACCGACGACACTACACGATCTCACGTTGATCCCTTACCAAATCGGCTATCACGGTGACGCGTGGTATGATTTTCAGACTAGATCGGCCGTCGAACAAAAATCATTGGCGAATCCGGTTTTTCTTCCACTCTTTTCTCGCAATCTTAATCGGATGAAGCTCATTAAAAGTTTTATCCTTCGCTTTTCTTGTTTAGCTTCCTCATCTCTTGGGTCCTTAGCGCTCGTGTCTTCTTCTTTGTGATCGGCTTAAACACGAGGACACCATCTCGGCTTTAGTTCGATCGACTTACATATTTTTCCTAACAGATCCATACTAGCGCAGATGTTAGACCCTTCATCTTGGTCTTGTTTTCGACTTATGGTCGGCTTAGAAATTCTATCTTTAGCCGACTATCGCTGCTTATCACCTTGACATGGGTAATACCGCATCGGACATGTGTTTGGTGATGGCAAAGCTAATCTCCTCTCCCAACAAAATTGCCAAAAGGGCACCGTTGGTGAGCTCTTTCAGGCCGCTTGGCGATATTCATTAACCTACGATGTGGAGGACTTCGTCGTGGCCTTTCATTCCTTCTTTAATATTTTGCTAGTAGTTGGGAAAAAGTGGGCCGACTTACGTAGACGGCTACGAGTGGCAATGCTCTCTCAGCCTGATAACTCTTTGGTGTGATTGTTTTAGAAAAATTTCCTTCACGGTCGGCTTTTATTTGTATAGAGCCAACAGTAATCATGAGTGTCTTATTGCCATCAGAATTTGATTGTACATCGGCTTGAGCGTGTCATTTTATAGCCGATGATATATGAATTTGATCCTTAGGCTCTGCATCTTGTGTCGGCTTTTCCTTCTTTTTAGAGCAATGAACCATGTTAATTGGAAAAGGATCAGCGTCCAACTCCATCGTCGGCTCTTCTGCAAATTTTAGTTGGTCATCCTCTATAGCCGATTGTATCTTGTCTTTGTTATTCTTCAATTCATCTTTGAAGCCGTTATCATCGGAGAAACGGCTTTCTTGAGCCGATACTCATTTGTAGAGATGACTTAAATTGGTGAATTCACCTTGCTGAATTTTTCTCTTAATGGGGTATCAACCCGAAAGCTAAATCGCCAACCGATTATCGAGCGAGGTAACACTAAAACACCTATTTCTTACTTCTCGAATCTCTTAACATAATCATTTACCGATTCCCAGTCTTACATTGGGATGTAACTTAGATCTAAAATCCCGAGTTCAATTGGGAGAAAAATACTCATGGAATCGGCTTTCCAAATCGTTCCAAAATGAACCGAATTTGGAGGTAAACTAGTAAACCAAGTGAAAGCGACTCCGATAAAGACAAGGGAATAATCTAATTTTCACTCGTCGGATCGAGCCTGCCGCCACATCGAGCGATAAAGCGTCCGAGCGTGCTCTAAGGTCGTGGTGAATTATTCCCTAAAATTTGGCAAAATCGGGAACTTTAAAATCATGTGGATATTGCATGCAATCTATATAATCCGGATCGACTTTCTATATCCAATGACTCTACCCTTTGGTCAGAAGCGAATTGATCTACCAACACGGCAGAAATTTGGTCACCCAATTAATGTTGTTAGCCGACAACATATCGGGCTCGCCAATGAATACTATTCGCCCCGAGTGCAAACTCGGCCGTCGATAGAGCGAGTAAATGATTTTGTTGGTTTTGCTCATACCGTCGTACCTCCTAGCCGGTGGTTCTCGTGACAGGACAAAGGGCTCTGCGTAGGTTATCACCTTATGAGGACCGATTCACGCGGAATCGGCTCTTGGTATTGTACGTGCCTAATTTGTTCAGTCGGCTGTGAGACCGATTGTGGAAAAATATTAAACGGAGTTGACGGCGGCAAAGTAGCCGACACGTTTAGTTTAGCGGCATCAGTGTACGCCTGATAATGTGTTACCTCACTCGGCCGAGGATCTCGTGGTAGCATGATGGTAGGTTGAGTCGGCATCATAGTGGGGAGTGGAGTTGTAGCCGATGGTTTAGGATCGGCTGACGTACTCTGCGTATTTTGCGCTATTGAAAAAGCAGGATAGCTTGGTAGAGCTTGCATCGGGTCAAGCAGACTCCCAGATGATGCCAATTCTTGAGCGATTGTCTTCACACTATTCGCAATCATCGGCTTCAGCGTTGTAACAAGAGCCGATGATTGGTTTACAGCGTGATGTATAGATTGATTAATCATAGCCGATAATTCGGCTTGAGCGGTAGGTATGAACTTACCGGACCATCCGTGATGCTGCATTGCAAAGGGCATTGGTATCGGCAGCGATCTTTTGAGTGACGCCACATCTAGTCTTCGATAGCAATTCAAAGATCATCTCTTCTAGAGCGACCTTTTGATCTTCAATTTCTTTGCGTTGCTCCGGAGTTAAATCATCCATCGTTGGGACGATTATAGCTTCGGCGCTGAGATCGGATGGTGGAATTGATTTGCTTGATGCTGCCATCTGGTCCCACCGGGCGTGCCAAGAGTGTGTTGACGTCAAAAACTTGAAGTAGGGTTTCGACAAAGAAGACACCGCATTTAACACCGTTCAAGAGCGTGCGGTCGATTTGACTCATGCAGACAAGGTGAAAATATAAAATTCACTCGAAGCCGATCGTTGGGATCAATCGGCTTAGACTCAATCGACTTGAAGCCGATCAAGATCAAAGTATCGAATAGATCTAATTAGCCGATTAAGGCTAATCGAGGATAAAATTCTCTCAAAGCCGATCGTAACGATCAATCGGCTTAAACTCAATCACTTGAAGCCGATCAAGATCAAGGTATCGAATAGATCTAATTAGCCGATTAAGGCTAATCGGAGGATAAAATTCTCTCAAAGCCGATCGTAACGATCAATCGGCTTAGACTCAATCGACTTGAAGCCGATTAAGATCAAAGTAACGAGGTAAGTCCAACTAGCCGATTAAGGCTAATCGGAGGATAAAGGCGGATCGATTACGAAGAAGGCGATGCGCAACAAAATCGAATAAATCAAACACAGGCGTAATTTGAAGAAGATCAACAATCGGCGATGCGCAACTTTATTGATCGAGATCGAATTACAAAGACTAAATTACAAGAACTACTCTAGTCGACGGAAAAGTAGATGAAAAGTAGACGCGAATTGGTTGGTTGGCTCGGGCGACTTTTACGATCACCTCTAGACCTCTTTTATAGCCATTGGCCGATAGAGTCCTGGTACAACACGTTAGGAATAGAATCCGTATCGGCCTCTATTTGGAGGGTGCTTTCCTTAACAACCTGTTTTGTTTCCAAATATCTTGATCCGTTATCCAATCGTATCTTGTTGATCTTAGACTGCCGATTTTGACCCTATCTGCCAAATTTTGGTGCAAACAGGTACCTTAGATTTTTCATGGTCTTCTCACATCTATCACGTGTAGAATAGCACTGTCTTTTATTAGTTATTTCTCCTTTTTTTTTAATTTTCCCTTTCAACTTCCAACTCCCAAATTGGACTGGATCATGTGGAACAAAAAAACAACGACAATTTAAATTTGCCCTGCTATTTGTGATCTTGTCCCTGTTTAGGAACTTTCATGCTGACAACTGAGTAAACTCAACCCATTGAGCTGCAGTTTAGGAGTTCACAAGTGTAATTGGAGTTCCTGACTGGGGTGGTGTCTTATGAAGAAAATGCATGCTGCAACATAGATTAGATACTAACAATACGCAAGAAGTAATAACTGTAGACAGCACTCACCTAATCACCTGAATGCACCGGGGACCTTATAGATCTTATCAGAAATTTATATGGCTTACAAATCCAGAAACGAATGCAACATCTGATTTTGCATGATTGTATAAGATGCAGTTGACACTCGCTGCTCTTATTCAAAAGGAAAGAAGGAAATTCTAGCTTTGCATTATGTGATGGAAATTTTACTACAAGTATCTCTGTTACAACTTCTACTATGTCAGAACATTTGCAGGTGCTAATGGATGCTTGCAAAGTAGGGACTTCTGGAAATAGTGTTTTTAGTTATCTATTCATAGTTGCTTATGAGTTTAAGGTCCTGCTGAATGCTTATGGAGTTGTGAGTTGTTGACTCTGAGCCTTTATATCCAATGTAGACATTCCTGAGGAGTAGAGAAGTTGGAGAATTCTTGAGTGGGGCATTGGCTGGTGCTATGGCTAAAGCTGTTCTTGCTCCTCTAGAAACTATCAGGTATTCATTTTACTTTCATCTGTAAATTCATTTATGCACTTTAGTACGTTTGGCTTCTTTTCTGATTATAATAAATTAAGGTTCAATTGGTGGAATGAGTAAATAAGGCACCAGGCACTTATTTGTTTTGCTTATCCTACTCTTATCGCTGCACCCGAGGGGATTCGAGGAAGTTCATATCATGAAAGTGAAAGTTTGTACTTACTTGAAAGCCATAGATTTTCTTAATCCACAAGTTGAGCTTGATTTATCATTATTTTTCTTGGCGTTGTAACTGTCACATGCACCCTTTTCTGAATTGGAATAGCATAATCTGAAGATAATTGCTGCTCCTTCACTTATTAACAGTGACACATATTTGATCTAACGAAGGGCTTGTATGAAATTAATGTTTATTTGCGAAATAAAGTGAAGTGGTAATGCATTCTTGTTGTGCTTTGGCTGCAGATGGAGGTTTTAGTCTTCACTGTAAAACATCTGTTGACGTCAAAAACTTGAAGTAGGGTTTCGATAAAGAAGACACCGCATTTAACACCGTTCAAGAGCGTGCGGTCGATTTGACAGATGCGACAAGGTGAAAAATATAAAATTCACTCGAAGCCGATCGTTGGGATCAATCGGCTTAGACTCAATCAGCTTGAAGCCGATCAAGATCAAAGTATCAGAATAGATCTAATTAGCCGATTAAGGCTAATCGGAGGATAAAATTCTCTCAAAGCCGATCGTAACGATCAATCACCTTAAACTCAATCGACTTGAAGCCGATCAAGATCAAGGTATCGAATAGATCTAATTAGCCGATTAAGGCTAATCGAGGATAAAATTCTCTCAAAGCCGATCGTAACGATCAATCGGCTTAGACTCAATCGACTTGAAGCGATTAAGATCAAAGTAACAGGTAAGTCCAACTAGCCGATTAAGGCTAATCGGAGGATAAAGCGGATCGATTACGAAGAAGGCGATGCGCAACAAAATCGAATAAATCAAACACAGGCGTAATTTGAAGAAGATCAACAATCGGCGATCGCAACTTTATTGATCGAGATCGAATTACAAAGACTAAATTACAAGAACTACTCTAGTCGACGGAAAAGTAGATGAAAAGTAGACGCGAATTGGTTGGTTGGCTCTGGCGACTTTTACGATCACCTCTAGACCTCTTTTATAGCCATTGGCGATAGAGTCTGGTACAACACGTTAGGAATAGAATCCGTATCGGCCTCTATTTGGAGGGTGCTTTCCTTAACAACTTGTTTTGTTTCCAAATATCTTGATCCGTTATCCAATCGTATCTTGTTGATCTTGGATCGCGATTTTGACCCTATCGCCAAATTTTGGTGCAAACATATGCCCCATTTTGGGAGATAATATGTTATCTTCCAAAAATTTCATCATCGACTTGAACATATATTTTCTTACCATAGCCAAATTTTTAAGCGCATCGAGTTAATTTGGCTTTCAGTCGAATCGGCCAACTCGTATATTCGTATTTGAGTTTTAGCCAATCAAGACCTAACGATTACCTTGGACAAACCGATGCACACTACACGATCCACGTTGATCCCTTACCAAATCGGCTATCACGGTGGCGGGTGGTATGATTTTCCAGACTAGATCGGCCGTCGAACAAAAATCATTGGCGAATCGGTTTTTCTTCCTCCACTCTTTTCTCACAATCTTAATCGGATGAAGCTCATTAAAAGTTTTATCCCTTCGTTTTCTTGTTCACCTTCCTCATCTCTTGGGTCCTTAGCGCTCAAGTCTTCTTCTTTGTGATCGGCTTAAACACGGAGGACACCATCTCGCTTTGGTTCGATCGACTTACATATTTTTCCTAACAGATCCATACTAGCGCGATGTTAGACCCTTCATCTTGGTCTTGTTTCGACTTATGGTCGACTTAGAAATTCTATCTTTAGCCGACCATCACGCCTATCACCTTGGCATGGGTATCTGCATCGGACATGTGTTTGGTGATGGCAAAGCTAATCCCTTCTCCCACAAAATTGCCAAAAGGGCACCATCGGTGAGCTCTTTCGAGGGCGCTTGGCGATATTTATTAAGCGGCGATGTGGAGGACTTCGTCGTGGCCTTTCATTCCTCCTTTCATATTTTGCTAGTAGTTGGGAAAAGTGGGCCGATCAGATCGGCTACGTGAGTGGCAATGCTCTCTCGGCTGATAACCCTTTGGTGTGATTGTTTTAAAATTTCCCTTCACGGTCGGCTTTTATTTGTATAGAGCCAACAGTAATCATGAGTGTCTTATTGCCATCAGAATTTGATTGTACATCGGCTTGACGTGTCATTTTTTTAGCCGATGATATATGAATTTGATCCTTAGGCTCTGCATCTTGTGTCGGCTTTTCCTTCTTTTTAGAGCAATGAACTATGTTAATTGGAAAAGGATCAGCGTCCGGCTGCATCGTCGGCTCTTCTGCAAATTTTAGTTGGTCATCCTCTATAGCCGATTGTATCTTGTCTTTGTTATTCTTCAATTCATCTTTGAAGCCGTTATCATCGGAGAAACGGCTTTCTTGAGCTGATACTCATTGAAGAGATGACTTAAATTGGTGAATTCACCACGAATTTTTCTCTTAATGGGGTATCAACCTGAAAGCTAAATCGCCAACCGATTATCGTGCAGGTAACACTAAAACACCTATTTCTTACTTCTCTGAATCTCTTAACATAATCATTTACCGATTCCCGGTTTTACATTGGATGCCGAACTTAGATCTAAAATCCCGAGTTCCGCATCAGGAGAAAAATACTCATGGAATCGGCTTTCCAAATCGTTCCAAAATGAACCGAATTTGGAGGTAAACTAGTAAACCAAGTGAAAGCGGCTCCGATAAAGACAAGGGAATAATCTAATTTTCACCGTCGGATCGGTGCCTCGCCACATCGAGCGATAAAGCGTCCGACGTGCTCTAAGGTCGTGGACCGAATCATTCCGTAAAATTTGGCAAAATCGGGAACTTTAAAATTATGTGGATATTGCATGCGATTTATATAATCCGGATACGGCTTTCTATAGCCGATGACTCTACCCTTTAGTTGTAAGCCGAATTGATCTCTCAACACGGCAGAAATCTGGTCAGCCGAATTAATGTTGTTAGCCGACAAGACCTCGGGGCTCTGCCAATGACTAATATTCTGCCCCCCGAGTGCAAACTCGGGCTGTCGGTTAGACTGAGCCGACGGATTTTGTTGGTTTTGCTCATACCCATCGTACCTCCTAGCCAGTGGTTCTCGTACAGGGATAAAGGGCTCTGCGTAGGTTATCACCTTATGAGGGACTGGATTCCTGGGCAGAATCGGCTCTTGGTATTGTACGTGCCTAATTTGTTCAATTGGCTGTGAGACCGATTGTGGGAAAATATTAAACGGAGTTGACGGCGGCAAAGTAGCCGACACGTTTAGTTTAGCGGCATCAGTGTACGCCTGATAATGTGTTACCCCACTCGGCCGAGGATCTCGTGGTAGCATGACGGTAGGTTGAGTCGGCATCATAGTGGGGAGTGGAGTTGTAGCCGATGGTTTAGGATCGGCTGAGGCACTCTGTGTATTTTGTGCTATTGAAAAAACAGAGTAACTTGGCAGGACTTGCATTGGGTCAAGCAGACCTCCAGATGATGCCAACTCCCGAGCTATAGTTTTCACGCTATTCGTGATCATCGGCTTAAGTGCCGCAACGAGAGCCGATGATTGATTTATCATAGCATGGTGCACAGATTGATTTATCATAGCCGATAGTTCGGCTTGGGCGGGCAGGTATTGACTTACCGAACCGTCGGTGACACCTGCATCGCCGAGTGGATTGAGCGTCGGCAAAGCGGTCCTCTGCGTGACGCCACGCCGGGTTTTTTGGTAACAACCCAAAGATCATCTCCTCCAGCGACTTTCGATCTTCAATTTCCTTGCGCTGCTCTGTCGTTAAATCGTCCAACGTGGGGACGATTATAGCTTCTGTGTTGAGATTGGATGGCGGAATTTCTTTACTTGATGAATCCATCGGTCCCACCGGGCGTGCCAAGAGTGTGTTGACGTCAAAAACTTGAAGTAGGGTTTCGATAAAGAAGACACCGCATTTAACACCGTTCAAGAGCGTGCGGTCGATTTGACAGAATCGACAAGGTGAAAAATATAAAATTCACTCGAAGCCGATCGTTGGGATCAATCGGCTTAGACTCAATCGACTTGAAGCGATCAAGATCAAAGTATCAGAATAGATCTAATTAGCCGATTAAGGCTAATCAGAGGATAAAATTCTCTCAAAGCCGATCGTAACGATCAATCAGCTTAAACTCAATCAGCTTGAAGCCGATCAAGATCAAGGTATCAGAATAGATCTAATTAGCCGATTAAGGCTAATCAGAGGATAAAATTCTCTCAAAGCCGATCGTAACGATCAATCGGCTTAGACTCAATCAGCTTGAAGCCGATTAAGATCAAAGTAACAGGGTAAGTCCAACTAGCCGATTAAGGCTAATCAGAGGATAAAAGCGATCGATTACAAGAAGGCGATGCGCAACAAAATCGAATAAATCAAACACGGGCGTAATTTGAAGAAGATCAACAATCGGCGATGCGCAACTTTATTGATCGAGATCGAATTACAAAGACTAAATTACAAGAACTACTCCTAGTCGACGGAAAAGTAGATGAAAAGTAGACGCGAATTGGTTGGTTGGCTCTGGGCAGCTTTTCTGATCACCTCTAGACCTCTTTTATAGCCATTGGCCGATAGAGTCTGGTACAACACGTTAGGAATAGAATCAGATCGGCCTCTATTTGGAGGGTGCTTTCCTTAACAACTTGTTTTGTTTCCAAATATCTTGATCCGTTATCCAATCGTATCTTGTTGATCTTGGACTGCCGATTTTGACCCTATCTGCCAAATTTTGGTGCAAACAACATCATTACAATGTTTTAAATTTATAAAAACTTATTTCCAATGTGCTACTGTTGAAGTATGTAGTTCATCGACTGTCAACTACCCTTTGTCACCATGTATACACTGAAACATCCATGCACCTCGATGATCTACAATTAATTGGTGGCAGTTGCCATTGATTGGGAGAAATATTGAAAGTGCTTCAGTTCTAAACCCTCTCTTTAGCTTCATAACAAACAAATAATGTCATACTGTCTGATTGATTTTCAGGACAAGAATGGTTGTTGGAGTGGGATCGAAACAGATTTTTGGTAGTTTTCTGGAGATCATCGAACAAAATGGCTGGCAAGGACTTTGGGCGGGCAATACAATAAATATGCTCCGCATTATTCCGACTCAAGCACTTGAGCTTGGCACATTTGAGTGTGTAAAAAGGAGTATGACATCTGCACAAGGGAAATGGCAAGAGGATGGGTGCCCAAACATACAACTCGGTAGTTTGAAAATCGAGCTGCCACTTCACTTATTGTCTCCAGTTGCTATTGGTGGTGCAGCTGCTGGAATAGTTAGCACCTTAGTGTGCCATCCTCTTGAGGTTCTTAAGGTACTTCAGAACCTACTCTGAATTTACAGGCTAAACTATTTCTTGACTTTTCTGGCTGTTGAAATTCTCATGGATGCTATTCATGACATATTTCCTTTTTTATTGAACTGTATTTTTTACAGTTGTATTTCCAAATCAGTGCCAAGTACTGATGAACCTCATAATAGCTTTGTGTAGCCTCAATATAATGTGATGATTTTTTGGACCCTTGTGCTGACAAACCATTTCTCCTTGTACTGATGTTCTATCACAGGATCGCTTGACTGTCAACCGTGAGGCTTATCCCAGTATCACCCTTGCCTTCAATAAGATATACCAAATTGACGGCATTGGTGGTCTCTATGCTGGCCTATGCCCAACATTAGTTGGCATGCTTCCTTATAGCACATGCTACTATTTCATGTACGAGACGATCAAGACTTCTTACTGCCGTGCACATAAAAAGAAGTCTTTGACCCGTCCTGAGCTACTAGCTATTGGAGCTATTTCAGGTCAGGATTCAGCACCACCTATAATGTTCACTTGTTTCACCTGCTGTTTACCAGTTTCTTGAAAATCCTGGGAACTGGGGCCTTCCAGATTCACGTGAAGTTTGGCATTTGAGTAGGCGATCTTTTCACATGTTGCTGTTGGGTCTTCTAGGCCTTACTGCAAGTACAATCAGCTTCCCTCTGGAAGTGGCAAGGAAACGGCTTATGGTCGGAGCCCTGCAAGGCAAATGCCCGCCCCACATGATCGCGGCCTTAGCCGAGGTGGTTCAAGAGGGGGGCCTCAAGGGACTTTACCGTGGATGGGCTGCGAGCTCCCTGAAGGTCATGCCGACATCCGGCGTTACCTGGATGTTCTATGAGGCATGGAAGGATATTCTTTTGGCTCCAAGGCTCCATACCTAGCATGCCTTAGATTCAACAAGGCAGGCACTGCTACAGAATAAATCTCTTGTGCTGTGTGGGATGTCCGATCCTTTTTCTTTCAAATCTCACACCTGCCAATTTTTTAGATAGAAGAGGCCATTATGTGCCAATGATTAGAACTATTAATTAATTGGGTTTAGCTAACCTGAATTGCCTAATTACCAGCAACTGTTGACAGATAGACACTACCTTTGAAGCCACGGGCTGAGAGCTATGCATTACCCCCCCCCCCCCCCCCAACCCACCAAAAAAACACACACACACTCCACCACCACCAGCATTGTTGTTGTGAAATTCCCTCAGTAATGGTACATAATTTAGATGCAATGTTTATGTGCCATGTGGCGTGTCCTTATTGAAAATTCCGATACATTGCATACATCAAAATGACAAATTGATTGTTGTCGGATGCATGCTGTCGTTTATCAGGAGTGAGACAGGATGAGGCGCAATCTCCAAAGATGGCCATTGTCCTCTGTAGCAGCTAAAAAACAAAGGGCTTTGCGCTCACTGAAACATTTTCCTATACTCCATATTAACATCCACCGTCCATCACTGATCACGCGGTCCAACTTCTCCTAATGGATGTACCTTACGTCGTTCCCGGCTCAAAGATAGTGAAAGTGATTACAAAGAATCGACAAATATATCATTCAGAGTAAGAGGACTTGCTTGCACTTCAGATTCAGAGCTTTCTCGTCTCAAACAAGAAGCAAGTATCTGGCAGATGTGTTTGCCACTTATGTCAGTCAAGTACACCTATAGTTTCTTCACATGAAAACGACCATGTTCTTGTTATTGTAATTTAGCTCTGGTGTTAACCTTTGCAGGGTGTTCTAAGCTCTAAAGCTCTCATATATTGCTGTATGGATGTCTGATACTCTGATGTATATACAGTATACTCCATGTTGCACCAGTGTTACTGTGCAATGCATCCTGTAGTAAACTAAACTACACGTCCAATTATATAATGCGTTACGTGAGTACTTACTTGACACAAGAAAGGCGCCATTTGTAGAGATAATGCACACGCGTACGTACTTACAAAGTACAAACGCCGGCCAGCCATGTTCCCTACCATCTCCACCCCGGCGACGGTCGCCGTCTCCGGAGCTGGTGCCGACGCCGAAGACGCCATTCTTGCAAAGCTTCATAACTCGCGAGCCGCCATCGTCTCGGTCTTGTTGGAAATATTAGGAATTTTCTCAATATTTTAATCCACAAAATTATGTAAATCATGATTAAACAAAGATGCAATTTTTGTTCAAAGCCAAAGGTACTAGATAACAAACTATCTATCTCATACGCAAAGACTAATGAACAAGAAATCAGCATGATTAAAACACGGTATAAGTTAATATACCCTTGAGCCGGTGCCACCGTTGGCGCAGCGCAGTGTAACATTCTCGTTCGCCATGACGGTGAAGTAGACGATCACAGTTGTCGCGATGAAGCCTTAGTGCGATGAAGCGGTTAATGCAGTGCAGACGCGTTGCGGTGCAGATGCGCTTCTAGGAACACTTTTTGAGCAGTCGCGTGGTCGCTCCCCAAAAACCTTATCGGCCTTCTATCTCGAGCAAGATCTCAAGAAGGGCGAGGTTCCGAGGCTCGCTCCTCTCGCTACTTGTGCGCGCAAGAAAGCAGAGGCGAAAATGCAAAGGACAGCAGCAGAGTCAAGCAGGTGAAGAAAAGCACAGCCGTGGCTCTCCTTATATAGCCTCGCGACATGCAACGGCAGAGCAGGAGTTACCGACCATCAACTCATGTAGCCGTTACGAATCGACGATCATTATGCGACCATCAACCACGTCCGTTATGTAATCGACGGCGCATCGCGGTCACATTGATCATGCGTTCTCGGTCATATTGACTATCAAAGCAAAACAAACCGCCCCGCCCAAAGACATCACGTCCCGGCACGGCACGGCTCGGCTGGCTGCAACGCGCTGCGCCGCGCGCCGCGTCACGCCACGTCTCGTCTCGTCTCGTCTCGTCTCGACTCGACTCGACTCGACTCGACTCGACTCGACACGCCACGCCACGCCACGCCACGGCTCGGCGGCGCGTAGCAGCAGCGTGTGGCATGCGATCTTTACCCTTTTCCACCATGCTAATTGAGACACACACAACTCAACTATTTAAGTTGGTCAAACCTTCTCTCAATTACCCATATGGTACTAAACCAGTTTCATGACTCCTAGTATTCTAATGGGCCTTTTGGAATTTCTATTAAATTAATTATGGGCCATCCCATAATAATCTAACAATCCCCACCAAATTTCAAAGGCACATTTGAAATACTCTCGATTCAATGTAGTTTGATATACCGGTTTTCGATGGAGACTGTTAAGTTGAACTTCCATCTAGAACAAAGGTTACGCTCATCCACAATCGAACAATGGACTATGCCTTGAATTGTGAGTTTTGTGCGAACAAGTTTCACCAAAGTCCTTATCGATACTAGGTCGCTAAATGCATCCCCTCGGTTTGGAGCTTATAAGTCATACTCCTTAGCCTTTCATGAGCCTCTAGAGACCACCCAATCTCATAAAGCGTGACTAGCGATCGAACTCATATAGGTGTATTCCTCATAAGATGTTCGTAGGACAACATCTCGCTTATCAAAGCCACTCGGAATACATTAAGGTATAACCAACCCGCCATACTGAGAATAGGAGAGTTATTGCATCTCAAGCGGAGTGGGCTAAGTCTGAAGTACTCTCCTCTCACCGAGTCACTAGCTTGTCTCAACATCCTAATTCACGGGATCTCGATCAAATAGGATGAGTTACCACTAAGACATGACTTTATGTGGGTCTCAAGCCCATCTCCTCGATGCTTCATCTATCACATTCCGTGATAGTCCCTTTGTAAAAGGATCGCCAAGTTTTTAGCCGTCTGGACATAGTCCAACGCTATAACTCGGAGTTTCTCATTTTCTGACGGACTTCAACCGCCTCTTAACGTGCCTTGATGACTTCATGTTATCCTTAGAATCATTTACCTTGACAATCACCGTCGATTGTCACAGTTCAAAAGAATAGCGAGCACCGCTTCTCAACTACCGGTAAGTCCTTCACAAGTTCACGCACCAATCGGCTTCCACGAGGCGGTATCTAATCTTGTGAGTTCTTCTTCCATTGTAGACCTCGTTAAGATGGTTTGCTTTCAAGACTTCCAGAAACGACTCCACCACCCAATGTGAACACATATCCACTTGTGGCTTTTATTTCATCGAGATCGGATATCGGTTTGAATCACTATAACCCTCAAGTACCCTAGGGTACCGGTATAGTGAATTCCATAACTTGATGTCCCTTTTAGATAGCGCATTACTCTCTCAAGAGCATGCCAATGATTATCTCGGGTTTGAAACAAACCGACTTAGTTTGCTCACGAAAGCGAGATATCGTGCCTTGTTGCACTAGCTAAATACATCAATGAACCAATGATTTGGGAATATCTCAATTGATCCTTTGCTATTCGTTGGTTCTTTCGTAATAGCACACTTGGATCATACGGCGTTGGAGCGGGTTTGCAATCCCTATAGCCAAAGCGACTCAACACCTTTTCCACATAATGGGATTTGCTCAAGAGTAATCCCACCGTCACCTTCTCTTAACAATTTAATGTTTAAGATGACATCCGCTACTCCCAAATCTTTCATTTCAAAGTTTTGGACAAGAAGTCCTTGACTTCCTTAATCACATTAAGGTTCGTCCCAAAGATCGATATGTCATCAACATACGACACATAATCACTCCTTCACCCCCACCATAGCAATAATACACACATTTATCGACTTCATTCACAACAAAGCGGCAGATGTTAAAGTTTCGTCGAACTTCTCGTACTGCTCGCTAGGTGCTTGCTTAAGGCCATACAAAGGCTTCAACAACCTACACACTTTTCCTTCATGACCCTTTACTACAAATCCATCAGGTGATCCATATAGATTTCCTCTTCCAACTCTCCATTAAGGAAAGCCGTCTTTACATCCATCTGATGGATGATCAGACCGTAGGAGGCGACCAAAGACAGTAGTACTCTATAGTGGTCAATCGGCAACAGTGAGTAAGTATCAAAGAAGTCCTCGCCTTCTTTCTAGGTATAACCCTTGGCCACAAGCCTTGCCTTGTACTTTTCAATCGTACCATCAGGCCTCAGCTTTTTCTTGAACACCCACTTACATCCTACAGGTTTACACTGTAGGATCGATATGGCCTAGAGGGGGGGGGTGAATAGGCAATTTCACAAATTCTTGCAATTTTAATTTACTAACTTATTTTAACGAGAGAAACTTATAGCAAGAGTAAAGCAGATATCAAGCAACAAACAAATACAGCGAAAGCAATAAAAGAGAAGATCTTTGGAGAGACAAAGAATTTATCCCGTGGTTGAGCCGCACTCTAATCACGTTGAAGCACTTCTTCCGAAGTTCAGCTTCTCCAAAGCTAGTCGCAGTAGCTCTGGTGTTCACTCGGGTAACTCTTTCACTTCTCCAGTGAGGTGAGTTCCAAACCTCTCACAAACACAGTTGCCTTCCACAAACACCTTTGGACAGTCGATTGTTTTACTTCCTCCAAGTGTCTAGGATCACCAAGATCCAAGAGTAATAAACCTCGCACAAGTTCTCGTCTCTTGGTTCACTATGCAAATCACAAAACTAGACACTTGCTTGGAGCTTACACACTTAGGGAAGTATGAAGATTTTTGTGTGAAAATGAAGCACTGAGACTCCTTTTGAGAATGAGAGCTATATGTCAATGCCAAAATGTAAGGAGTTCATGTATATTACAGGTAGATGGCTTAGGAAGTGCTTATATAGCCATTTTGAGTGAATATAGCCGTTACACCTGCTATAGTAGCCGTTGGACGTGTCAGATGTCAGAAACAACAGAAAAACACACGTAAATGGACTATGTATCAGTGCTTAGCGATACTGGGTATGTGTATGATGGATCAAATTTTCGAGTTCACGATGGACCAAATATTTTGGTCCGCAGTACATGGGTTGATCAAGAAGATGGTCTGGCATACAACTGGGAGATATATATGAGTATCAGACTAAGTGACTTGGTCCGTTACACATGACTTTCAAAAGATTTTGCTTAGACATAGAGATCTATGTACGCGGACCAAAATTTTGGTCCGTCATATATGGACTAAGAAACAAATTTGCGAGGATAGAGACACATGTATTTTGGACCAAAAATTTGGTCCGTGATACATGGACTTTAGAGAAGATAGATCTTGGCGAGAAGACACATGTACTTGGACCAAATTTTTGGTCCGTGTTGCATGGACTTCATGAAGATTTGTGCCAAGAACCTTTTCTATTATAGATATAAATTATCACGGCTTTTCAATCTAGCAACGGTTTTAAAGAAATTAAGCACAAATATTTTGTCCGTTTCGGAGTAGAAACTTCTTTTGAAGATAGAGAATACCCTCTTTCTTTTTTTTTGGTTTCGATTTAAAAGAACATCGAGATTTAGTCCGACCAACACTTGTGCAGGAAAGGAATGCGGACCAAATCTTTTGGTCTGCTGAGAACAGAAAACCTAGGACATCTTTGGTCCGATCTTGAGGAGTGAAAAATGCATGTATCTTAGGACCAAAAATTTTAGTCCGTCATACATAGGCGAGCTTCGACTAAGATGATTTTCAGGAATGTTTGTCAGAATATGAGGATATGAAAGCGAGTATATTTTAATCGAAAAGCAGATGTATAAAGGAAGTTTTGACAAAGAATAGATTCAAGGTTTGCAATGATGAAGAATATAGATAGGAAATTTTTGGTCCGTTGAACTGAAAGGTATATTTTCAAGAGGGTAAAGATTTAGTATCTTTTGCTCCAAGTGGTGCAGTTTTGCCTTTGCCTAACAAACTATTTCCTTGTGCAAAGTCCCTCTTTTGGACAGACTATACAAAACAAAACACCTACGCTATTTGACTTAGAACACTTTCCAAGTCATAAATTATAAATCAAAAGCCTTAATCTTGTTGTCCCAGCTTATCTCATCATAAGTTCCAGCTCACTTTCTTTAGGCTTTGAATATTACTAACTTAGTCATCAATACCAAAACCATAACAATATAAAAATAAAATTGAGGGGTGCCTAGATGCTATCATACACCCATATGGACGTTCAACAACTTCCCAAGTTCCATTGCTCAAGATGGAATTCATCTCACTCTGGACCGCTTCCTTCCAATAGTCAGCGTCCTGAGATGAATAAGCCTCCTCAATGGTTCTTGGAGTATCATCCACTAGATATACAATTAAGTCATCACCAAAAGACTTTGTAGTCCTTAGTCTCTTACTCTTACGAGTTACTTCATTGCCCTCATCTATTGGATTTTCCTCAAAAATGGGCTCAATTTGTATAGGAGTGGAAGGTTTAGGAGAGAAGATAGATTCTTGGCGGATGAGCTAAGTGTCTCTTTCATAGGAAATAAGTCCTCAAAGAATGTGGCATCATTGGACTCAAAAATTGTACCTTCATTCATATCGGTACTCAGATTTCACTATTAAGAATCTATATCCAATTTGTGAAAAGCATAACCAATAAAGACACAATCAACGGTTTTTGGTCCAAGTTTACGCTTCTTTGGGACAGAGCACATTCACTTTAGCCAAACAACCCCAAATGCGTAAATAGGAGAAATTTAATCTTTTCCTCTCCCATTCCTCGAATGGTGTGATTTCTTTATTCTTTGTAGGAACCTGTTTAGGACATGACATGCGATCAATATAGCCTCACCCCACCATCCCTTGGAAAGTCCATTGTTTCTAACATGGCGTTAACCATCTCGATTAGAGTACGGTTCTTTCTTTCGGCAACCCGTTTGATTGGGGCGAATAGGAGGCGTCCTCTCATGGATTATTCCATGTTCCTCGCAGAATAAATTAAACTCATTAGAAAAATATTCTCCACCATGATCTGACCTAACCCGTTTGATTTTTCTCTCAAGTTGGTTCTCAGCTTCAGCTTTATAGATCTTAAAATAGTGAAAAGCCTCATCTTTTGACTTTAATAAATACACATAGCAATATCTAGTAGAATCATCAATCAAAGTTATGAAATACCTCTTACCACCCTTTGTCAACTCCCCGTTCATCTCGCATAAATCGGTATGAACTAGTTCTAACGGTGCCAAGTTTCTCGCCTCTACTGCCTTGTGAGGCTTGCGAGGTTGCTTAGATTGCACACATACTTGACACTTAGAACCTTTGACTTGGGTAAAGTTTGGGATTAAATTCATACTGGCTAACCGCATCATGCAACCAAGATTAATATGACAAAGTCGTGAATGCCAAACATCAGTCTCATGATTACAAATATGATTCACAATTTTATTCATGTCCGTCAAAGACAAGCGGAACAAGCCTCCGCTCTCATAGCCTTTTCCAATAAAAGTTCCAATTTTAGAAACAACACATTTATTGGATTCAAAACTAGCTTAAAACCGTCTCTACACAATAGAGACCCACGACAAGGTTTTTATTTATCACGGCACGTGGTGCACGTTCCTCGATCGCACGACTTTTCTGAAGTAAACTTCAAGTCAAGCTGTGCCGACTCCACGTACAAGTGCTGCGACCCATTCTCCATCAACACGAGGTAGCCCTGCGACTGGTAAGAAGAGAATAAGGATCTGTCAAGACAAACATGTATATTGGCCCGTGTCAATCCACCAATCAGTGAGCGACATGCGATAGAGCGGTAGGTATTGAAACATACCCGGATGTTCCCTCCTCGATATTGCCAATAACAACGTTAGCGGACTTTTACGCTTATTGTCTTTGCGATCGGGGCAATCCTTTGCCCAATGATCGATACCATTACTGAACAAAGCGGTTTCCCTTTCCTTTATTCTTCTTCTTCTTGAAGCTAGTAGTTTGAGCGGCCTTGTTCTTGTTCTCGGGCTTTTGGACTTATTTTTATTCTTCTTGTTGAATTGAAAGATTTTCTTTTGTACCACATTGGCACTAGAACTTTCTTTCCCACGTATATCTTTTGCCTCGCTTTCTCCTCAACATTTAGAGACCCAATGAGACCGAAAGAACGTGAACTCTTGTCTCTTGTGTTTTAGAGTAGTGGCAAAATCCCTCCAAGAAGGTGGCGACTTAGCAATGATGCATCTGCCACAAACTTGTCGGGTAATGCACATGTAAAATTCTCAAGTTCTTTCAAAGCTTGAACCTCATGAGCTGTTCTACTACTGAGTGGTCATCAACCATCTTGTAGTCATGAAGCTGCTCCATGACATAGAGTTCTTTGCCGCGTCGGAGACTCGAATTTTGCCTCAAGTGCATCCCATATTTCTTTACTACTTGGCAAAATCATGTACACATCAACAAGATTTTCTCCAAGAATACTAATCACGGCGCCTCTCGAACAAGTTATCGCGGCCGTGAAGGCACTCTCTGCTCGGAGAGAGCCCACTCAGCCGTGGCTTGCCTTGCGCAGCGTGATGCACGTTCATGGCGATCAACCACAAAATCATCTTGGTGCGCATAGCGCTTGTAATTTGCGCCGTCAAATACTGATTGGCTTAAAAGCGGCAAATGAAACCGAGAGTTGTAAAATTCCTAGCATAAGGTTTTGGATTGTTGAAAATATTAGGAATTTTCTCAATATTTTAATCCACGAATTATGTAAATCATGATTAAACAAAGATGCAATTTTGTTCAAAGCCAAAGGTACTAGATAACAAATTATCTATCTCATACGCAAAGACTAATGAACAAGAAATCGGCATGATTAAAACACGAGTATAAGTTAATATACCCTTGAGCCGGTGCCACCGTTAGCGCAGCGAAGGCGTAATATTCTCGTTCGCCATGGCGGCCGAAGTAAGCGATCACGAGTTATCGCGGTGAAGCCTTAGTGCGATGAAGCGGTTGATGCAAAAGCGATGCGCTTCGGGAACACTTTTCGGCGATCGCGTGGTCGCTCCCCAACTCATGTAGCCGTTACCAGGAACCGACGATCATTATGCCAGCCATCAACCACGTCCGTTACGGTGGCGGCGGCGATCTGGTCACATTGATTCTGCGGTTACTGGTCATATTGACTACTGAAACGGCAAAACAAACCGCCCCCGCACATCACATCACGTCCGGCACGGCACGGCTGCGCCGACGTCACGTCACGTCACGCCTCGTCTACTTTTCGCACGCCACGCCACGCCACGGCCCGGCTCGGCTCGGCGCGCGCGCGCGTGTGGCACAGCCTTTACCCTTTTCCACCTTGCTAATTGAGAGACACACAACTCAACTATTTAAGTTGATCAAACATTCTCTCAATTACCCATATGGTACTAAACCAATTTCATGACTCCTAGTATTCTAATGGGCCTTTTGGAATTTCTATTAAATTAATTATGGGCCATCCCATAATAATCTAACAGGTCTTTACCACCTCGGCCGAGGCAGAAGTTGCCATCGAAGAGGCCGACGACCGCTTCAGTGACCTCCTGTCCAGCGCCTCGCCTTCTTGCTCCAACCTCCAGTCCCATGCCGTGGCGGCGCGGGCCATGTGCGCGCGCATCGACCGCGCTGGCCGAGGACCGCGCCGGCCAAGCCCCTCCTCGCATGTCAGGCCTGAGAAAACCTGGAGACTGAAGATTCATATGAGAAGGTTAATTCAGTTAGAGTGTGTTTGGTTGTCTGCGCCACTCTAGTTTGTCCCGTATAAGCTATTCAGGCTAAGTTTGGCCTGCATGAGTGGATGCAAGTTGAGTTGTTTGGTTGCTTGTTTATGCATCTCACGGGCCTGCATTGGACAGAAGCCCAATTTCTGTGTTTCCTCCATCCTGCATGAGTGGGTGCAATTGCATTCACCTGGCCTGAATGAATAAGAAACCAAACACGTGTCTAACAGATACAGTTGCATCCACTTATACGATTCAGACAACAAACACACCCTTAGTGGACGGCTGTGATTGGAAGATACCGGTTGGATTAAGTCTATCCCAGGGTTGAGATGCTAGAAGAAGGCATTATGTGAAGTTAACGGCTGAGATTGCTGGATACCGATTCTTGGACTCTGTTGACTGAGATTGATCACAGTAATTACTGTTTACCATTTAACCATTTTTCTTGTTACTGTTTCCGTCTGTTCTTTTGTCTTTAGCTGAGGTAAAAGAGCTCAGTTCGGGTATAAATACCATCTTGTAATGAGATCTGGTATGAGAGATCTTAATACAAGTTATGCTTGCTACTTTCCCCAATTAATTTTGCATATGTTCTTGTTCTATCTTTGCTATTTCCATCAATTTTCAATCTCTTTTAGTCCTAGCGATTTGGGGCCCTGATAGTGGTATCAGAGCAGTTCGATTCTTGGTCGCGATCAGATCGGTTGTTCCCTAAGTAGCGAAGGTTGGGGAAAAAAGGATTTCCCTGATAAAATTCCCAAGCTAGCTCAAGGAAACTTTGACCTGTTGATTGGTAAGTGTGGATTTGAGTGTGCAGTAACATAGAAGGTTGGGGAGGAAATTAGGATTTCTTCCTGTAAAATCCCAGATCTGTTAGGGAAGTATACAAGTCAAGTGGTGATGCCGAAAGTTGGAAAAGTTCCTGATGGTGATGTGGGTGTAGATTTGACGGTAGATGTTGAAGAGTTAAAATGGGAGTTGATAAATCTACAACAACAGATGGGGAAAATTTAGTTGTGGTAAAGGAGCAGATGGATCAGTTCTAGAGACAACTACAAGAAAATTCTGCTAAGATGGACCAGGTGGTGGAGATGCTTAAAAGCATTATGAACAAACCTAGGCATGTGGAAGTGGCTAGTAATATGTTAATCTGGATATTTGGTTTGGCACCTCTTGTTTAGCCATTCAATTTTGAGATCTTTATATGCTGGTTCATGAAAAAGGCTTCACGATTGCTGAGATTTGGGATGGAACTAATGTTAAATGCACTTTTAGACGGACCTTCTCTGATGTTTTGATGATTAGGTGGTTTAAGCTAGTGGAAGTGGCTAGTACTGTTAGGCTCTCCAATGAAAATGATACTTTGGTTTGGCAATATAGCAGCAATGGAGAATATTCGGTGGACTCTCTTTATGCTATTATTAATTTTAGAGGGGTTTTTCCCGTCTTCATTCCGGTGGTTTGGAAGTTGATTGTTCCCCCTAAAATTCAGTTCTTTCTTTGGCTTCTTTCTTATAACAAGTTAATGACTAAAGATAATTTGTTGAAAAGGGGGATGGATAGAGGAGTCTATTGTAGCTTATGTAATGAGAATGAATCTGTTAATCATCTTTTTTTTGAGTGTGTAGTAGCTAGAAATATTTGGGATATGGTTTGTGAATTCTTTGGTTTGAACATTGGCTATAATTTTGATTCAGAAGCTCGTTTTTGGCTTAGTAATAAGAAAAACGCGGCTTTGAATACCATTTGTGCTGCTGCTCTTTGGAGCTTGTGGACTAACAGAAATGATATGATTTTTCGTTGTCAGTGTTGGACAAATGTCAAAACAATATGGAGAAGATTTTTCAGGTCTTTGAGAGATTGGAGACCACTTTTCAGGGAGGATATGGTGGCCAAGCTGGATTGGTTTTGCAGCAGCCTGGAGAACAAACTTCGAATACCGTTTTCTTTGGGCTCTAGAACAATATAACTAAAAGTGGATTCCATTTGAATGAAGGCAAGGAGGAGAAACTCATTCCTGAAGACCTGAAGGTTGTTGCTGAGTTTGTTAGTAGCTTGGTTGATGGTAATATGTAGTTGGGTTCCTGGATGTTGAATGCTTGAAACTGTAATCGTGGAGTTTTTGTTTGTGGTTTTTAGTTTCTTGATCTAAACGTTTTTGTATTGCTACCTTTAGTTTCATTAATGGAACTGGGGGCATCAGGTCCTGATGTCCTTTTGATCTAAAAAACAGATCTATTGCGAGATCAACAACACCAACTGCACATATGCATGGAACTCCTGTCAGTGGACACTCATTTGCACCCAATACTCTCATAGGTAATTCCAATTATGACACTCCTATTCCTTTCAACATATACAATGGAGATAGTACTGCAACTGGAACTTTTGATGTCAGTATATATCCTTCGGTAATGGCCAATGGGACTTTTACTCCACAATTCAAATCCTCTAACCCGCCATATGTACCATTCATGCGACCTACCTATAAAAATCCACACTATCAACATAGTTATTTACCACAGGTCAGACAGGATTACCCAAGGGGTTATACACGAGCTAGAGTGCCTAAATGGCCGATACCTCAAAATGAAGACAGGAATCAATATACCAGTAACTTCAGTAAGGGTCCTAACTCCTAAGGTTGAGTTTCCTAAATTCGATGGTGACAATCCTGAAGCTTAGATCAGAAAAAACTGAGAAATGCTTTGAGTTGGGCAAGACCCCTGAAGAACAAAAGGTATTAGATCAGAAAAACTGAGAAATGCTCGTGGAGGCGGCGTACAACGTATTGGAGGCGCTGCACCGGCACGTCGAGGCACCACGCCGGGTGTGCGTGGACGCGGTGGCGTCACACGTCATGGCCATAAACGCCTATTGGTACATATACATGCGCACACGTGGCTCGGAGCTGGCGAAGCTGATCGGCGAGGAGACCATGCGGCGGCAGTATAAGCTTCGGCTGAGGTGGCGGCGTGGAACCCGCTCGTCCGGCTACTCGGCAGTGGCAGCTGTTAGATTATTATGGGATGGCCCATAATTAATTTAATAGAAATTCCAAAAGGCCCATTAGAATACTAGGAGTCATGAAATTGGTTTAGTACCATATGGGTAATTGAGAGAAGATTTGACCAACTTAAATAGTTGAGTTGTGTGTCTCTCAATTAGCAAGGTGGAAAAGGGTAAAGGCTGTGCCACAGCAGCTTGCGCCGAGCCGTGGCGTGTCGAGAGTGCGAAAGAGTGCGTGCGTCTTGGCCTTGAGCTAGTCCGGACGTGGCGGTGCGAACACCGTCGATTACTAATGCGGACGTCTTGATGGCGTCGATTACTAGTAGCGGTCGTTTGATGGCCTCTAAATGTCGCCGACGATTACCCTTCTGCGAGCCTATATATAAGGAGGCGTGGCTGTGTTTTATAGGCGAACAAATCTGCCTCTCTCTCAAGACTCGATGTTCCATTTCGGTCTTGCATTTCTTGTCTCCCCACCTCTGTTTTCTTGCGCGCACAAGTAGCGAGAGGGAGCGAGCCTCGGAACCTCGCCCTTCTTGAGATCTTGCTCGAGATAGAAGGCCGATAAGGTTTTGGGGAGCGACCACGCGATTGCTCAAAAGTGCTCTGAAGCGCGTCGCCTTGCATCAAGCGCTTCATCGCACCAACGCTTCAACTGCGACAACTGTGATCGTCTACATCGACCGTCATGGCGACGAGAATGTTACACTGCGCTTTGTGCCAACGGTGGCACCGGCTCAAGGGTATATCGTCTTATACCGTGTTTTTATCGATTTGATTTCTTGTTCATTAGCCTTTGCATATGAGATAGATAATCTGTTATCTAGAACCTTTGGTGTGAACTAGAAATGTGCAATTGTTTAAACATGATCTACATAATTTTGTGGATTAAAATATTGAGAAAATTCCTAATTTATCCAACAATCCAAAACCTTATCTTAGGAATTTTACAACTCTGGTTTATTTGCGCGCTTAAGCCAAGCTGTATTTGTGGCGCAAATTATAAGCGTTAGCGCGCCAAGATGATTTTGTGGTTGGCGCCATGAGCGTGTATCACGTTGCGCAAGGCAAGCCACGACTGAGTGGGCTCTCTCCGAGCGGAGAGTGCCTTCACACTCATGGATAACTTTGTTTAGAGGCGCCGTGATTAGCGTTTTGGGAGAAAATCTTGTTGATGTATATATGATTTTGCCAAGTGGTAAAGAAATGTGGATGCACTTGAGGCAAAATTCGAGTATCCGACGCAGCGATGAACTCTATGTCATGGAGCGGTTTCATGACTACAAGATGGTCGATGACCACTCTGTAGTAGAAACAGCTCATGAGGTTCAAGCCTTTGCGAAAGAACTTGAGAATTTTACATGTGCATTACCCGACAAGTTTGTGGCGGGATGCATCATCGCTGAAGTTGCCACCTTCTTGGAGGATTTTGCCACTACTCTAAAACACAAGAGACAAGAGTTCAGCGTTCTTTGGTCTCATTGGGTCTCTAAATGTTGAGGAGAAAGCGAGGCAAAAGATATATGTGGGAAAGAAAGTTCTAGTGCCAATGTGGTACAAAGAAAATCTTTCAATTCAACAAGAAGAATAAAAATAAGTCTGAAAAGCACGAGAACAAGAACAAGGCCGCTCAAACTACTAGCTTCAAGAAGAAGAAGAATAAAGGAAAGGAAAGCGCTTTATGCAGTAATGAGTGCGATCATTGGGCAAAGGATTGCCACGATCGTAAAGACAATAAGCGAAAAAGTCCGCTAGCGTTGTTATTGGCAATCTCGAGGAGGAACATCGGGTATGTTTCAATACCTACCGTTCTATCGTATGTCGTTCACTGATTGGTGGATTGACACGGGGCCAATATACATGTTTGTCTTGAGATCCTTATTCTCTTTTACCAGTCGCGAGGGCTACCTCCGTGTTGATGGGGAATGGGTCGCGAGCATTTGTGCGTGGAGTCGGCACAGTTGACTTGAAGTTTACTTCAGGAAAAATCGTGCGGATCGAGAGCGTGCATCACGTGCCCGCGATAAATAAAAACCTTGTCGTGGTCTCTATTGTGTAGAGATGGTTTTAAGCTAGTTTTGAATCCAATAAATGTGTTGTTTCTAAAATTGGAACTTTTATTGGAAAAGGCTATGAGAGCGGAGGCTGTTAAGCTTGTCTTTGTGGACATGAATAAAATTGTGAATCATGTTTGTAATCATGAGACTGATGTTTGGCATTCACGACTTTGTCATATTAATCTTGGTTGCATGATGCGGTTAGCGAAGATGAATTTAATCCCAAAATTTACCCAAGTCAAAGGTTTTAAGTGTCAAGTATGTGTGCAATCTAAGCAACCTCGCAAGCCTCACAAGGCAAAGAGAGGCGAGAAACTTGGCACCGTTAGAACTAGTTCATACCGATTTATGCGAGATGAGCGGGAGTTGACAAAGGGTGGTAAGAGGTATTTCATGACTTTGATTGATGATTCTACTAGATATTGCTATGTGTATTTATTAAAGTCAAAAGATGAGGCTTTTCACTATTTTAAGATCTATAAAGTGAAGTCGAGAACCAACTTGAGAGAAAAATCAAGCGGGTTAGGTCGGATCGTGGTGGAGAATTCTTTTCTAATGAGTTTAATTTATTCTGCGAGGAACATGGAATAATCCATGAAAGGGCGCCTCCTATTCGCCCCAATCAAGCGGGGTTGCCGAAAGAAAGAACCGTACTCTAAGCGAGATGGTTAATGCCATGTTAGAAAGCAGTGGGACTTTCAAGGAATGGTGGGGTGAGGCTATATTGATTGCATGTCATGTCCTAAATAGGGTTCCTACAAAGAATAAAGAAATTACACCATTCGAGGAATGGGAGAGGAAAAGATTAAATTTCTCCTATTTACGTACTTGGGGCTGTTTGGCTAAAGTGAATGTGCCTATCCCAAAGAAGCGTAAACTTGGACCAAAAACCGTTGATTGTGTCTTTATTGGTTATGCTTTTCACAGCGTTGGATATAGATTCTTAATAGTGAAATCTGAGTACGATATGTATGAAGGTACAATTTTTGAGTCCAATGATGCCACATTCTTTGAGGACTTATTTCCTATGAAAGAGACACTTAGCTCATCTGGCCAAGAATCTATCTTCTCTCCTAAACCTTCCACTCCTATACAAATTGAGCCCATTTTTGAGGAAAATCCAATAGATGAGGGCAATGAAGTAACTCGTAAGAGTAAGAGACTAAGGACTACAAAGTCTTTTGGTGATGACTTCATTGTATATCTAGTGGATGATACTCCAAGAACCATTGAGGAGGCTTATTCATCTCGGACGACGACTATTGGAAGGAAGCGGTCAGTGAGATGAATTCCATCTTGAGCAATGGAACTTGGGAAGTTGTTGAGCGTCCATATGGGTGTAAACACAGTAGGATGTAAGTGGGTGTTCAAGAAAAAGCGAGGCTGATGGTACGATTGAAAAGTACAAGGCAAGGCTTGTGGCCAAGGGTTATACCGAGAAAGAAGGCGAGGACTTCTTTGATACTTACTCACTGTTGCGGATGACCACTATTAGAGTACTCTGTCTTTGGCTGCCTCCTACGGTCGATCATTCATCGGATGGATGTAAAGACGGCTTTCCTTAATGGAGAGTTGGAAGAGGAAATCTATATGGATCACTGATGGATTTGTAGTAAAGGGTCATGAAGGAAAAGTGTGTAGGTTGTTGAAGTCTTTGTATGGCCTTAAGCAAGCACCTAGCGTGTACGAGAAGTTCGACAGAACTTTAACATCTGCCGGCTTTGTTGTGAATGAAGTGACAAATGTGTGTATTACCGCTATGGTGAGGGTGAAGGAGTGATTATGTATGCGTATGTTGATGACATATCGATCTTTGGGACAAACCTTAATGTGATTAAGGAAGTCAAGGACTTCTTGTCCAAAACTTTGAAATGAAAGATTTGGGAGTAGCGGATGTCATCTTAAACATTAAATTGTTAAGAGAAGGTGGCGGTGGGATTACTCTTGAGCAGTCCCATTATGTGGAAAAGGTGTTGAGTCGCTTTGGCTATAGCGATTGCAAACCTGCTCCAACGCCGTATGATCCAAGTGTGCTATTACGAAAGAACCAGCGAATAGCAAAGGATCAATTGAGATATTCCCAAATTATTGGTTCATTGATGTATTTAGCTAGTGCAACAAGGCACGATATCTCGTCTTTGTGAGCAAACTAAGCGGTTTGTTTCAAACCCGGAGATAATCATTGGCATGCTCTTGAGAGAGTAATGCGCTATCTAAAGGGACATCAAGTTATGGAATTCACTACACGGGTACCCTAGGGTACTTGAGGGTTATAGTGATTCAAACTGGATATCGATCTTGATGAAATAAAAGCCACAAGTGGATATGTGTTCACATTGGGTGGTGGAGTGTTTCTGGAAGTCTTGCAAGCAGACCATCTTAACGAGGTCTACAATGGAGCGAACTCACGGCATTAGATACGCCTCGTGGAAGCCGATCGGCTGCGTGAACTTGTGAAGGACTTACGGTGGTTGAGAAACCGGTGCTCGCTATTCTTTTGAACTGTGACAATCGACGGTGATTGTTAAGGTAAGCGATTCTAAGGATAACATGAAGTCATCAAGGCACGTTAAGAGGCGGTTGAAGTCTGTCAGAAAATGAGAAACTCGGAGTTATAGCGTTGGACTATGTCCGACGGCTAAAAACTTGGCGATCCTTTTACAAAGGGACTATCACGGAATGTGATAGATGAAGCATCGAGGAGATGGGCTTGAGACCCACATAAAGTCATGTCTTAGTGGTAACTCATCCTATTTGATCGGGATCCGTGAACTAGGATGTTGAGACAAGCTAGTGATTGGTGAGAGGAGAGTATACATACTTAGTCCACTCCGTTTGAGATGCAATAACTCTCCTATTCTCGTATGGCAGGTTGGTTATACCTTAATGTATTCCGAGTGGCTTTGATAAGCGAGAGATGTTGTCCTCTGAGAACATCTTATGAGGAATACACCTATATGAGTTCGATTGCTAGTCACAGTCTATGAGATTGGGTGATCTCTAGAGGCTCATGAAAGGCTAAGGAGTATGACTTATAAGCTCCAAACCGAGGGGATGCATTTAGCGACCTAGTATCGATAAAGGACTTTTGGTGAAACTTGTTCGCACAAAACTGTCAATTCAAGGCATAGTCCATTGTTGATTGTGGATGAGTGTAACCTTTGTTCTAGATGGAAGTTCAACTTAACAGTCTCCATCGAAAAACGGTATATCAAACTACATTGGGCGAGAGTATTTCAAATGTGCCTTTGAAATTTGGTGGGATTGTTAGATTATTATGGGATGGCCCATAATTAATTTAATAGAAATTCCAAAAGGCCCATTAGAATACTAGGAGTCATGAAATTGGTTTAGTACCATATGGGTAATTGAGAGAAGATTTGACCAACTTAAATAGTTGAGTTGTGTGTCTCTCAATTAGCAAGGTGGAAAAGGGTAAAGGTGTGCCACACGCATGTGAGCCGAGCCGAGCCGAGCCGAGCCGAGGCGTGGCGTGGCGTGGCGTGCTTGAGTCGAGTCGAGTCGAGTCGAGACGAGGCGAGGCGAGACGAGACGATGCTGCGTCTTGTGGCGCAGCGATCCGGGCGTGATGTGATGTGATGTGCGTGGTTGATGGTGGGTCATAACACCGTCGATTACTAATAACGGACGTCTTGATGGCGTCGATTACTAGTAACGATCGTTTGATGGCCTCCTAAATGTCGCCGCGATTACCCTTCTGCGAGCCTATATATAAGGAGGCGTGGCTGTGTTTTATAGACGAACAAATCGCCTCTCTCTCAAGACTCAGTGTTCCATTTCCAAGTCTTTGCATTTCTTGTCTCCCACCTCTGTTTTCTTGCGCGCACAAGTAGCAGAGGGAGCGAGCCTCGGAACCTCGCCCTTCTTGAGATCTTGCTCGAGATAGAAGGCCGATAAGGTTTTGGGGAGCGACCACGCGATCGCTCAAAAGTGCTCACGAAGCGCGCGCGATTGCATCAAACGCTTCATCGCACTAACGCTTCGCTGCGACAACCCGTGATCGTCTACATCGACCGTCATGGCGAACGAGAATATTCTGCCTGCGCCTGTGCCAACGGTGGCACCGGCTCAAGGGTATATCGTCTTATACCGTGTTTTTATCGATTTGATTTCTTGTTCATTAGCCTTTGCATATGAGATAGATAATCTGTTATCTAGAACCTTTGGCTGTGAACTAGAAATGTGCAATTGTTTAAACATGATCTACATAATTTTGTGGATTAAAATATTGAGAAAATTCCTAATTTATCCAACAGCAGCAGCTCTGGGGCGCCCAGGGCGTGGCCGCCGAATGAGGCGCGGGACAAGGCGGCGGCGTTCGCCCACATGCTCGAGGAGAGGTTGAGGAAGCACAGGGCCGAGTACAAGATACCGGACGGCGACCTCCGGGAACAGATCAAACTCGCGGCGGCCAAGGCGATGCGCGGCGCGTACGCTGGGTGGGTTCCTGAAGGCAAACGTGAAGGCGGTGACCAACGGCAGTCGGAAGTTCCTGCCGGTGGACGTCATCGAGGGGATGGTGAGGCGGGTGTTCGACGAGATGGGCGACAGCGTCGCCGGCAGCGTTGGCCGGGCGAGGAACTGCGGGAGTCGAGGGAGAGCGTCAATCTTGAGGGGTTTGAAGGTTAAGTCACCGAACACCATGGATTGGCGCCAACGCTGTATCGCTGATGAGCGTATCAATTTCAGAGTGAGATAAAAAGACACTTTCATAGCACAAATTTATTCGTCCAAATCTGTAGGAGATTGATGAGTGATTACCATGCAAACCGTAGTAGCAATTTGGAGATTGATCAAATTTGTTCTTGCACGGTGGCCAGTAGCCACAATGAACTAGGTAACTATAGTATTTGAGTAAAGAGAACACATACATTCAGTAAAGGCTCCAAAGATCAATGAACATGCAATCAAGATATGGACGAGGTTTTACGGCCACATAACTGCGATGCAAGCATGCAATTACATTACCTAGCAGTCGATATATATATCGCATACAAGCCAAAACCACTAACTTATTTTGCACACAGCTACCATCTATTGCAGCATGATTCTATAAATAAGCACGCCCTGACATAGATACACATGCACACCGCTAAACTTTGTGTCTAACATCTAGACTACCTAAAGAAAGTCATAGCTATACAATCTGTGAGAGAATTTTGTTAGCCCTTCTGAAGTACTGGAGTTCAATCTGTTTTGCTTTCTTCCTTGCTGATGGATTGAGTGAATCGAGGCACACCCCTCCCAAGAAGAGACTGTTGATCATCTAAGAATCTGACTCAGCACCTCCTGAAAGCACCACAGGAGTAAAAGGGACCGCTTAAAATATTGCACCTGAAGCAAAGCTCAGAGGAGATTCATAGAGTATTACTTGTGGAAGAGGAAGCTCACCTTCACCACAAAGTTGCTCAACTCGGCTCGCAATATGTTTGCCATAGGTGTACTTCCTCAATGCTTGCAGATGACCCTTTACACGGCTGAGCAGAAGTTCCCGCTGTTGCTCGTTGCATGTTTCAAGTATCTTCTGAACCACATAATTAGCATACTGGTCCTTCATCATCGCCTAATTGCATAAAAAGCGATTAGGAAATTAACTCACATCAAGATAACAGCAAACGAAATTACGGAATATAGGATCAACGATATCAGAAACAAGCAGTATAAAGATACTGGACTTAAATTGCTTGGTGAGAAGCAAATCCAAATGACTGAAAGCACAGAATTGATGACACTGATGGAATTGTAACTCTATGATTGCAATCTGATTTTGTTATGGATGCTAAGGCATGGGGTGCTACTGCTTACTGGGCATCTGGCTAGTTCAGACTTTGCTCCCTGTACCTTGGAGCATTGCTGTGTTAACATTGAGTTAAAGTTATCGATTCATCAAGTTATCATACATACCAGCAACTTATCATTGCCCTCGGTCTGCTCCACAATCTCCCTGATCAGAAGATCCCGCTTCGCAATATCACCATGTTGAAAACATTTCTCTATCACATTTGATGCAAATTTATTTTGGCTCATGGTAACAATCTGCCCAGCCAGTTTGCTGATAATTTGGGCCCTTTCATGACCTTTTCCTCTTTCCAAAACATGCTGCAAAAGAACCGGAAAAAAAATGATAAGCTGGTAAATAAAATGACATAAAATAGCCAACATTAGTAGGTAGGACATCATCATAGGATTCAAATTGTTGAGCCCAAGCATTTCATTCATGGCATCATCCACTATCATAGTATCAACACATGCAGATTCTTGTGCCAACAAATGAACCAACACAGGTCATAACTAGCAAGGTGTTCTGTGTTTACCAACCAAAGCACTGTTTGCAACTACCGTATCCTCAACTTCGTAAGATAAGGGAGTACATCGGTGAGCAATGTTGTGATGGATAATTGTCAGGGTAGAGAGTAAGAATTAGGCAACAACCATCAAATTGCAAATAAACTTCACCTGCGTAACATAGTTGCCATACTGATCTTGTGCCAGGATGCAAGCAGACTGCAATATCTCATCTATTATGCATTGGCCTTGTGAATCACCACCGCAATGCTCCAAAACTCTCTGCAAGCAGGATAAAGATGAGAAAAAGAAAATCAGCACACCAGGATCTAGCACCAAATTCATATGGGATATTATTCTGAACTCACCTGAATAACACGGCAACCATATGGGTGCATTGAAAGGCTAGTAACTTGCCCCCGAAAAGCAGATACTACAAAACCAATATGTTCTGTAGGGACACATTCAATGCACTTCTGTATAACGTGATTCCCATTTTGATCACGAACACATCGCAAAACATTTCCATCAAGCTCACGAACTAGATCTATTTTTTGGTCAAGTTCCATTACTTCAAGAGCCTACATGTTTTGAAAGAGAAGTTAGATGAAGCAAGAATTAATGATGATAGCAAGTCACATCAGATACAAAGAATCTGAGATGTATATCGGTTGCATCCAGATACATCTGTGTCATTCCAATGAATAATTGCCAGGCCCATATAATAGTTATAGTAGAAGATGATACAATTGTTTCTAGGTATACAAAAACATGTTATCCTAGGTAAATTTTCCCCAAATTACCATAGTGATTACATATAGAATATAGATACCCCTCTATCTCACCATGGTTATCACGGCGCCCCGGCGAGGCGAGTCGCCTCCGGGGCGCCTGGGCGGCCGCCTAGGCGAGGATTAGGCGACCAAAGGATATCCCTGAAGAAGCTGCCTTTGTATAGCCAACCAGTCTCAATTAAACTAAATAACAACATTAATTGAGGCGGTTTATAAAGTCCTATTCATATTCGGCCCGTGCCTAGCCTGGCCTAGTCGGCCCATCCAACACCCAGCCGACGCCCAACGCCGTTCATAAGATCATTCGCAGGCTCGAAGCTGCCCTCTCCATTCGACGCAGGACTCTCCCAGCCCTCTCCATCCTACGTTCCCAGCCGCCGCCGACTCCTCTCCCCTCTCCGGCGCCGACGTCCTCTCGGGCCCCCTCCCCTACGATGCGGACTCCTCTCCCCTCTCCCGATCCCCCCACGCCGCCATCCCCTTTCCCGATCTGGCGCGGTGAAGCCCGGCTGGAGCAGAGGTGGCGCGGTGAAGACCGGCTGGAGGTGTTGCGGATCTGGCGCCGGCGAGCCCGGATCTAGCGCTGGCGAGCCCGAATCTGGCGGAGAAGTGATGACCAGTGAGCTGGAAGGCGGAGGCGCGGTGCCTGGCTCACTTCAGGCGAGGCGCCCGGCCATGGCGCCTCCCGCCGGCCGCCTGGACGCCTAGTCGGCGACTAGGCGTCGCCTAGGCGACGCCGTGATAACACTGTATCTCACATACTACTGAGTGTAAGGCTGAGAGTGGCTTTTAAATGCACTGCATGCTGCCATGCTCATATAACCTAAGTTAAAGTTTTTCAAATGAATTAAGTTAGTATCAGCAGTATAAATAACCAGTGCACATTCCTACCAGCCTGAAACCATCTAGGCATCTACCACTAAGTCATGTATTCCCAGGTACTGTCCAGAATGTCTAATACACTAAAACTCAGCAGCTAATATTTAAGCCAGACAGCTTTTAAAGTGAATAGAGCATTGCAAGTAGGCCCCAGAAAAATGTTACAAACAAATGGAGAAAAGCCAGACATATAATAGAAGATTTGGATAGCCATAGCCACACATCTTTATAATTGCCAATGAAACAAAGTCACACTATTAAAAAAAAAAGCAAATGTTAAGACTGAAGAGTACCTTTTGAATTACTCGGCATCCATACATCTGAAGGCTCAGAGGTAAAACATGGCCAACAAGCTTAGTGGCAAGATCCCTCCTTTGCTCAGGAGTTCCATGTTCAAAAAACTGCAGAGATTACATGTCATTTCATCTTATACAACTCACAGTTGTTACTGGTTACAAGGCATACCTATGTGAGATGAAGTGACTAGACCACAACATGCAATGTACTAAGAATTTTGATACAGATAATAGGTACTGACAGATTCACTCTTACAACAGCATACCTTTTGGATCACATAATTCCCAAACACGTCAGTCATTAATGATGAAGCATGAGGAATAACTTCTGCAAACACAGACGCCTTCTCCTCAACAGTACAGTTCTCCAACTTCTGCTGGATGAATCGGCTACCATGTTGGTCAGCGCTGAGGTAAAAAGAAAAAGGAATCAATGTCCAAAACTTGTATTTGAATATGCATACCAAGATAGAATGATAAATAATCAACATCACACAACTAACCTGTATTCTACTATACAACCTGTGATATCAGATAGCTCAACCCTACGAGCTCTGTTGGACTTTAGTTCTTCAAGGAAAGAGTATGCCTTTGGGTCATCGAATTTCTCCCTTTCTCGTTGCCCTTGAATCACAGAATTAGCAGTCATATTTCTTGGCGGGGATTGCAACATCACAGAATCATTTCTCCTGCCAAGAGGAAATATTCCAGGCAAAGGTTGTCCCTGAAACACTGGGCTTGTTGGATAAGTCATTGGTACTCCAACATAGGGTGAGAAGCCTTGATAATTTGGAACACTCCCTCCTCTTCTAGCTGTAGGAGAATTAGAAACTCCATTTCTTGGAAGTTGAAGCCTCTGATCTGATGGATATGTAGCTTGAGGTAATACCTTTTGTGGATCAAAGCTATCAGCAAGATTTCCAACAACACTAACCCTTGGACCCATTGTATTGTATTGATTTCCACCGGCATATTGAAGTAGAGAGGGATGCTGAAAGAACTGAAAAAAGTTTGGGTTGGGAACGGATGGCTGCATAGCAACCCCAAGTTGCCCATACATTTTATATGGCTGCATAAATTCTGTTCCTGCAGTAAGATTCCCTGCTGAAGGAAAACCAGATGGCCTACTACTAAAGCTTGGAGTGATAGGGCTGTCAAGAGGTGTAGCAACAGAACCCTGGGGAGCATAGCTAGTCATAACAGGTGGCAGAACTGAACCACCCAAAGCATATCCAGCAGTTTCAAATGGAGTTTGCAATACACTAGCCGGATGCAAATTCTGACAATAAGGGCTTCCAAAAGAATTTGGTGTATAAAATGGTGTTGTCATACCAGGCTGCGGTAAAAATTGCTGCATGTCACCAGTGGGTAATTTTAGCTGAGTATGAGACAAGTTGTCAACAAAAGGGAAATGGGGAAGATGTGTTCCTTGAGTCATTTGAATAGGGTCACCTTGGACTGGAAGTGAGGAACCATACTGCTGCAAGACATTGTCCTGCCACTGCTGCTTAACATGGGAGGTAGTATGGCTATCCAAACTTAACTTCAAATTCTTCATATTGGAGTCCACGGTATCAAGTTCAGTAACAACCACACCACTCCTGGGCACATCATTTGCATGCTTGATGTCTATGCTCAGCTTTTCTTGCTGAAAAGTTTGCGTACTAGTGTTGCTATCAGAACATGATGAGCTGTGAACCGATGTAGATGAACAACTGTTGCTAAGTGTGTTTCTCAGTGCGCTGGTTACGGGTATAGGTGTCCATGAATTCAACCCTAATGGCTTGACAACATCAAGTGACAAATTCTTTGACGAGTTTATGTCAGAATGGACAGCTATACCATTGCCAGTGTTGCTATTTGATGGATGAGAAGAAGAATTATCATACAAAGAAGCAGCGCTCTGCTGAATGCTCTCCTAAAGAAAATATAAACAGATGAGAAGATTAATGGTAACATGCTCAAAAGTAAATCAAAATTATCTCCAAGCATCATTTGCAAGTGCAGCAATTATTAAAAAAAAGTAACTCAAAATTGAAATAACAACCAAATACAATATGTCTAAGTCATAGACTCCACTGCAAACAGATGTCGTGCCATTCTAGATGACATGCTATTCTAGCTAATAGCTTATTACTTTGCTATTTGTGGTGCATTTAGCATTGCAGTGGCTATTTTTTTAAAAAGTACTTTCATTTTTTTACTTATATCTAGCCGTTTTTATATAGATTAAATAATTTAAAACTACATCCTTAAAGACATAACAGAAATATTTTACAAGAACGGATAAAGATTTATCTATAATGTTGTTCCACAACACAGCGTTATTTTCATATAGATTAACAAATCAAGAGCCTCCTTTTTAAACACATAAAAGCGTTATTATACTATAATTGGTAAAGACTATGAAAAAAACTTTACTCCACAGAAAAGGAATGCCACACTGGCCTTTAATCAGTTACAAGGAATCCTGACACTCTGACAGGCTCTTGAAAAATTGAATGAAGTACTTCTAAAAATACCATTGGCGCAGGAAGGCTAAGATTTCCAAAAGGCCAATTATGCTAGTGAGCAGCACAGCTGATGAAAATGTCATAACCATTTGCTGACTGCTGAAGAATTTGCTATGAGGTAACATCAATTAGTTCTGATGCTACACGTGTAAAGGTTGGCATATGTGGAGCATTGTATTGCAGCAAGTAAATAGAACACAAAAAACATCTTCAACACTTCTAATGGCACATTTCAATATTTCATGCTCCACTATGACAAGAGCATTGCAATCTAAGTAGTCATTTATGAACTGAAAGATTGAAACCATTAATTGTACATTTATGTTAATTTTCTATAAGTAGTGAGTTAGTGATTTGGACATTGTTAACTTATAGTGTTGATATATTGTCTGTCACATCAAACTTTTTTTTTGGTATTTCTCAAAGACATGCAGTAAGATTAGACAATCGCTTTAAGTAGTCAAAAGGAAACCTTAAAATTTTCTAATCAAAAGAGTGTTGATTCTCCCTCAAACTGGAGCCAAAAGATTTGTTGAGAACTTGACATTGCTATAAGAGCAACCGAGCAAGGTACTTCATTTGCAACTTTGTATAACAAACTTGGTTGTCTTGTAACACAGGAAAACAACTGCATGAATATTTTGATCCACATTAGTTATTTTTTTCTAGTTCAAGCAATTACAAAGGCTATAAAATCCCCACTCACTCCTGTTCTCTACAGACAATTATAAGTTGGATATGGTCAAAGATCAATCCAATATCCATGTAACCTTGGTGAAGAATAAGTTGTACCATGTATGGTTAGCACCTTGTGAGCCATGGTATACTAGAGAGAGGTTTGATCCATGCAGAGCACTCACCGGCACAAAATCCACAAGATTCATATTGTGGCTGTCAAAGTTGGATGCACTTTGACTAGAGACAATCTGGGCATCCTGCACTGAACTTGAATCCAACCTTGGAGACTTATCATCCTCAGGTTCTTCCCTGTGAGTTGATAGAGTAGATCGAGGGATAAAGAAGGAGCTTTTGCTGCTGTCATCTTGGGAGACCACTCTCCATTCTTTAACCTTGCCAACTCGGTTCATAAAGCGGCGGCTCTCCCTCGAGATAAGCGGTGGAGGAAGCCTTGGGTTCAAATTAACCTTGGAGCCATAATAGTCAAAGTACGCTGGATCAGCACGTAGCTGCTCCTCAGATTTGGAACTGTCAGTCACATTGTCCAAGTTCCCCAAGCTGGCTTCAAAATTCCCACTCTGCTGACCTATGAGATGACCAAGAGCGACCAGAGATCCTTCCATGCTAGGCGGCGCACTTCCACTGCGATTTGGGACAGACTCTCTCCAGCCCCCATAAACCCCACTGCCATTATCAACGAACCCCAGACCTTCTCCTGAAAGATTACCAAGTGAAGAGTCAAATGCACCAAAGTCCTTACTCCAGTTACCAGCCCCTGTCCCTCCAATTAACCGGACAGCACTCTCTGTGGCCATTACACTGCAGAGAAAAAATAAATTGAATGTTTAGTCATTTAGTGTTCATCCATTGACTATTCAGAATTAACTGGGTTCGGTAATGTAACAGGTAACAAGATAAGTTTGGTTCAAGCAAATGCGTTCTCAGTTTTACCGCTTCATATTGGGTCAAGAATTAAGGATACAAAATAACATACAAGAAGGCTAACCAAACGTGCTACTTAGGTCAGATACTTGCAAAGCTACCAAGCCTCACAACCTCTCAAAGATGCAAATGTGGCAGTAAAATTTGCTCCTGGTGGAACTGACTAATCAACAAAATGCCAAATTAGGTAACGCAATTGGTTACACACTCTTGCAGTCCAACCTGCCAATACCACACGAGAGCGCATCATCTAACGCCCAATTGCAATTGCGTCATCAATGCGCAGAAAAGCCACCAAAGACAAGAACTTTGCAGCCAAATCATATGCATAAATCCATCAAACACCTGGACTTACCTAGGCCCTTGTCGACTAAAAAGACACGAATTTTTCCGCACACAAGCCTACAAGGCACTTCAAAACTAGACGAAACACCGCAAAATTGGCAAAAATCAGCAACCCGCAGAAACCCTCGTCGATAGCCGGAACATATTCTTGCGATTTCATCAAACGCAACATCCCACCATCCCCAAAACCACACCAAAGCACACATTCTCCCCCGCGCAAAACCGCTCCTAACACCAAAGCACCGTTCAAAACCCAAAACAAAAAAAAACCCCAAAAAACCGGGGGGAAAAAAAGCAGGCAAGCATCACGCCACCGCACCAGTCAACGAGACCGAGAGACACAGAGAGAGAGAAAAAGGAGCAACCTTGCCGGTTGCCGCCTCCGAGTCGGCCGGAGCCCGAAACCCTAAGTGAGCACCGGCACAAGCACCAACTCTTCCTCCTCCTCCTCCTCCTTCCCCTCCTCCACCCACCACCACAACCTCACAGCGCGACAAGCCTCCGCTCCTCTCTACATCCGGAGACGCCGACCAGCATGAGCTCCTCCTCCCCTAGGCTGGTCTCCACCGATTTATCTCTCTCTTCCTTTAACCCTTTCGAAGCTTTCCTTGTTTTGTTTTTCCCTTTCCTTTCCCTTCTGCGTTCGCGTGACAGACTACGGACGGAGAAGACAACGGAGGAGAGGAGACGAGAGGAGGAACGGACGTCGCTTCTAAAACCCTCAAACCGACTTCCCCAGCCGCGGCGGCCCATGCTTTGAGGATCGTGCTTAGAGGGTGATGTGCGGCCGGGATGTGGTGCTGGGAGCTACGGGAAACGGGCCTACAGGCTACGCATCGTTAGCGTCAGGGGCGTATCCAACGAAGTGATATGGGTGTACACCAAAGTTTTTTTATAAAAAGTTAATTATATAATATGTATATTAGTTATATATATTAATAATAGGATCAAATCAGTATATGTATTCAATTAACTAATTTTAGCGTATTTTCATTCTTCTATAACTCTCCTCCTCAATCAGCCATCATAGCCTGTTTGTGAAAAACACACCTTTTATTTCTCAACCGACAGAGCACATTGCAAAGCAAAACCAACCCTAACCAATTTTTTTTTGGTCTTTCATGCTCCCTGTCTCTCTCTTTCACTTGGCCTTGGGACGTCGACTGGTGATACAGTTCGACAAGCATGTGACGGCGGAAGGATGAAGGCTGAGGCGATAGTCGGGCTGTTGACCAAGTAGTAGCCGCAACACTGCAGCAGCTAGACAGGGCCATCGATCGTATTATATAGGTTTTTACATATTGTCTTGTTTAATGTTGAGAATTTGAAATGTTGATAAAAGGTGAATTAATGGGGATTAATTAGTTGATTTTGTGACGTAGAGCTTAAGAAAATTAAGAGGTATTCTGTAGATCGGAAAGCTTTGTGGGATCAATTCGGAAAGACACAGAAGGCAACTACAATTACTACCTCCACATCAAAACCAATACCTATAGAAAGCAAATTTGTTTTCAATAATTAATTTTGTGAAAGAACCAACTAAGTATAATGGATGATCAATATTTTTTTCTACAAGTTAGTGATGAAGTCATAATATCTCACTTCCAAGTTATGGAGTCTCGCGAATTAATTTGTATTTTTTTTCTTAATTATTATAAAATTTTCTAATTTATTGTGATATATTTGATTTAATATGAATAATTTGTATTTTAATTTTGTTATTGTAAACCTTAAACTTTTATATTGAATAATATTTTGTTAACTCTGACACCCATCTAAAAACTCTTAGGGTCTGTTTGTTTCAGCTTTGGATTCTCTAAAAGCTGATTCTGGATTGTGATTTTAGAGAATCTGATTCTCCAAAAGCTGGAATCCAGAAGCACATATGAAGTGGATTCTGGATTCTAGTGTATATAGTTGGACTAGATTGTGAGAATCGGATTCTAGAATCAAGCTGTTTGTTTCTGATTCTGCTTTTGGGACCAGAATCCAGAATCAAAAGCTAAAACAAACAGGCCCTTAGAGCCACTGGTTAGCGTAGGTGACGACAGGATTATGCCGAACGTGTGTGCAACGTGTACCCCCGAGAGTATCAAGGGAAATCAGCCAAAAGCTTTACCAGCGTTTTTATTTAGTTTTTCTTTTTAAAAAATATAGAACAAACAAAAGAGCACAAACTAAATAGCAAATGCATTTGAAAAATTCAAAAAAAAAACCAAAAAAATATTTCCAAGCACAAGGAGCCCAAATAAAATAAATTTGACAATTGTTGAAGTTGGATTTAATAATATTAAATTATTTTTACTTTATGAAATTCACATATTGAGCTAATATAGTTCTACGCTGTAACATAGAATTGTATTATTATGTTTTTGTATGAATACCACTATTTAAACACTTTTAAGAAACATTATAAAGAAACCAAGTTGAGATGGAATTACACTTTATTATTATTATTTATTACTATTTTCTAATTATTGCTTTGGTTTAGTCTGTGCTAACCCAAGGCTCCAAAAGATATGACATAAGTAATATTAGACAGGGTCGTGCGCTACGCCGCGCCGTGTGAAATTCGGTCACGCGATGCTGCGACGCGCAAAATTTGGTCCGGCAATTATTTTAAGGAAAAATGGGTCTGAGGGCATAAACGTGAACTCATTTTTTTCGCCAGGGTTTTCTAAAAAAATACGATAGTTTGGAGTCATCGGCGAATTTGCGGCACCACGGATCATCTTTGAGCAATATGGAATCGATAGGAATCGTCGTCGAATCTGCGAAAACATATTTTCTTTTGCACAATTTCGTTTTTCTTAAAAAAAAATGGTTGCTAGGAGCCATCGGTGAACCCAGGGATCGCTAGGAACCGTTGGCGAATGCGTGGAACTGCGGATTCCCTTTTCTTCGAAAGAATGGATGCGAAAACGGGTTGATTGATAGGAGCCGTCGTCGAACTTGTGGACTACTATGAATCATCGCTGAATCTGCATATAAACGTAATTCCATTTTTCGGGTCAATCAAACTAAAAAACGTTTTTTAGGACCTAAACGTAATTTCTTTTTTCCGTCGTCGAATCCACGGACTGCTATGAGCCGTCGGCGAATACGTAGATTTGACTGAAAAAACCGCGGAGGGATATAATTTTTGTGGGGAAAAACTATGAAAGGGATATAATTTTTGTGAAAAAACGCCGAGGGATATAAACATAATTTTATTTTTCGGGTCAATACAAATAAAAAACGTCTTTTGGGACCGAAACATAATTTCGTTTTTTCTGTGTCGAATCCACGGATTGCTATGAGCCGTCGGCGAAAAAACCGTGGAGGGATATAAACACAATTTCGTTTTTTTCGGGTCGATTAAGGAAAAAACATGTTTTGGGATCTAAACGTAATTTGTCTTTTCTCAGGACTATTTCGCTAAAAACCGGCGTGAGGACCCGAACGTAAACCGCAGAGGGACCTGAACGTAATTTTATTTTTTTCGCGTCTATTTTATTAAAAAAAACAACGAAAGGACTCGAACGTAATTTCTAATTTTACGAAAGAGCTTTTCGCGAGGCTGGTGACGTGGCATGCCCGAGAGGCCGACAATCTCATGCGCTTTAAAAAGAAGTATACATATATGGGCAAGTACAGTGCTCAAGAAAATGTAGCGACCAGAAGCACATCATCGGCCAGTAGGGCAATTTATGCCCTATTTGGTAAGACCGTAGATTTTCTGAAAAGTAGTTTTTGGTTATAGTTCTTTTAAAAGTAGTTTTCGGCTGAACTACATGATTGGAGGGTTGAACAGCTGGGCTGAAAAGGTTTGGTGTTTGGATATTCGACTTTTAGTCTGGTTTTTATGCGTGAGGGGTGCGGGTTGAGGATAAGGGTAAGAGGAGTGGGGTTTGTGATTTTACTAGTTCAGTGCCCGTGCATTGCTACGGAAAACAAAATTGATAACGAAACATAAAGGTCAAGCAATAAAAGAAAATGGCCATGTATTGCTACGAATAAAAAAATCATGTTATCTAACACATTGAGTTGGCTTATATCAAGTCATCGACTCAGTTGAAGTAACCAGCTGAACTCTGCCCGACCCGCATCGTGTCTTCTCCACTGTACTTAATCTACACTCCTCCTGGTCTACACACCTCCTCGACTCCATCGCCACGCCTGACTATGCTTTGCTCCGTGGCAGCCTTTGTCAGGCTTATCCCACTATTCCTAGCCGAATCATAAAAAACACAGGAATTATGAAAAAATCATATTTGATGATAACATTTTACTATATATATCACCTTCTTTTCATAATCGGTGGTAGATGATCGAGAACCGTAGAGGGTCGAGAAGGGAACCTTGCCGAGGACGAGAGCTGCGGTTGTGCATCGATTGGTGGTGTCGCTCCATAGCCACCTTCCACGTGGGCACGCCATCGGTAGTTGTGCTTAACTTGCCAGAACCACCAAATCCGATTGAATTGCCCCACGCGTGAGAGAAGTCGAAGCCGCAAACTCGACTTGAAAATTTTTCAAATTAGAAAGTTTGACTTAAAAATTTTCAAATAGAAAATTCTCAAATTAGAAAGCTTCAAGTTGAAAATTTTCAAATAAAAAGTTTCGATTAAAAAACTTTCAGTTTAAAAATTTTCGGTTTAAAAACTTTCAAAAACGGTTAAAAATAGAGAAGGATGAATGGGATAACGCTCGAGAAGGAAAAAGTGATAAAAGGAATGAAGTGTTGTTACTTATCATAACGAGTGGACATCCTAACCACACCATCAAATTAGCTATTCGAACATTTTTCCATTGCACTAACGCCTCTTCTTCTTTTTCGAAATCATTCCATAGCGTTATTAACACTTGGCCAAGAGCCTTACAAAAGCGACAATATTACCATCACCACCGTTCGACTTGCATGGCTAAGCGAATCGTGCACCGTCGAAATCATTAGGTGCACGACGTCTGCTGAACACGAGCCACGGTTCGGAGGTCGAACTCCCAGAGGTGCTCCTGCTGCAGGATGTCGCTGATGACGGACACCGGGCCACGCACCTCCTGCAGCCCAATGCATTTCACGCGGCGCGGCGTTGATCACGTAGGTCTTCATCGGCGGTTCGATTGCGCCGACCCAATAATCGCACCGTTAGCTTTGTGATGGCGGTGCACCGGCCGTCCGATTGTAGCGAGAGTCGAACGGGTCCATGCTCACCCGCGGCGAGCCGGCTAGTTGCTTGCTCGTGCGAGACCACACCCTTATGCGCCGGGTGGCGAGGATCGTTAGGCTCGTCTTGGAGTCGATGTGCGCCGCCCTTCCTCTCGGCGTTCCACACCGCGGGGATGTCGAGGCCTCGCCGGCGATGGAGATGGCCTCCACCATCGGCGTAGAACGGGCTCGTCCGCCGTCGAGAAGCAGCGGCGTCTGCGACGACGACGTGGCGGCGGAGCTGGAGGCCGTGTCCGGGCCTGGGCCGAAGGTGAGGTAGCTGGTAGCATTGCGCGGGGCGAGGTGATCAACCAGGTAGTAGGAGAAGCGGCCGCCGAAGCGCGCGGCGATGTGGGACGCGAAGGAGATGTTGTTGTTGCCGAGGCTGAGCATGCCGCCCGAGGACTGGAAGCTCTGGCCGTCATACGAGGTGGTGCACCCCATCACCATGGCCTAGAGCTTCGCCTTCTTGTCTGGCCCGCCGCCGGACAGTGCAACGGTCGTCGAATCGGTGTTGACCAAGCCGCGCGCCGACAAGCCGTCTTTGTACCTGCCACGTCCACGATTAGGTGACATTAGTTTAGTTAGTTAGGATGAGGACGGGCACGTGGCGGCGTCAACGTCGACAGCCGTGGTGTCGCCCATGGTTCTCGCTCGACTTGCTCTGTTTCTTGCACGCGCGAGGTGAGGCGGGGTGGGGCGGATGGCTACGGTTGCATGCTTATAAGACCACGGCACGTACGTACGTTTCCTTGATTTACGCGCTGTGATGGCGCCATCACAGATTCACGGCTCAAGGCAAACAAAGTAAAATTTTCTTTTCTTCTATCCAAATTTTACATAATCTTCTACAGAGATATCAATTTGCAATCAATTATCAAATTGTGGTATGATACACTATTACATTCCTTTTCTTCTGTCCAAGTTTTACGTAATCTTGTATAGAGTTATCAATTTCCAATCAATTATCAAATCGTGATATGATACACTACTACTTTCCTTTTCTTCAATAGGGATATTAATTTCAAATCAATTATCAAATCGTGATATGATACACTACTACTTTCCTTTCAAATTTTACGTACTCTTCTATAGAGATTTCAATTTCCATTCAATTATCAAATCGTGATATGATACACTACTATTTTCCTTTCAAATCGTGGAGAACGGACCACCGCCACCAACTGGTAATTAGAAGTAGTAGAGATATTTGGTAGGAGGGGGTAACTTTCGTCAACTTTAGTGGTAAAGTAGAACCCAAACTCACCGAAGCCGGGAGAAGCTACTCTAGACCAGTTTTCCGCTTTCAACTTCTTCTAATACAAATGGATTGCTGACTTTTTGGCTTTCGACTGCAAAGAAGCTAGCCGTTTAAAACAGCTTTTAGCTTCTAAGATAAAGAAGCTAAAGCTGAAACTGTTCCAAATAATGCCTTAGACGTTCTACCTTTTGATGAGCTTCGGGCTACCGAGCTTCAATTTTCTTTGAATTTGGCTGCTTGCTAGCTCGTCTGAACTTCAGAAGCCACTATTTAGAGCCCATATATTAGGCCGACCTTGTATTAACATGTTTGTTAGTTGACAGTATAGAACATACTCTCTCCGGCAAGGATTAAAATCTCGCTGAAATTTCACGAGATCTCGCTTTTTGGACGTGGACGAATTTTGAAATACCGACCGAAGTAAAAAAATCAAATTGCTACAGTAATCTAAGAAATCTCAACGAGATCTCAGGTTATTTTCATTTTTTTTGACCAAATTTGGTCCAATAACCCTTAAGAAAGTCATCTCCTATGAAAATTTATTGAAAAACTGAATTTTTGAGACATTTTTTTAAAACTGAAGAAACATTGTCAGTTTTTTTATAAAATTGTACATACTTTATCATGATGTGAAAAATTTATGGTACCATCCTAAAAAGTGTAGGATCATACATAACATTTTTCAAAATAATTGAACCTCATTTGTTATCTTTAAAAAATCAAAAACAGAATGAACATAATTGGGACAATAACCTTGTCATGATTTTATAAATTTTCTCGAGTGTTATCATGATCCAAAAATTTTATGAGAGCTTAATAATTGCCTCATTAACATTCTATAAAATTTTTAAAAAAATTAAAAAAAATTGTTTGATCAATCAAATCTGTGTATGCATTGAACTTCATTTGTTATATTTCAAAAATAAAAAACAGAAAGAACATAAATGGTACAATACACTTGTAAGAATTTTATAAATTCACTGGAGTATAATCATGATTCAAATTTTTATAAGATCTTAATAATTTCCTTAGAACCCTTCTGCAAAATTTTCAAAAAATTTAAACATTTTTTATTGCTAAAACAAATCTATGTATTGATCATCAGGCTTTTATCAAGACATACTACTATCAGAATTTTTGGAACTTCTTGAAGATTGATCATCATATACAAATTTTATATAAACATTAATGATACATCAGGACCATCCACAAAAACTTTCAAAATTCTATAACGTGGTTTGTACCATTTTCATTTGGTTGAAATTTGCCGGTAAGGCTTTTATTAAGAAAGTAGCACTGTCCGAATTTTTAAAAATTCATGAAGCTTGATAGCCATCTGAAAAATTTATGAGAATATTATTGATTCATCATAACCATGAAAAAAATTCAAAATTTTCTAATGTGGTTTGTTTCATTTTCATTCGGTTCAAACTTGTCAGTCAGCGTTTTATCAGGACAATAGCAATGTTTGAATTTTTAAAAATTCCTCAGATTTGATAATCATCTAAATTTTTTATGGAACATAAATTATGTGTCAGGAACTTAAAAACAAATTTCAAAATTTTTCGACGTCCTTTGAGCCATTTTTCGCTCGGTGCAATTTTGCCAAGATCTTCAAAACTGGCTGAAATTTTGTTTTTCTCGGTAGAAAAAATCTAGATTTGAATTTTTGTTTTTGTATTTCGTTCGGGATTTGTTCGAAATTTCTAAATCTCGCCGAGATTTCGTTCTCCGGTCACGGATGAGATTTGGAGCAAAAACAAGATTTCAATCCTTGCCCTCCGGTCACAAAAAAGAAGTTGTTTTGGACATCAACACAGTCCGTAAAATAACTCTTTGAACACTTTTTACTGTAATATTTAATCAAACCTAATAACATTATAGTTTTATGAAAGTACTTTTTGAGGCAAATCTGTATATATCATTTTCATATGTCCCATATAAATACTTATAAAGATATTAACACTTGGAGTTTAGAATATTTGACTGCACATATCCCAAATTAAAATTATTTCCCGTTGTTACTGGGGGACCAAATCCTTAAAGTACAATAAGAGATAAAATGGTGCGAATCCCGAGACAAGATAGATGGCAGATGAGATAGAGGATGTTCCCTTAAGAGGTAAAAATCCAATTTCCTAGTTAATTCTGATTTTTGTATTGGAGTACCTATGCTTGCGTCTTTTGCTTTGAATATTCTTGTACCGGCTTAGTTTCAACTCGATCTATAGCTCGGACTTGGCCTTGCTTTGAGCCTGAAAATACATGTGATTCGCATCAAAACACATATATATGCATCTCCATATCTACCGAATGGTGCCTTGGTAATTACTATATTGATCATACCATCGTGTACATCATAAACAATCTAGACGTACGTACAAATGCGATCTATCCTACGTACATTACCGAAGAGGAAGTATGTCTGCGTATACGTACTTACGAGAAGATGCAGTCACTACATGACGGATTTATAGTGAAATTTGTGATTACACAGGCAAGAGGATCACTCGATTAGCACCAAATCATATCACCTTTGAGCTCATCTTCGCCGTGGTCGCGTCGCTGGAACCCTTCATGGATGCCACACTCATCGCTCCGGATCCGGTCAAGGCCGCCTTACCAAATACCATCGCCTTACAGCCCTTCATTGGCGAAGCATATCAGCGTCGTGTAACCTGAACGCCGAGCACACATGAAATTAAGATCTATGCTTAATTAAGCCGTAGAAGCAAGACCTTGAGTGTAAACATGCCACCGTAGAAAAGTAGCTGTACTCGTTTTGTGCTCTCGTCTATAACTAATTGATCCACACAACTTTATAATCTAGATTCACAGTAACAAACAATGTAGATCTTTCTCTTTTTTTACCGATTTATGTTGTAATTTCTAGCTCTTGCGATAAGACAAAATGGTAGTTGTTTTTCTTAAAAAAACTATGTCTTGCTTAGGGAGGATGCGATCTTGTCTTTTTTTTTTCATCGTTTATCTTTTCCTGATCGGGACAACACCTTGCACGATTGTTGGGCTAGATTACAGACTGGTTTTGCTTTCTATAATTGAGATGGATTTCCAAATTTTTAGATGTAGTGTCTGAATAAGAGTCCTCATGAAAATTCAAACTAATCTTGGTAGAGCCTTCTCATTGCTATCAAATATCCTTCTTGTCTATTACTCTAATTATGGGTCTGCTTTCTCTCATTCCTAGATACTACATATATGGATTGACATCTCTCAGTAATATGTGTCGTATGCATCTATAACATTAGAGTTATATTTGTTATGAAAGTGTGTATTGTCTATTTATAGCCCATACCGCATGTTATAATCTAGACCCACCATAATTAATTGATGGTGTATATCTTTCTTTTTTTTCACCAATTAACATAATAATTTCTATCATTCGAGAGAAAACGTGGTGGCTTGTTTTGAATTTGCATATTTTTTAGATTTTATATGACATGGAGTTTTTTTAGTTTTAGGTTGGCATTTGTATACAAATACAATCGGTAATTTTATTTTATTTTTATTCTAAATTGTAGATATTTACGAATTTTAATTTTTAATTCATATAAAAAATCAAATTGCTAATTTTTCCTTTGATTTTTATTCCAAATATGCATATTGTTGGATTATGCATGACATTGAGTTTTGTTTATAGTTTTATGTTGGAATCGTATACAGATCCAACTATTATTTTTCATTTCAATTTTATTTAGAAATTAAGCTATTTAAGGATTTTTACTCTGGAGTTTGTATCAAAATAAAATTATATTTTTTATTACTTATTTTGAATTTCAGTTTACATTGGAATTCGTATACAAATCTAACTTCTATTTTTCATTTAATTTTTGTTTCAAATTTCGGTTTTACTTTTAAGTTCTTTGGAGCTCATATGGAAATCAAATTGCTAATTTTATTTTATTATTTATTCTAAATTTCAGTTTTAGGTTTGAATTCCTGTACAAATCCAACTATTAATTTTCATTTATTTTTTATTCTGAATTTAAGTTTTACTTTGAAGTTCTTTAGAGCTCATATAGAAATCAAATTGCTAATTTTATTTTTTATTCTGAATTTCAGTTTTAGGTAAGTGCTAGTCTGTCCAAGAAATGTAACATTAATGACCTTGCAAACATAGTTGATCTACCATGGGATAGCTTCTTGAATCGAGAAAGAAACCGTCACTAGTACAGAACACAACATCATAGACGGTTCGAAATCGTCATCACAGACGGTTTTCCGAACCGTCTGTAACCATGTGTCAATGATGTAAGTGCACATCACAGACAGTTCAAAAACCGTCTATGTCGGGGATCGGTACCCTCGCGCACGTGTAAGCATCCCTCCGGGTATCATGGCAGCTTCCCACGAGCTCGGGGGCTTGTCTCTGACCTAGGAGGCGCTCTCCTCAAGCTCGGGCTCGGGTCTAGCGAGCTCAGGCTCGGACGCAAGAACAGAGACCCTTCTCGACCTCGACGCCTCGACCTCTACGCCTCCCAGAGTAAAAGGCATCTGTAACAATTTATTTATCTCGTGTAAAAACTCTCCCCTGCGTGGGAATCAGTGCCATACCTGCCCCTGCGCGGGAACTAGAGCCTAGCAACTCTCAGCAACTCCCGTCAACTCCCAAGGGCTACCGTCAGCCCCCGGCGACTATCGACGCCTCTCAACAACCCCCGTCGACTCGCCACGAGCACCTGACGTCAACCTCGGGACCAAGCAGCGAAGCCCTCAGAGGGCTACAAAAAGCGGTGGATTGCCCCGACCTAGAGAGGGAGGTTTTTTTTCGACTCCTCAGACACAGACCAGAGAAGAGGAAGATCACTTGAACACTCCCTCGCGGCCTCGCTTCTGAGCGACTCCCAGCTCGGGCCCCACTTGTATTCTCCTACAGAGCTTCATTTACACCTTTCGCCTCAGGGCAAGACTGGAGTAGAACTATTACCCGACCTAGGGGCTCGAACCAGTATAAATCTCGTGTTCATTGCTTCTTCCCCGACACACACCCCGCGACGCGTGCCATTCCTGAACGAGCACAACTTCGGGCCTCGCTCTCACACGATCTACTCACATCCCCTTCTGCGGTCGACGGTCCCGATCGTCGACAGTCTGTAAAAAGATACATCACAGACGGTTCTAGTTTAGAACCGTCTGTAATGAGAGCTCATCACAGACACTTCTAGTTTAGAATGCAAGAACAAATATATGAAGCTATTACTTAAAAAAGCATCAGGCATTATATACCAAGAAAACACCTAGTTTAGAATTTTTATACCAATGGCCAGACTAGACAAAAAATTCACAAAATACCTAGCTTAGAATTTTGAGTTCCAGATATCAAAAGCAAGCTGAATTCATTCTTTAATCTTGATTGATAGTAAACAATTGCAATTTACAAGTTCATCATGCCTAACACCAAAAATTCTACAAGTTTCAGATTTAATATGCCGAGTGAAAATAAGTGCAATTCGAATAAAGTTTAATATGGTAGAAAAACTACATCTGCATTTGCAAGAATCTTGAGAATAAAAATTGCTATGGTTTCACTTTAGCATGCCTAGGCTTCTTCAGTTTAGTTAGATATGCACCATCTAACAACATAGTACAATGCACACATCCTAAAAAGCAACCAAACCCCAAGGAGAGGGGTCCATATACTTCATCCGCGAGGATCTTGGTGGCCAAAGTGTCCTGGGCACTTAGTCCTAGCCATGCATGTCTCACACTTGATCTTCATAATGATTTCTCCATTTTTCCTTGGGAACTCCTCATACTTTTAACTGCATCAAGTGGTGAACCATAGTTTTTGTTTCACGTCTTCTGAAGTCAAACAAGTTTAAACTGTTGAGATGTCAAACAGAAATGGTGTTAGAAGCAGCAAAGTAAGTATATTGTGATAATTACAAGACGGAAACAAACCTGCACACATCTCCTACTCCATCCAAGTAAACTGTGAAGTCCGAAATGAAGCGCAGAATATCATCAACACGCTGTAATTAGTAAAAGGTCAACCACTACAGAATATAATTTAGAAATCTATAAGTGAAATTGTATTTATCTAGCTCAAAATATTACCTTTGGTACCACAAAAATTAATTAGCAGGTAAGGAGTGATGAAAATTGAGGCCATCTCCTCTAGTTTCCCACCAACCTTACCTTCAACTTTAATTAAGTCCAAGTTTACATCCTTCCTTTCCACATAGGCAACTGCAGGGACAGCCCTTGATAGTAGTCTCAGCCAACGCCAGCTTACAACGGTTAACTCTGTAGAATAAGAGGGGAGAAAAAATTGAAAAGTTTCACTGCAAATCACACCTGACAAAAGAGTTAAAAGACAAAATTTGTGCTAGACATACAGATAGCACAATCTAAAATACAGAATACTGCTAAATGCCAAGGATTATAAACTCCAAAATGACATGAACAACACAAAAGTGAAAATTATCCATATGTTGTGTTCTTGAAAAAAAATACAGAAAACTGTACATATGTTATTCTGATAGCATCTTGATATATGTGGAACCCAGTTCTTATAATTCATTTCTAATACAGGATTCCAGTAAAAAAGTTGATTGATTAAACATAATATCATATCCACAGAGGATTTCCACGCTAATCAATATCAGAAATTCTAGACTTTAGGGACACCTCGCCTCACCATTGCATTTGCACCAGTAAAGCACTCTCTTCACTCGAAATCACTAGATAGCTACAGAAGTGGCAACCTGGCATTTCCACAGCACGCACGATATTCCTAACCCCAGCCAAAACTAATGAATACAAGAACCACTACAGGAAATAACGAGTTATCAACGAACTACATGGAAAAGGCCACATCGCCTTTCCCCATGAAATGAAATCAAGGCCTCAAAGCAAGCTGCAATTCCACAAACAGCTAGATCTCATGACCCTATATGCTCTATACAAGCAACAAAACCCCAACCCTGACAACCCAACCTTCTTGCCAACGCCAACGATCCAATGGTGGGCGAACCATCCCAGATCTCACGAAACCAACCCAAGACCCCGGCTAAATCAACACCAAAGAGAAAAGCTAAACACCTGTAGGAAGAGAGAGGGAGGGGGGCGGGGCGGCGAGTGGTGCTTATTATTGATGGTGACGTCGCCATCGGGGGACTGGAGCATCTTGTCCATGCCCCTGGGCCCGAGAGAGGTGCGGAGGAGCTTGGGGCGGTGCGCATAGGACGAGTAGGAGGAGGCGAAGGGGAAGAGGAAGATGCCATCGGGCGGTGCGGGACGGAGGAGAAAGGAGAGCAACGCCGCGGCGGCCAAGGCGTCAAGTAGTAGCCGACGAGGGGGACGCCGAGGGGGGGCAGGGCGACGAGTGGTGCTTATTACTGTTAGCTAAATGAGTATCGCGTGCATGACTGACGCCGAGGATTGGCACAGCATTGCATGCATGACTGGCGCCGAGGATTGGCGCCCAGGCCGGACGCGTAACAGCCGCATGCAGCGCAAGGGCATCTGTGTTTCCTTTCTTATCTTCCTCCCGTTCAAACGTCCATGGAATCTATATATACCAAAACTGATTAATGGAAGTTGTATTGCATGATACATTCTCGCTTTCATGGTATCAGAAAAGGTCGATCTTGCGATCTACCACTTCCGCAACTCCACCAAAATATAGAAGACGTCGCTGCTCGTCGTCGCTGCCTCCATGGCCGGCGTTGAAGCTGAACTTGACGCCCTCCGACAGGAGGTTGCGCAGCTCCGGCTAGAGGCTGCCAAGCGCGCTCAGGAGGAGTAGCGCCGCCTCGCCGAGGAGCAGCGCCATGCCACCGACTTGGCTGCTGCCGAACAGCGCCGCCAAGAGGCCGCACGTGAGGAGGAAGAACGTCGCTGCCGGGAAACCGAAGCTGACGCCCTCCTCGTCGCAAATCTCCACGCCCAGGCCGTCGCCGTGATGAATATTCGGGCTCTAGTCCCGATTGTTCTTGAACTCGGCTCCACCTCATACCCGAAGTGGCGCGGCCTCCACCTCATCACTCTCGGCAAGTACGCACTCACGAGTCACGTACTTTCCGATAATGCTTCTCCTGATGTCGCGCCGTGGCATCGCATGGACTGTGTCGTGATCTCTTGGCTTTTTGGCACCATCTCTGCCAATCTCCTCGAGAGTGTCATGACCCCTGGTGCCACAAGCCGACACGTCTGGAGGGCTCTCGAAGCCATTGTAACATCCCGAAAAATGCAATAGAATGAAAATAAATATTTTGAATTTGAATATCATTATTTATGATTTTCTTGACATGAATGGAATTTATTTGGATTTTCTTTGAATTTTGTATTGAATGAAAAATCAATCAACTAGAATTAAAGGAATGGATAATGGTAAAAAGCTAAAATGGTAAAAATAAAAATTTGGAAAAATTACCATGGAACCATACCATGCTGGTAAGTCAGTAAAATCAACATGTAAAATTTTATGCACAGAAAAATGGGTAAATAAAATTTATGACACCTCTTTTGACTAAAAACAGTACAAGCCATAATTAATGAAAAATATTAGAAGTTTATCTGGATCTGGAAAAATTACCACAACACACTCATGGTATATTTTATCTCTGGTAAAAATATCAGGATTTGATCATGTCGGAAAAGCCCTCTAATAATTCAAAAATAGAAACAATCAAAAACTAGAAAACTTCATGTCAGAATTTTTATAAAATATTAAATTTATATTTTGACTTTATAAATTTAAAGAGACATCCTTGATCTATATATAACCTCTCATAAAAGTTTCAAAAATAAATAATTAGGTTTGAACCTTTAAATAAATAAAAATCCGAAATGGAAATTTTGGTGGATGTACAGTGTCAGAATTTTAATTAATTCATTGTAACATATTTTAACCTCAAATTTTTACTGGGAATTAGGAACTACCAGTAGACGCAGGTAAAAAAGTTTCACAATTTTCCCACTTGATCTGATGGCCATTTTAATGCTCACATGGAGCTTGTCTGAGCCATGCTTATCACTTTGACTTGCTTCCTCTCACCGACATGTGGGCCATCCTTTATCCCGTAACGGTTCGCTGGAAGCAGCGGAGAAAGCCAGCTCTCACTGTCCTGTGGTCCCAGACCCACCTGGCAGCCTCCTCTCTCCTTCCCCTTCCCTTCTCGAGGGCTCCCGATCCCCCTCACGCCGCCTCTGTGCCGACCGAGCTCGCACGCCTGCATCTGCTCGGTCCAGTGCATCACCGCGCCACTCCTGCCCGACCAAAGCCACGGATGTCCTCGTGTTTCCCGCGCCATGCTTTGACCGCTCCGGTCTTGCGTCGCGAGAGAAATCTGCGCGGATCGTCACCTACGCACGAGCACCGATCTCTTCTTCGCGTTCAAACACTGTCAGACGTCTTGAAGCCACCTATAAATACCGGTATGGCATCACCGTTGAGACCCCCCTCTACTCCTTAGCATTCACTAAACCCAGCACAACAGACATAGCCCCTTTTCTCGCCGTTTCTGCCAGAAAACCGAAAATGGAGAGGAATCGCGATTGAGCCAAATTAGTGAGTCTCGTTTCAAATTAGTTGTTTCTGAAGCTTACTAGAGTATCACTGAGTACTCATCAAACTTCATTTTTAAGCTTCATCAACCGCAGCTCCGCCGCACTGTGCGCCCTTCTTCCTCAGCTCCGACGCACGGTGGCGCACCTCCACAGTCCGTTTCCGCCTCGGCCAACCGGCAAAATGGAGCGCTCTAGCCTCAGGGATGCTTGAAACGCTATCCATTCGGCCGGGGAACCACTGTTTCTCTTCTCCGGCGAGTTCCTTCTACTTCCGCCGCAGGCCGCCGGTGTCAGCCTTCTCCGGCCACCCCCGGAGGTGATCGGCACCATCCCCGGATGCGCCACGCCCCCCTAGTGCTAGCCGAGCTTTTCCTCGCGAAACTTCGTCGAGCTCGTCGCGAGCAGCCCTAACCGTCGCTCTGTTTTCCCTCATCGACCACACGGCCCGCCTTGTCACCGGTCGAAGCATTTTCAGTGCAAAGGTGAAATCGCCTTCGATTCGAAAGCGTATTTTCAATATTTTGATCTATTTCAATACGAAATGATACAAATGCTTATAACTTTTGCATTATAACTCGAATTGAGTGAAATCAAATTCTAAATTCATCTAAAATCTAGTTATTTCATAATATAAAATAATATTTTGAAAATGTTCACTGGGTAAATTTGAAATTCAAATTTTAAAGAAAGGGCTAAAACACACTTCATATTAAAAGGTTGTAAATAAACTTAAAATGAATGGAACCAATTTTAGTGAAATAATCATGTTTCCAGGAGTTCAAATATATAAAAATATTTAAATTTCATTATTGTTTGAAATACTTTTATCAAAGATAGTATTCAATATATTAGAAAATTCAAATATACATAATTTGAATACATGAAACATAGAATAAGTAAAATATAATTTCTAAATATTATCATGGCAGTAGTATACCTGAGTTTGCCAAAATATTTTAGAAGTGAACTTGAATTGAATTATCGTGGAAAGTATGAAATAACTTAAATGTAAAATGTTCATATACATATATCATACAAAGTCAAATGGTTATAAAATAGGTCAAATGAATTCAAATGATCATCAAACCAGTTTAGTTATACCCCTGGCATCATAAGGTTTCCAGATATCAAATAATATTTAAAGTTTGCTATATAAAACAGTAAATGATTAATGGTCAAAAAGTAAATAATTGCATATTTAGAATAGTTGTAACCTTCGCGAATAAATTTAGAATTTGATGAAACCAAATCTAATAACCTCGAAAAATAGTACCCTTGCTGATTAGGCAAAAATATCTTATGTTAGTGCTAGGTTGAATTAATATAATGTTAGACCCTAATGATCGTTTATAGGAAAAGTATCGCGGATAAAAGCCATTTGGCTCGAAACTAGCTTTAAATCACTTCTAATATCATGCCCTGTTAATGCCTGAAAAATGGATAGATTATCCAAGGCGGTGTAGTCGCAATCTTATAGTAAAAACTGAACTCTTAGCGAGTAGCAAATTGAACTATCAAGCGTTTTCATCAATCCATGAACCTCTCGTCTAAATGCGAAATTATGGAAATCAGTTTAGGAATGATATTTAGGATATGGTCTACCATATTCGGAAAAATATTTCATTTACAACCTGTGTTCCAATTAAATCTTGCTAGTTGAATACCCATAAAATTATAGTTTACGTAACCTTTAATGTCATATAAGCGTTTCCAACTAAGAAAATAATGTCTCGTCTAAAAGCTAAAATGTATAAAATCAGTCTAGATATGTTATTCAAAGTATATGCTATTAAGTTTCGGAGAAATAACCTCATTTCATCATGTTTTACATATAAACTTTAGTAGTCAAATAACCCCTAGTTTTATGTTTAATGAACCTTGTCGCAATAAGAATTAGTGAACCTTGTAATAAGGATTTTGTAGTTAATATATTTGTATCACCAGAACCTTCTTAAAAACCATAAATAAGTCTAATTAGCTAGTTTATCAATCATAACTTATTTAAAACCCTTCGTATGCAAGTCTTAAGGCTAAGTGCTATTAGCGTAACCTTAGCTAGTGTCTAACTCTTTTAATCCAAATAATTTTAGCATCTATAATTCGAAGCTATAAATACTAAAATTCATAATTTTAGCCTCTTGAATTCGTAATTCAAGAAAAGATAATCTATAAAGGAAACCCTGTTTTGTTCGTCATTGCTTCATTAAGGTTAATCGTAAAGTAATTACTTAAATAATCCAAACTCTAAAGTATCCCTGTTTATGCAATGAATCTTTATTTGATTTTCTATCTGTCTTCTTTTCGCCCTTATTGAAGTTTACTATTTGCTATATTTTCCGATCGATCGACGTGTAGAGTTCGACGTCCCTTCCTCCGTCGTTGCCTCCGTCAGCCGTGATCGCGTCTTCGTCGTAAACGATATATAAGCAAGGCAAGCACCCTTTGACCATCTTGATCCCGAATTTAATTTGCATTGTTTATTAAAATGTTTTATGCATACGTTTACTTTCGGTAAATTGCTATTTTGTGGTACTGGTAGTTATACCTGTTGTCTCATGAAACTTCCTTGATAAGTATGAATATGTGAACCTTGATAACCATAGATTGACTTAGACAATTACTTAATGTCGCCCTGGGTATATACGATTACTTTTATCCATGCTTAGCCATGCTTTTAGAATAAATGATGATGAAGATCAGATCAAAATGTGTTCTTTGTGAAATGGAAAATGTTGTCATTATAGCTGTTGGCTATGGGTATTTTGATTAAAAACCCAAAATAAAACTATGGTTTCGATGCAGGCGATTATTGGCAATAGCCGGAGGTGCAGAGGGATTTGCACGTAGTTAGGGTGGAGTATCGCCCGTGTCAATCTAAGGACCGAACTCAGTGTTGTATGATCCAAGATAATTCGTGCAAACCACAAGTGTTGTTATGGGGCTTCCTTAAACCAATTAAGTTATCTAGTTTAACTTTGCACATTGGTAGGTGAAGTAGTAAGGGCTTTCCTTTGGGGTTTGCTCGACGGGTGCCCACACCGAGGTGTTGGGAACAACACTTACCAATATAACGGTGTGCGCCACGTCTATAGGAGTTCCAACATTTCTATGCTCTGAGTTCTCCGGTGTAGCGTGGGTTTTATCGTCCGTCTTTGGTGCAAAGTTAGATTAGATAATGTAAAGGTTTTCATCATGAACATTACGCCACTGCGCTTAAAGTGCGTGAAACTTGCGGCAAAAAGAAAAGGTCATGACTTGTGGGTACAGATTGTACACCTCTGCAGAGTGTAAATCTAATCGATTAGCCGTCCCCTCGGTCATGGGAAACTTGGTGAACTTGCACTAGTTAAATGTTTAATTTTCTAAAATGGGTTGTGGTTTGGAACTTGTTTAGCGACTTTTGTGTTCATGTCAAGGATCGACATTGATGGATTCCATTTACGGATTATTCGATATTCACGATGGGTTGTGAATATATTACTTATCGTTACTTATTTCATATCAGTCAATTATGCTTTTACAAATTCCGTTTGCAAATAACTTGTTTTACAATGTCAATTTCGCTTTATGCAAATTAAGCTGTAGTAGCCTCCTTTGAAATGGCTGCATATATTATAGGCTTTGCTCAAGTCTTGCGAGTGCGTATGTACTCACCCTTGCTTATATGTGGTTTTAGGTGGTTAAGTTGCCGAGCTTGAAGGTTTCTTTAAATCGCGAGTCTTGGGTTTTTCTTCGTCGAATCTTTCTAGGGATTATGCCTTGTCGGTTGCTGCGGGTGTTGGATGGGCACACTACAAGACTTTGCTTCTTATGCTGCTTTATCTCTGATTTGTAAGAGTTTTCTTTATGTAATAGCTTTCGCTTAATTAATATTTGTTGGATGGTTGTGATTCCAATTGGTGTATATGCGTACTAGCTACTGATCATGGGACTAGTACGGAAATGCACATTAGATTTCCATTTTTGCAAGTATGTAAAAATGGGGGTCGTTACAGCCATGTTCGTCAGCAACAAAGAGACTCGCGCCATGATCCTCGACGCGGAGTTCCGCACGTTTGTGCAAGGTGATCTCAATATTTCTGATTATTGTCGCAAGTTGAAAACTATGGCAGATCAACTCGCACACTTGGGTGAGCCCGTGCTCGATCGTACACTTGTTCTCGCTACCCTGCATGGCCTTAATGAGCGGTTCACCCATATGGCGGCCCTCCTCAAGCGCCAGAAGCCGTTCCCGTCTTTTGACGATGTTCGCAACGATCTTCTTCTCGAGGAAATAACCATCAACGACAAATCTTCGGTGGCATGAACGGCCCTCCTCTCCACCGCACGCACTGGCACTGGCGGCTCCAACGGCCCGTCTGGCGGTGCCCAGGGTGATGTCGCCGGTGGATACCGCAGCGCCAAACAGGGTGCATCGGTGGCCTCCTAGCAAGGGCACTCCAGCAGCTACACCCAGGGAGGAAACCGATCTAACAACCGCCATCGCCGTCCAAACAAAAGCGGCGACGGCGGCAGCAACAAGTGGGAACGATGGGCCTGCCAACAACGCGTCGGGCTCCCAGGGCAGCGGCGGCTGGCCTCCTTCCTTCTTCAACCCCTGGACCGGTACGGTTCAGGTGTGGCCTGCCACACGCGGGGCTGGCAGCAACGCTTCACGGCAGCAAGTGCAGCAGCCGCACGCGATGATGGCAGCACCAGGGGTTGCTACGATCGCACCTATGTACAACGCCCCTGGTGTTGTGTACGGCGCCCTAGGTTTTCAGTACGGTGGCCTCTAGTACAACCCGTCGGTCCCACCACCGCAGCACCTGCAGCCAGGCAGTCATGGTGTTTGGGACCAGGCGGCTCTTGCCAACGCTTTCAGCACTGTATCGCTCACGCCACCTTCAACGACCGAGTGGATTATGGATTCCGGGGCAACAAATCACATGACCTCAGACGCTGGTAACCTTTCCACTGCTCATGCACCTAATTTTTCCCATTCTCCTTCATCTATCATTGTCGGTAATGGCTCCATGCTTCCTATTCATTCCACTGGCTCCACTCACATTCCGGCCACAAACGGTTCTTTTTCTCTTCGGAACGTTTTAGTTACCCCACATATTATCAAAAACCTTGTTTCTGTTCGACGTTTTACGATCGACAATAATTGTTCCGTTGAATTTGACCCACATGGCCTCTCTGTGAAGGACCTTCAGACCAGGAGCGTGATCACCAGGTGCAATAGCTCTGGAGACCTCTACCCCCTGTACCCAGCCACCACAGTCTCCAGTCCCCATGCCATGATCGCCACCACTCCCGGCCTCTAGCATCGTCGTCTCGGTCATCTCGGTGGTGAAGCTCTACATCATCTAGCTAGCTCCTCTGCCATTCCATGTAATAATAGCACCGTGACTACTCTTTGTCATGCATGTCAGCTAGGACGTCACATTCGTTTACCCTTTTCTACTTCCAGCAGTCGTGCTACCAAAAATTTTGATTTAATACATTGTGACCTTTGGACCTCCCCTGTTGCTAGTGTCTCTGGATACAAGTATTATTTAGTTGTCCTTGATGACTATTCTCATTATTTTTGGACCTTTCCTCTGCGCTTAAAGTCGGATACGTTTTACACTTTATCTCACTTTCTGGCGTATGTTCAAAAATAGTTCGGATCCACTGTTAAAAGTGTCCAATGTGATAACGGTCGCGAGTTTGATAACTCCTCGGCTCGTTCTTTTTTCCTCACCCAAGGGATCACTCTACGCGTGTCTTGTCCCTATACATCTCAGCAAAACGGGAAAGCCGAACGTGCCATTCGTAGCATCAACAACATCATTCGCACTTTGTTGTTTCAGGCTAGCTTGCCTCCTCGCTACTGGGTTGAGGCTCTCAACACCGCCACATATCTTCTAAATCGTCACCCCACCAAAACTTTAGCTTTCTCCACCCCACATCAAGCCCTATACCACACCCCTCCCACATATGATCATCTTCGTGTTTTTGGGTGTCGGTGCTATCCTAATCTTTCTGCCACGGCCGTCCACAAACTCGCACCACGTTCCACCATGTGCGTCTTTCTTGGATATTCCTCCGAGCATAAAGGTTATAGGTGTCTTGATTTGGTCTCTCGCCGAATTATCATATCCCGGCATGTGACGTTTGACGAAGATATTTTTCCTTTCGCTGGCACAGAAGCTCCGCCTGCTGATGATTTTGATTTTTTGTTCGAGATGGACTCATCCCCGCTGCCCAAAGGGTCGCGGGTTCCTGCAGGTACTATGTTTGGCCCTACTGCCCCTGCTCGTCGGGTAGTTGCCGGTAGGGCCGGATCCCCGAGCGCACCTACACCTTCGGCTCCCACAGCCGATCCTGTTTTCAGCGCTGCGTCTGGACCTGCGTCACCAAATTGCAGCACTGCCTCTCAGGAGATCGAGCCACAGGCTGCCGTGGCGCCCTCTCTCTCTCCTGCAATTGCTTCAGCGGTGCCCGCGCATGGACCGTCCATCGCGTGCCCCCGGGCTCCCCCGCTAGCTGCTGTGTGCGTGGCCGGGAACACACCCACGTCCGTGGGCCCGGCTGCTGATACACGAGACAGCGCACCCGATGGTGCGTCCGCAGCTGCTGCCCAGGCCGGACGCGTCCCGGCACCATGCATGCCGGCACCTGGCCCGCCTCCGGACGCCTCTCCAAGCACCCCAGTCGGCACGCTTGCACGGGCCGCCATCAGTCGATCTGGTGCCCTGCCCCGGGTCATCTCAGTACCCCCTGTGGCCAACGAGCATCGAATGACCACCCGAGGCAAGTCCGGTTTTCACATCCCTACAGATCGCCTGAATCTCCATGCAACTGTACTCTCTCCGTTGCCGAAGACGTACCGTGGAGCTCTTACCGATCCCCACTGGCGTGCTGCCATGACTGACGAATTCGATGCTCTGATTGCTAATGCTACATGGGATCTTGTTCCTCGTCCGCCGAGTGGTAATGTTGTGACTGGAAAATGGATTTTTTGGCACAAGCTTCGTCCAGATGGGTCTCTTGATCGTTATAAAGCTCGTTGGGTACTTCGCGGATTTACTCAACGGTCGGGTATTGATTATGATGAGATTTTCAGTCCAGTGGTGAAGCCAGCTACCATCCGTACTGTTTTGACATTGGCACTATCTCGTAACTGGCCTCTACATCATCTCGACGTGAAGAATGCTTTCCTCCATGGCACGCTCTCTGAGATAGTCTACTGTGTTCAGCCTTCCGGATTTGTTGATTCGACTCACCCTGATTATGTGTCGTCTTAATAAATCTCTATATGGATTGAAGCAAGCTCCTCGGGCCTGGTACAGTCGTTTTGCTTCGCATCTTTTATCCTTTGGTTTCGTTGCAGCAAAGACAGATACTTCACTTTTCATCTACCGTCATGGCAATGATACTGTGTACCTTCTTCTCTATGTGGATGACATTGTGCTTACAGCCTCTTCCGATGGTCTTTTTCGGCGAACTATTTCAGCCTTGCAGCAGGAGTTCTCCATGAAGGATTTGGGTCCGCTTCAGCATTTTTTGGGACTATCAGTGACCAGGCAACATGACACCTTGCATTTGTCTCAGAGTCATTTCGTTCTGGAAATACTTGAGCGTGCCGGCATGACGGATTGCAAACCGTGTAGCACTCCCGTTGATACTCACTCAAAGCTCTCTGCTGATGGTGCTCCTATTGATGATGCTACTCACTACCGCAGTTTAGCTGGTGCCCTGCAGTATCTGATATTCACTCGTCCAGACATTGCCTATGCAGTTCAGCAAGCCTGCCTGTTTATGCATGATCCTCGTGGCCCTCACCTCGCTTTGATCAAGCGTATTCTTCGCTACCTTCGTGGGACTGTTGACTTTGGTTTATTGTTGCATCGGACTTCTCCGGCTGAACTGACGATATACACAGACGCGGACTGGGCAGGCTGCCCAGACACTCGGAAATCGACTTCAGGATATGCCGTTTTCCTTGGTGATAACCTCATCTCCTGGTCGTCCAAGCGCCAGCACACCGTGTCCCGGTCCAGTGCAGAGGCTGAGTATCGTGCCGTTGCTCATGGCGTTGCTGAAGGGAGCTGGTTGAGACAGCTACTCGCCGAGCTACATGCTCCTCTTCGTCGGGCTACGTTGGTCTATTGCGATAATGTTAGCGCCGTATATCTCTCCACCAATCCAGTCCAACATCAGCGTACCAAGCATGTGGAGATCGATCTACATTTTGTTCGCGAATGTGTTGCACTCAGTGAAGTTCGTGTTCTTCATGTGCCCACCACTTCTCAGTTTGCGGATATCTTCACCAAGGGACTATCAACTTCTGTTTTCACGGATTTTTGTTCCAGTCTCAACATCAGCCTTCCTCCCGTTTCGACTGCGGGGGAGTGTTAGCTAAATGAGTATCGCGTGCATGACTAACGCCGAGGATTGGCACAGCATTGCATGCATGACTGGCGCCGAGGATTGGCGCCCAGGCCGGACGCGTAACAGCCGCATGCAGCGCAAGGGTATCTGTGTTTCCTTTCCTATCTTCCTCCCGTTCAAACGTCCATGTAATCTATATATACCAAAACTGATTAATGGAAGTTTTATTGCGTGATACATTCTCGCTTTCAATTACTAATGGTGACGTCGCCATCGGGGGACTGGAGCATCTTGTCCATGCCCCTGGGCCTGAGAGAGGTGCGGAGGAGCTTGGGGCGGTGCGCATAGGACGAGTAGGAGGAGGCGAAGGGGAAGAGGAAGATGTCATCGGGCGGTGCGAGGCGGAGGAGAAAGGAGAGCAACGCCGCGGCGGCCAAGGCGTCGAGTAGTAGCCGACGAGGGGGACGCCGAGGGACGACGCTGATGGGGAGGTCGGGGAAACACTAGGGGAGAGACGGCAAGTGCAGGGCTAGGCTAGGGTTTGGCGGACCGAGCGAGAGACGACGCGAGCGAGTATATATGTAGTGAAGGTATCGTAGAGGGGGATATCAATGACGGTTTTCTATGATGATCGAGGGGATATTATAGACGGTTTTTGGCTAAAATCGTCTGTGATATGCCTCTCATCACAAACGGTTTTAGCCAAAAACCGTCCGTGATGTACTCGAGAGTCATAACTGACTGTTTTTTTAAAAAACCGTTTGTGATGATACCTCTTCACAGACGATTTTTGAAAACCGTCAGTGACGAGAGGTCTAATTAATATAAGTTCTTTTGTAGTAGTGCGTCAAGAGAGTATACGGTAAATGCATATCTATACCCCTTTATAATACACCTAAGTATTCTTTTCTACGTCCACCCCAAATAATGCACCCCACTAGAGATGACCCAACCTTCATGCACCCAGCGAAACGTCCCCAGAAACTTGCCTCCATCAAAATTAACCTCTCAGATCTTTCCTCGGCTTTACTCACCCACATCCGATGGCCATTATTTAATGTGTCTAGCTCATCTCTGTGGCCCACAACAGATCTCCCCCACCTCCAGCATCATCTCAAGGAAAAGGAAACAAATATCCTGGAATTAAGGAAAAGGAAACAAACGTTCTAGAAAAGGAAAAGATCATATATTATGTGCTGAAAAAAAGAAATCAGAAAACAGGGCACTATACTGTACAAAGTGGTAGAATTGGATCCGGAAAGATAATAATACAAGCTGGTTTTAAGGGTGCCCGTGAGATCTAGCTGGGCTCTGATGCGATTACCTCAGGTGGTGTTTACATGAAATAGAATTGCTGAGTTGTTGACGCGATTAGCGGATCCATAATGCTCGTCTAGTACGTCGAGATAGCGTTGGCTACGTAGTCATGCATGCATGTTGGTGGCTCCCGTGAATACAGTTGTCTAATAGTCTCCATTATCGCCATGGGCGCCAGGCCGCCAGCCACGTTGCGCGGCCGCTGCGACTCTTCGTTTTGCGGTGTCATCAGACGCGGCCCAGTAGGAGAACACGGAGCTACGAAGAAGGCGGTCGACGGTGGAGAGGAGATGGACACTTGCGGTGGAGGCTGCGTGCGAGGGCGTCGACCACCCCCTCAGCATCAAGTCGAAAAGCGGCGTGTGACTGCGGCGCCGCCATGCACGACGGCGCATCCTCTTGAGCCCATCTCCATATGCATCCCCTATGGCCTGCTTACGTACGTTCACGGTCGGCAGCCCGATCGATGCGCCCCGCCCACACCTTCCTGCGGATGACAACTACCGACTAGAAAATCTGACTTGTAATATGTACATGAATCTTCGTACCATTTATTTAGCTGCAACTTTTTTATTCGCAGCTCCAATTTACGATTGGGTTAACCCAAAAGCTTGCTGGTGACGACATGAACATAATAATATAACTCATGCTAATAAAATCAAAGTGAACCTATCGTAAAATCCATAAAAACATACAGTAAAAACTATATACTAATGATGTAAAAACTATCAAAAAGAAAAAATTATTATTACTTAAAACCATATGGATAGTATCAGTTACTCAACATGATAGTAAGATAATATAATGAAGATATTAAAGTTTATATCCAATGATGAACGCGATGTCAAGACACTGGCAAGGTCGGCTTGCACACCGCTGAAGCACACGTGTCAAAAAAAAGAAACATAATAAAAAAGTCATATGAGTAAGGTGCCCGGGTCCATCACCACCAGCACAAAGTGCAGGAGGGTCCACAGATATAGCCCTACCTTTACTAAAATTACACGCATCACCATTTTCGATCGACCTATCCCAATTTCTGTATATAAACAAGGTTGAATTCCACAGGCAATACGAGACTAAAAACCGTCGTCCATTCTATGTACCACGATAGTTCTAAAATGGGCCTAAAGCCCATCAGCCCTGTAACATTCGCCGATGAACAACTCGAGGGTCTGGCTCTACCATACTACCGATTGCATAAAAAATTACTACCAATTGCATAGATTATTACTACGCAGCCTGTAAATTCGAACGGAATATCAAAAGGCTAGTAATATTGATGCCCAATTACCTTCGCATGTACAGTAGAAGACAAAGAGTCCACAAAATTTATGGCACTCATTTTGGCTTTCCACAAAAATAATTGTAGCAATATATATTAATTTTTTTTATTATGCATTCCACCAGATGTTACTACATATATATATAATGTAACTACCAAATACATACATTGTTACTACAAAACCTGTGAACTCGAATGAAACCATTCCAGAACTATATGTAGTAAATAAAGTTATATTATTTTGGACCCGCCCACGTTTGCCGACTAGAAAATATGACATGTAATTTGTACATAATTCGTGGTACCATTTATTTAGCAATAACTTTTTTATTTATAGATACAATTTACGATTGGTTTTTACCAAAAGTTTGCTGACAACGACATCAACATAATGATATAACTTACACTAAGAAACTCAGTGTGAACGTATCGTAAAATCCAAATGAATATATAGTGGAAACTAAATACTGAGCTAGTAAAAATTAACAAGAAAAGATTCTTTTTTCATAGCCAAACAGATAGTAAAAATTACTGAACTCCATAGAAAGATAGTAGTCTAAAGACAATACATTTTACATCCATCCGTGAAAAGCCAACGACAACACCGTGCACACCGCTGAAGCTCACGTGGCCAAAAAAACAGAGAAACATACCAAAAAAGTGATCGTGCATCTTAAAAGGTAAGGTGCTCGGGTCCAACAACACTAGCACATAGTGCAGCGGGGTCCACAGACATAGCCCTACCTTTACTAACATTACACGTATCACTATGATCGACCGAACTATCCCAATTTTTGTACATAAACAGGTAAGGTTGAACTTCCGCAGGCGATATGGGAATAAAAACAGTCGTCCATGCTGTATACTATGATGGTTCTAAAATGGGCATAAAGCCCACCAGTCTTATAATATTCGTCGACGGATCTACTTTACTACCAATTGCATAACAAATTACTACCAACCGCATAAATTATTCCTACACAGCCAGCGAAGGCGAACGGAATATCGACGGCTAGTACTACTTATGCTCAACCGACTAGAAACTCTGACCCATAATTTGAACACGAATCTTATAACCTTATATGAAGCTATAATTTTATTATTGTAAACTCCATTTATGATTGGTTTTAACCAAAAGCTTTATGACAATTGCATCAAACATAAAGTTTTTACTCTCGCAAAAAACTCAGATTGTATTCATGGAAAAATCTATATAAGCAGATAGTGAAATCTGTATACTCAGATAGTAAAAACTATCAAAAAGAATAAACTCTTATTTGTTTTAACCATACTGCCATCGATTGTAAGATCGTATGCAAACGCTATTAAAATATACTTCCAACGATGATGCCATTGTATATACTGACGGAGTAAAAACTATCAACAAGATGTTAAAACCAATCGGTAAGCATATCATCCTGCCAAACGAAACAAAGAAGGAAATTAAAAAAAATGCAAGTAACATGGATGTCAGTACAAATTACAAATTATGTGAATATAGTACAAATTATGTAAATACAGTACAAATTACCGTAACTTCCTCGCATACTATACAAATCAAGCATTAAAATCATGTAAACTAAATGGGCTTTCCGGATCATATTCCGTTCGGGGCCCATATAAATCAGTCCACACCAGACGCGGCTTGAAAACACTGGGTTGACGCTAGAAAGATGGCTAGGTCGACGCTGGAAAGATGGCTGGCGAGTAGAATATACTATTCTACTCGTAGCTGCAAAATAGTATATATACAATACAATATATACATATGTATATATATATATGCAAAATATATATATATATATACAATACAATATATACATATGTATATATGAATGAAAAATACCTTCTACTCTCAGAAGTAGTTACTTTCACATATGAAATAACACCTAAACGAACTTGAAATACTCCTTTATCACTTTGAGTACGCTCATACACTAATTATAAGATACTCCAGTATGAGCCATATGAAAAAATTGCAAGAGAGTCCATAGTTTTTAGTGTATTTTGCAAATACCTTCATATACGCAAATAAAAGGGAGTATGTCCAAAAAATTTACATACTAACTCTGAAAAAGTACATACCACTTATATAGTCTTATATACTTGTATACTACATGTACATACCTGTTGACACCGAAAAATATGATGAATGATTGATCGGCCCAAACATACGAGAACGCCGGTTTCAAAGGGTTCAAGGAATGCCAGCCGATTTGATCCTGCAATCGACAAGATAGATGAAAAAATAAGCTCAAAGCCGATCTAGAGCAACAATCGGCAAAGATTCAAACAGCTAAAAAGCCAATCAAATCAAGGGCAATGGCAAGTCTAAACAGCCGATTAGGGCTGATTAGATAGTAGATAAAGGTTGATTTTTTTTAAATGCGATGTGCAACAAGATCGGAGAAAATTAAACCTGATTGGTGTAATCGAGGATGACCAACAATCAACGATGCGCAACTTTATTGATCAAAATCAGATTACAAGAAAGATTCTAAATTAAAGAGCTACTCCTAATTGACAAGGGAATAAAAAGAAAGTAAATGCGAGTTGTTTGATTGATTCGAGTTGTTCTTCTTTTTCTCGCCCTTGACCATCTTTTATAGTGCATGGCCGATCGTATCCATCTTCGATGCGTTGTCAACCATGATCTGTATCGGCCTTTGTACGGATAAATCTTATCTTTGAATCAATATTGTTCATAATTCTATCTTTAACTTAACTTTTCCTTTCTTAACTGATATCGGCTAAAAATATCCCTTTTATCCTTAGCCTAACAAATTGGCCATGCCTTGCCAAATTCTAGTGCAAACATACGCCCTCCATTTTTGGGAGATAATATGTTATCTTCTAAAAATCTTTTTCGTCGGCTTCTATCATCTTTCATACTTCAAGTCTCTTCTCAGCAACCTTCGTCAGTTCGCACAACTCATCAGCTCAATGGACTCCAGCCAGGTACTCATCCCCATACTCGACAGTAATGACTAATTTTACCTAGGGCCGGTAGGAAATCTCGATTCATTGGTCATAATAGAACAAGAGATACCTCGTCTTCCTCTGTCAGCTCCCGAGTATAACATAGAAGGATGGAGCAAGAGTTTTAGGGCTTGGCTAACAGTGCTTAAAGGATGGAGAGATTGGTACAATCGGCTTGCGGCCCAAAAGATGGTTGATGTAACATCCCAAAAATTTGAGTTTTAGAATGTTTAAATTTGAAAATGAACCATTTGCATTTTTCTAGAATTAATTTCAGCTTAATTTGAATTTTCTATTTATGAAATGAGTTTTAGAGTTCTAAATTCAAGATCTACCTTCCAGTACCATATTTTAAATTTTTGAGTTTTGTTTGAATTTGTTTTATTTATTTGCCTCATTTCGCGTGTAGACGACGCAGTCGAAGCTCAAGCGAATCAGCAGTCAGAGGTAGAACCAGCAAGAGGCAGCGAAGGCAAGTCTTCCTTGAACATATTGATCCCAAATTTTACAAAATGCCTATGTTGTTTTTAAATTATGCATGCTTACTTTTATGTAATGTACTTTAAATATAGTTTTAGAGTATAGTTAAATACCAGAATTTGTTATACCCTCATTAGTATTGATCATGTCAAACCTTTGTCACCCTAGTCAATACTAGCTATTTTATTTGGTGATAACCAGTAGATTAGCATGGGATGGTAGAATTGCTTAGTCCAGCTTAAACGTTTCGGTATTATGCCATGATGGGAATCATTCCAAACATTGTTGAATCTTATTTGTGAAGTCGCGACAATTGGTGTTGCTGCTGTTATTTAAATGAAATAAAGTGGAAAATATGGTTTAGACCAGGGCGGATGGTTGTTTGGCGGGTGCAGAAAGCACGAGACCTTGGTATGTGAATGTTCCGCCCTAGTTACTTAAGGACCAAAGCATGTGTTATCATGGACCAAGCACTACCGTACAACCACAAGTCTATATGGGTACGACCTGGCTAAATAATTTGTGCGTCTCATTATTAGCTTCGCCAGTTGGAGAGTGCCAGATGTTGGCAGGCGCAAGAGGGGGCTTATGTACTGGGCAGCTAGAACCCTAACAACGGTGAAACCTTAGCGGGCGAGGTTAATAGTGGGGTTGTGCATTGTAAAGGCTTTGTCATGATCTCTCTGCCGACACACCAAAGGAAGTGTGTTGATAGCTTGGCAACAAGAGTCGATCATATCTTATGGGTAAAGTGTACACACTCTGCAGAGTTAAAACTACTTAAGTAGCCGTGCCCACGGTCAAGGGCAGGCGAGGTACGCTTGCACATTATAGATTTCATGGTTTTGTTTTAAAGGAAAATGATGGTTTGGGAATTCGTGAGTAGATGGAACTCCCGAGTTATGGTTTGGCGGATGGAGCCAGTCAGGTAGATGGAACCTGTTTAGTTGACATATCAAATTCAATTACTATGCTATTACCTTTTGGTCAAATGATGCTTTATGAAATTACTATTGGTATTTACAGTTAAACTTTGCTTTATGCTAAAAGAGCCATATTATGCCTTCAATTGTTTAGCCTTGCATATAGTTATCATGCATTATGTTTCCAAGACTTGCGGAGTACATTTTGTGTTCACCCTTGCAACATCCCCAACTTTCCACAGAGGAGTTTGCAGAAGCTGAAGATGATTATGATTTCTATGCTTGTGGTTATGACAAAGGTGATCCGGAATGCTAGGACGCGACCCCAGTCGATTGCCTGTTGGGTAAATGGATGGACTTATCCTGCTATTGTTATTTTATTTCCGCTGTTTCTTATTGAACTCAAGCTATGATGCTGCTTATTTGTAATAATTGACCATAAGGCTAATACTCTTTTGCTTAATTAATATTATTTGATTCGTGATATGGATGTGTTGTCATCACTGTTTCCACTGTGTGTGCTAGCTTTTTCTGGACTAGCACAGGTTATACACAGAGGGTTCGGATTCGAAAATCCGGTCCCGACAGTTGAATGGGAGAGAATGGGAATAGCAGAGTGTCTCCCCTTATCCTTAGCTAATCTAGAGGCCAATGAGCCCTTAGTGGTCACGGTCTTCTATTTCTGGTCAGACACTTTTAATGCATTCATATTCAAAACTAGTCTAATCGGCCCAACACTTCTAGATGTGGCAAGGCTCTGTTATCTGAGGCCTGATGGAGATCAAGTGTCAGCTTTTAGCACCAAGCCACAGTACAGGCTAATCAATGCTAAGGGGGAAGGCTGGAGCAAATACATCAACAATAACATAGGAATCGGCACAGTGTTTGACAAAGAACATGCAGCATTTGTGAACATGTGGTTTGATCGATTCCTTTTCTGCGGTGCATCGCTTGGACCTACTCAAGTCTATCAAGTTCTCGCTGAACAACTGGTAGAAGGCCGTCGGCTAGCTTTAGAAAAACTATTCCTTGGTGCTGTATATCAGATGATGTATATTATACCCAGTCGGCTATTCACTGGAATAGGATCATATACTGTTGGCAACATAGGAGGCCCTTTATGGTTTATTCAGACTTGGTTGTACTGCATATTCAGCTGACCCTTCCAGCTCAATCCAGCCGACAAGACACACTTTCCTTGTGAAGAAACCTCAGAAAGTGAAGTTAAGTATAGAAATAGTCGATACTTTGGAGAAAGGTTCATTCTTTATTCTGACAATGAGGCGAAGATTACTCCAATCGACTCAAAAAATTATTTGGCCTTCTTCCTTGAACTCAATAATGAAGACTTTAGTCAACACGATTTTTTCAGTTATAAAGACGATAATGATTACCCGTGCCCTTCATTTCTTCATTATCAGCCGACAGCCATTGCATGCGTGAGGAAACACTCGAGTTATATAAGATCTTCCTTTCTCCAGGTGTATTCTCTGTCATCTTACATACTAGGAATTGGACTTATCAACCATCCTATGAGTTTTACCACTCATCGATGTATTCAAGATAGCTAGGGTTTGGACAAGTCCCCCCAAACTTTCAATTATTCGATTGGCTTCAACCAAGGGAGCATATCCGCAATGCATCTGAGGCAAGCATCGCTCTTCATATAGCCAATGACCTTCAACTCAAAAGTTTGCCACATTTCTTTTTACACACTCGAAGGGCCGGAAGTTTCACAAGATGGTGGTCGGCTATAAGTGAAGCCTTAGACCCATCAACACGAAGTGTATCAGCTATATGGCTGAATTTTTCTCGAATCTTCCTTCACCATCATCAATAGCTAACACCACTAGTAACAGATCGAGTTCTAGCAATGAAGCTAGCTCATCGAGTTATACTAACACGAGCTTTGTTAACATCACTGGCAAGGTATCGGCTAAAGTAGATTTTTGTTACTTGACGCCCAAACATCCTTGTATTTTATTCTGATCGACCTGTCTTATTTTTCAGACCAAAACAATGGGCAAGAAAGTTGCCTCCGACCCATCGGGCACTGGCCAAGCTACTAAATGGCCGTGTCCGACTACTGTGTCAGGGTATACCTTAGGTTTCTGATGTGGACAAACAACAACCAAGTAAGTATTTATCGGTTTCATTCTTTACCTCTACCATCTTTCCATTTACTCATTCTTTTAAACGATTGACCAACAGAGAAGAAACATGTCCGATCCAACAAACAACAATATTATTGGCTTTTGTTAATTATACAGAATAATTCATTTTTTTGGATTTTTTTAATAATTATTTCTGCTTTTTTTGTATTTTCTATTATTTTTCTAGATTTTTAAAAAGTCCTTCCCTATTTTCATAAATTAAAAAAGTAGTTTTTGTGTAAGAATAAAAACCAAATTTTAGTTGGAAATGATTTTATTAAATTCAAAATGCATCGGGGAATTTCTGTGAATTTTTCCAAATTTGTGAACTCTATTTACTATTTTCTAAAAAGACTTACTAGATTTTAGAAATTATTTAAAATATATATTATTATATTGGAAATAATTTTATTAAGTTCAAAATACTCTATTTCAATTCTATGAAATTTTCTAGAATTTTTAGGCTGTTCTAGTATTTTTCTATATTAAAAAGAATTTTTAGCATTTAAAACAATTTACGCAAAAATAATAATATTATATTATTTGCTTGGGCCCAATTGAAGCTGCTAGAATATGGGCTATAAATATCTAAATAGAGTTATTTGGAATTATCCGAAAATATAATCAGAATATTTCGATCCGACGGATAGTGATCTCCCGAATCCAATACCGAATCCGAAACTGACGCCGAATCCAACAACTATCCATCACGCCCATCCGAATTTGATCGGAATAGATCTGGTCGATCGATCAGTCGTTATCTATCCTATCCGATTGCACCCCTATTTATAGGTACACGGCCTAACGATAGTCGAGTTTCTCCTTTTTCTTTTCACCAACTTGTTGAGTGACCCTGCTTTGTGACCGGCATAAGAAAATGTTATCCAATACGTTGGGTAGCAATTGAAAGGCTCCGCCTACATGCCTTCAGCTCCACCGCCGCACTAGATCGAGCTCCACCTCATCGACATCATATCTGTGTCACCATACTCAGTAATATCCGGGCAAGATTTTTTGGCCAATGTCGTACTTCAATGGCATGTGTTTGTTAGGTTTTAAGTTAATTTGTTTGTAGGAAGGTAGTCTTTTTTTGTTGTTTTGTTAGATATTTTTAAGGAGGTAGATGGGGAGATGGAAGCGATGAATGAACAACCAATGCCCCCCCGGGGGGGGGGGGACGTAGAGCTGGGGTGTGCATACGCTAAGAGCTCCTTTGTGCGAGGGAAGCGGAGGTTGAGACGGCGCATGGGCCGGTGGTTGGCCAAAACGGGAATGGGCTGGGTCGACAGTGACAGATTAGGCCCATGGTGATGGGAGGATTTTTAAATTGTTTTTCAACTGATTTTAACGTAGAAAATAAGTTTGAATTTTTAAAATAAGCAAACCAACTCTATAAAATATGAATTTTTTTTTAGAAGCTCCTGAGATTAATTAGAACTCAAATAAATTATTTTCAAGATTTTTACAGATTTTAAAATAATTTTTAAAATTTGAAGACAGCGGCTAAAAATATGAAAACAATTTTCTTAAATCCAAAAAATCTTGGAAAATGCAAAAGAGAAGCTTTTGGAACATAATATAACTTTTAGAAATTTTTAGAACGTTACAGGTTTGTGGGAGCACTGCACAGGAAGGAGAAGAGGAATTATGGATGGAAGCAGATATACAGGTTCGATCCAATTATCCAAGCTTAGCGTTTAATACGAATTTCTACGAAACTCGTGCGTTTTCAAACGGGCTTTTAATGGATTTTGAGTCGGAGTTTGGATTGCAAACCAAAATATCAGATGTGGGTTAATTAGTCAGATCCAAACCCGATCTGTGCCTACGCTTGGTGTTGTAATATATATGAACCACTGATTTCACATACATGTAACATGGAAACAAAAATTATAGCATTATACTTTAGTAAAAGAGGAAACAAGGGGTGCAGTAGCTTGCTAAATCAAATCATCAATTGATGTTGCTACTAGATAGCTGACGAGTAACTTACATCTTAGTCAACTTAATACCACATAGCACCTAACAAAATAAACTAAACAGTACAAAATCCTCCAAAGAAAAACACTAACCAGTACAACCTTTACCTGTTAATCCTCATACTTACATACAAAAAGAGAAATATATATATCAGAGTTGTCCCCTCTGAAACAGAAGAATCATACTCCAACACCAAGAACATCATCACCAGGGGTAACTAAGTACCTAACACTACTACTGAAGCAATAAGTCATCAGTTACAGTAATCAGCCCTGTAATTGCATTATTAATTACAAGACCACACATGTAGCTGCAGACTTCATCATCTACTTGTAACACAAGTTGAGGCATTTTTTGTCATTCTATGACACATGGGGCCCGTATGTCATCCACTGTGGACACACGGGAGAAGCTGTTTCAGGTTCCTAATGCCGCGGTTGTGCCACGTCCTCCTCTTTCCCGCGCTCTAGCGCGCGCGAGGCGCCGACGGCCACCGTTGACACTGCCGCGTCGTAGCTGTCCGCCGACGCCATGGAAAACTCGGCCATGGCGCTGCACACCACGGCCATGCTGGCGCAGAGCACGCGTCCCGCCATGCCCTCCATGCCCGTGGCCGCGCCTAAGCACACTGACCCGACGCCAGCCACGAAGAAGTCCAGCCCGTCCATCACCCGCGCTTCCGACACCGCGTCGACCACGCGCGCCCACTCCATGCACACCAGGAACGCCGGCGGTAGCGCGCTGTGGGCGGGCGCCACGCCCCCAATGCCGAGGTAGCGGCGCGCCCAGGCGGCTAGGGCGCACGCGTAGGCGCGCTGCGCTGACAGCCAAGTGTCCATGGCTCCGCGCCAGGCTCGGATCTCGCACTCGAGTGCAACCGCGGCCGGAGGGGGTGTTGTTGCTTCCGGAGGGCCAAGAGAGATGGCGGTGGCGGCCGACGGGTGGTGGTGGAGGAAGAGAAGCTTCGTGTCGTCGATAGTGCGCTTCTGAGCCTTGTAGCGTTCAGCCATGGCGCGCCACATCCGGGACAACCTGCATGATGCAAAGACAGTTCCAATTAATACTTGAGGTTGCAGTCATGTAAAATTATTGGTTCTTCTTTTTTCAGCTTCTTTCGATTGCGTTGAGTCGCTGAATTTGCCATTTCTAAAAGCTCAAGCTCAACCTTAAACGGTGCTTACTAATTAGCCACTATGCATATGGTAAAACACCAAAAATCATAAGCTGTACTATCTGCTGAACAGTTATGATGGGAAAAGATGGCTTTGTAACTGAGTAAAGACAACATGATTAAAATGTCAGCCTTTATGCTGTCTCTACTTCTGTTTACGTTTAATTATGCTTGCTTTACGATTTAGGTATGCTGGCTGCAAAAGCATCGATTTTGAGTTCTGCTTGTGATCTATTACATAAATGAAGATTGTGAATGTTCCATGGGGTCTAATTAGTTCTAGCATTTTCTCCCCCTCTGATTAGTAATCAGCAGATTAATTACTCGGGTAACTATAGGTATTTGGATCATTGTATCATTCATTTCTGACAGGCACATCCCTTCGATTCACAAGTATTCCTGCGATGGCATGCCTATTTGCCATCATTACCCCCATTAGCTAGTCACCTTACATTTGCTGAAAATTTTAATAATATCAATAGTAAATTTCAAGTAGATGAAGTTAGATACTTGTGTAACTGGTGACGGCGTTTTAACAGTTAACATATTGTTTCCTAAGCTTATAGGTTTAATATGTAGCTTCAAGAAAAAAGATTGGACTGGTTTACAAGTAGTACATGTGTAGAAAATTATCACTATGAAGGATCCCTAAAGTGAACAGAAGCATACCCTTGGATCAACTCCATAAGCTGAGGATGCAATTCCTCATCCCTTAGAACTTCAATCCTCCTTGATATTGACTGAACTGTGTGAATTGACACCTTCATCCGAGTATGTAGGCTTCTCAATGCTGCACGAGTCTTATCGACAGAGGAAGGCTCCTCACCTCTTATATCCTGGCTCCTCAAATGTTTCAGCCTCTTCTCATACTCAATTCTTAACCGCTCGCCTGCCTACAAGTGACAAAAACAAGCATGAGCCTCGCTTCTATTGATCTATTGGTGTACGTTCCTGACAAGAATCTTACCTTTACTTCTTTGTATAATTTCTTCTCCCATGTATACAATCTATCCAGAGTGGAGTGATGACTTCCAGACATTGTACTGCAAGATTCTTCTGAGTAAGAGCTGCTTGTCTCGTTGTCATAGAGATCCTCTATTGAGCTAGAGGAAGCAAGAAGGAACCGGGAAGATAATGACCGGGATGATGCAGAGCGCAAAAGTGCGACTGGGTTTAGCATATTTACTGCATTATGAAATTTATGCGTAAATTCAACGAGTTAAGTCTGAAATGTTTTAAGTAACTCCAGTGTTGGTTTGTAAAAGTGGTACCAGAAAGATCGTTTGAGGCTGAGTATTGAACTCTACTTGCCTCCAACATCTCCGAGACTTCCTGTGCAGCGTCGCAGATTCCCTGGAACTGACTGTCAATATCCTCCATAGCCTCGACCAGACTCGCTGGTCTTCGGTTCAGATACACTGTGAAACCAGGCGTTTCTTCGGCATTTGCTAGTTTGTTCCTCATCAGTTCTTTCTTATGTGCCTTGATCTCAAGTTCTCCCTTGTTACGGGGTTCAGATACTTCTTCACACTGAACGCCTTTGGATTCAAATCCCTTTGTTCTGTGCTTGGCATTATTGTACTCAGAATTCACTGGATGAGCACCCTCATTAGAAGCCATACATCTTTGATCATCTGAATGCTCACAATCCTCGTCTTCATCTTCTTCTTCGTCATTATCTTCTTCTTCTTCTTCTTCCTCGTCCTCATCCTCTTCCTCCTTGTTGTGCGTTTGTTCATGTTCTTGACACTCGTCATCCTCCTCTTCGAGTTCTGGGATTCCTTCCTCCTCTCTTACCCGCTGTAAGCGTGCCAATTCATCGTCAGTGACCACATTGTCGTAGCTGCTCCGAGAACGTGGATATGCATAGTTCTCCACCGATGAAAATGGGTTCCAGAAGTCCCACTGTGATGATTCCTGGTCCTGGGGTGACGGAGGTGGGTAGCTTGGCCTGTCATAAGACTCGTAATAAGAAGTCCTCACTGGTTCCTGGGGTGATGGAGGTGCATAGCTTGGCCTTTCATGAGGCATGTAATAAGAAGAATTCCTCACTGGTTCCCGGGGTGATGGAGGTGGGTAGCTTGGCCTGTCATACGGTGTGTAGTAAGAAGATGACCTCATCGGTGAGGAATGTGTTGGGAAGAACCTATCCATGCCACCATAGTTGTCCATGGGGTAATGTGACTCGATACGGATTGTTTCCACTGGTCTTGGAGGCTCTTCAACTGACACTGATGGGTTTGGTCCTGACCACAAGTACTTTGCAACATGAATGGTTCTCTTCTCATATGAACCATAAGGAAGGCCAAGCATCTCTGGCTTCTGTTGCTTGACAGGAGAGATGAGTGTGTCGAAAATGAGCTCGTGGTGATCATCTCCAGCAACAAACCGCTTCAGGGCCGTCGAAACACGCTTCAATGACTCAATGTAGGCGATGTGTGACGATGCGAAGCGGTTGCGCTGCTCCAGCGCCTGCTTGATGAAGTCCCTTCTGTCCCGGCACATCTTGACAGCCTCCTCATCTTCCAACCTGGAAGCAGCACATCCCATGTCTCCAAAGCCTTATAATTTCAGGATCCTGTCATGCTTGGATCAGAACTTCTGAGTTTAACATGTGGAAAAACAAAGAGAACAGATAAGTTTCAGCTTCAAGAAGCCAGGTACATTGCTACATGTGTTACTGCAGAAATTATCTAATACTGTAGAAGGTCGATTGTTGATAACGAGTACATTAATGCAGCTGAAGCCAACGAACAAAAAGATGACCTGAACCGACCTATATTCTGACAAGTTTCAGAGAGTTCAGAAGTAGCAGTGATGACGCACGGTGATTATATGCTATCAAATTGTGTATCAAAAGGGAACTCAGGCATAGGTCATTTAGGTGCAATAAGCAATCACAAGTGTTGAAATTGATCGATTACAACCTCAAATCGACAACTTAACAAGCAACAAAAGCAAGTTGAAAACCAAGAGAATACATATTGCAACTACTTCTCATAAGCTCTGAAATATCTTTACCAAAAGGGTAGTGAAAGCTACAAGGCTACAGAAAGATGCTCCTTTGCAACTGAAATACCCCACTGCAAAATACGCTACACTGCACTACGCATTTGTTCGGTAGCAACAACATTCTTTTCTCCTAAAAGAGGACCAAAAAAGCAAGAAAGTAAGGAATATAATCCTTGGCCCAGCAAGAAATGAAAGGCCCTACCTCCTACTTGCATAACAATGGTTACAGTAAATGGACTCGACAACTAAACTAAATTCAGTTCGGTGCACTGTGAAGATGGAGAGTCAGGACAATGCTATGAAAACCAGGGGTGATAGTACATTGGAATTCCAAGCAACACTCTTTTCAGGTAAAGTAGTATAAAGAAAATCGTTATTAATGTCTATACATTAGGTCTCAAAAAGGTGTCAACAAATTATAACCAATGAAAAATACAATATAAAGATTATCTTAGTGGTGAAATGAGGGATCAGCTTCTGGAGATTAACAGTACTTCTAAATCTCAAACATGCAAAACTGTTGCCTTTGGATGGACTAATGTCCCACATATCTACGGTGACTCATTTTCTGGTGTCTAAGCAGTTCGGCAAAGGTAAAATGTTGTAATATACAGAATTGCAAGCAAAAGTCAAAAGCTCAGGTGATGATTAAGGGTAATGTAATAAGTCTTGTCTCAAGGTACACCCAAAAGGGGAGAAAAGATAATCTTGGAAGCAAAAACTAGCTCCAAGCCTCCAACCTAATGCCCAATTTCTCATGCTGAACGGAAAATGGAAGGGAATGGAAGAACCTATAAAAATCTGTTGTTACCACTGAAAAAAAATGATCTCGGACAAAGCACAGCGGTTCTCATTGTATCTTGGTAACCAAGATACGAAACAAATGGTGAAAATCTTGAACCCCAACTAAGAATATAACGCTTGTAGGCAAGGCCACCCTTAAGCATATAACAAAATTCTCACTCTGAAACATTCAGAATACTTGACAGAATGATCGCAAAAAAAAAAAAAAGAAGAAGAAGAAGAAGAATACTTGAACAGAAGCAAGGAGAAGGAAAGGAGAATTAAAATCTTGGACTAAATATTGGAAACAGGGAGATGTATTGCTTCAAACTACTTCTACTATCTCCTAAGAAACTAAATCACAATCCTGAGGTATGAGGAACAAGGGAAGGGAAAAGAATGAAATCTTAGTAGGGGGGACATCACTCCTGTTGCAGCAAGAACCAAGAAGCGGCTAATCTCTGCTCAATTCTCCTCTTGCCACATTAAAAAAAGGCAAAGAAAAAATTGAAAAGATCAGGTGGAGAGGAACACATCATTGAAGTGTGAAGGAAGCAAAGGGAAAGAAATGAGAGACATGCAGAGGAAGTCAGTCTTGGGCACACACACAAAGGAACCAGGGACATACATGTTCTTGAAGCACTCAAAAGGAAGCGCAAAATTCTAAAGATCAAGAACAGCTCCACAGGAACCCTCCATTTCTTTCACCTCTCTCACACTCTCTCTCTCTACTTTGGTCCCACAAAACTTCTCCTCCAACCACATCAAATTGCGAACATTAAACAAAACAAAAGGAAAGGTGGGAACGAAAGGAGGAGCAATGCAACCTACACACACACATTAAAATAAAATCAGAGCTATCTATACCTGAGAAGAGAAGGCCTTCTCTATCCTTTTCCTCTTCCTTTGGGGGGCTGTCTATGTGTGTGTGTACAAGAACAAGTAGTTGAAGAAGGCTTTGTGCAGAGAGAGAGAGGATCAGTGTGGTGGCAGAGAAAGAGATAGGCAACAACGGTCAAAAGACTTGAAAGGAGGAAAAACTCACTGAGAAGAGAGAGAAAAGTGGAGGGGGGAAGATAACTGAATTGAGGTATGACCCTACATTTATTGTTATTTCCCAATAATGCCCCACTCATTTATTTCTTGCCATTTTACCGAAATGGTTCTCAGAAGTCAGAACATCTGCTCGTGCATTTCAGGCAACTTCTGTCATGGAGTCGTGAGAGATAATTTTTTACATCGAAATTTTGAGGAATTAGAAAGAAGAGAGAAAAGATTATTTTTCTTGTGAAATAGCATATGGCTGCAAAAAAAAAGCCCTTTGGAAGTATCTCATTGAACTGTTTATGATATGTCTACCCTCGAGTTGTTCCTCAATTAATTTCTTTTCTTTTCTTTTTTGTAGTATGCAATACGACAAAACTTCTTGCGTTAGACAATAGAAACTGAAGTATGACCATAACAATAAATTTTGGACCGTTCGGAGAAAGTAGAAAAGGAGTTTTCAGTTTTACAATTTTAATTGTATTGGGATCAGGAAATTGGTGTTAATATATATGGATGATTTAATTGTAATGAAATATTTTTCAAGAAAGATGCCACCTATGTCAAACTAGCCTATTGGGCATAGCAATCTCTCTCTCATTTCTGTCCATGCCAAAAACATGAAGCTTTTTTTTACCTAGCATGTTCCTTTTCACCGAAACTGTTGCACAAACTTCTGATCAAGTCAGTTAAGTTTGGCCTTCATGCATGCCGCTCCAGACGCTTCACACTTCTCTCATTTCCCTAGGGGATATAATTCAGTTGTACCAAGAAAAGCCTTTTAAGCAAACCAGAAGTTTTCCCTTACAGGCCAAAAAAAATCTGATGAGAGAAATCTTTAATGGAGAGGTCGAAGAAGAACGAGATCCATCAATCCTGCGGATTGCCACTGCATGCGGCACCTGGCTACCATGCACAAGGTGTGGGCTACCACACAAGTTTGTGCAAAAATATGAGACGGCAAGGGTCCCAAAAAGGCTCGATCGGAGAATAGATGCTCATCTTTCTTTTGAGGTGTAGCTCAATTGAGATGAAGGTTCCTTAGATGCCTGCACTAAGAAGTGTCTAGTATTTTCAGCCTAGGAAATACATGTATATCCTCTCAAGTCTCCTCTACTACCTTCTTTTGTCTGTCTTTCTGTATACTGTGAGGTGGAAAGTTAATATAAATTCACATTGCGATGCAACGTATCTGGGCTTTTAGGTCTACGGAATTCTCTGCACCGTATCACATGGAAAGCGAATCTTAGAGCAACATTTAATGGCGAACTTAGGGCTAGTCCTGGGGCAGGACGTGAATGGTGACTAAAACAAAACATAAATAGCTATAACTAGTTAAATTTAGTTAATACAATACATATACTTTTATTTGAAAATAGACATGTATTCGTCATATATAGAACTCTAATGCTTATGATTGAAGAATGACTTGTATTTTTATACAACTATAACATATATCTAATTAATATGCACCATTATAACGTGGACTCAAAATAGAAGAAACTTATCACAACATGTAATGGCGAGCTTAGGGCTAATCCTAAGGCAGGGCAATGTCAATGGTGACTAAAACATAACGATCAGGTAAACAGCTATAACTAGCCGAATTCTCCGCTCAACTAGTACGATACATATGCTTTTATTTGAAAGTAGACTTATATTTGTCAAAGAACTCTAATGCCTATTATTAAAAAAAAAAGTTGCATTTGGTATCTAATCCTGCACATTATAATCTGGATCAACCAAAATAAATGGTGTGGAATCTTTCTCTTTTTCCTCTAATTAACATACAAATTTCTAGCCCTTATGAGTGAACATGGTTTGTAAGCATCTAGGCCCCTAATTTCATATATTTATATGTTTTGATGATTAATGATGTTTGTTTGTTAAGACTAACTATGTTTCAAGATTTTAAGATGAGTTACCATTTGACATTAGCATATTATGAGTTCTTGGTATTCATGGATCCTAAAAGGCGTAAATGATGGCAAGCATGAAAATTAAGGATCTTGTTATTAGAAATGATCCGAAGAGTCGAGTTTGGATCATTTTAGTAATAGGTTTTGTTTTTGCATTGACCGTATTATTAAGGGTGTTCAAGGCTGGTAGCTTCAGCTTAGTGAGATTGGGTAGCTAGTTGTGATGCACACTAGGCCTCTCTAACTCATATCCAGTCAGAGGAAACCAAGAATCCAAGTGAAATGTTAGATTTGGAAATTTGTGAAATTTTAGACTTAGTTAGAAAATTCGGAGTTAAGTCAAAAAAATCCGACTAGTTCAGATCATTGCAATAGAGAGCATGTCTAGTAGATTTCAATGGGAATCAGATGATCCGAATGACCCAAAGCATGGGTTGGATCGATTTTACAGAGCGCATATTTTTGAAGCACAATGTGAGTCGGACGATCCGAGGGGTTCAGAGCATGACCCGAATCAATTTCATAGAGAATGTGTTCTTGATAAATTGCACTAGCCCTGATAATACGACTCAGGCAAATGATATGAGTGGGTCGGATAATCCAAGTTGGGTCTGATGCTCCAAGCGTGTGCAATGGCTATGTTTTTATTGTTGGAAACATTTAAGTCGGATAATCCAAGTGAGTCGGATGATCTCTATCGGTTAGTTTATGAGAAATGGAGCTATAAATAGACCCTATGGGGTTCAAGTATTCATTCTATCAAGCTTAAGAAAACTTTGAAACTTGGATTGAATACCAGTGCATGAAAAAGTAGATTAGACCTAGATTGTGTATCACTCCTAGTTGCTCGATCTTACTGGGTTCAAGTGAATACTTTGGACTCCTAGTTGCTCGATCTTACTAGGTTCAAGTGAATGCTTTGGGCTTTATGAAGATCGGTGTCGTTGGCTTGGTTACCTTCTTTGGAGAAGCTTGTGGAAAGCATGAGGAGACTTGTGAAGGTTTGGAGTCTATCTATCCGGAGTAGAGAAGGATTACCGTGAGCGAATGATTTAGTCCTTGCGAGGTCTCAAGTTGGAGCTAGACTCTTGTGAGAGTGCTCCAGCGAGGAGCATGGGAGATTGCCGAATCTCCAATAACTCAGTAAAAAAAGATTGGTTGTGTTTCTGATCTCTTTTACGTTTTCACACTTACATTATTGTATTTCTTTTCTTAGCCCACTAGAATTGTATAGGATTTGAACTAGGTTGCAAAATTTCACTAGAAACTCTGTGCACCTAGGTTGAGCTTTAAAGTTTAACTTTTTAATTTAGCGTTTGACAAAAAAGAATCCTAATTCATCCTGTCCTCTTGGATATCCGTTCCATTGGTTGCTTGTTTTTCCTTTGTTAGTACTTGGGTAAACAGACATGAATTGGCCCACAGACATGGAACATCTCTTTTTTAAAAAACTCTAAAATGCCCTTTATTTTGACACCTAAGCTTGGGTAAACACACACTAAGTATAGCTCTAGTAACCCTTAAAGCCCTGGAAGGAAGTCTGACGGCCAAGCTTGGGTAGCTGCTCGACCTGCAGCGAACGCTAAATCGGCCCTGGTGAATTGTGTACTGTGGCTTATTGGAACGATTCTATGCGTAAAATACTACGTAGTAGTATACAGGGCACCATTTATTAGTTAAGTACTAACTACTAACCAAGTATAAACACACGTATGTTTTAGCTGCTAATGGTGCTCAGACGAATCGACATGGACATCATGTTACTAGTGCATTTGCTAGCGATTTAGTCGCGCACTCTGGTTAATAGAACCCTAGATGTTTCATAAAAAAAGTATAATAAGGCAATAAGCACAAGTTGATTTGGCCCTGTTGGCGTCAAAAACTTGATGTAGGGTTTCGACAGCAAAGACACCGCATTTAACACCGGGTTCAGAGCGTGCGGTCGATTTGACTCAGAATCGACAAGGTAAAAAATATAAAATCCACACAAAGCCGATCGTGACGATCAATCGGCTTAGATCTAATCAGCTTGAAGCCGATCAAGATCAAGGTAACAGGATAAGTCTAACTAGCCGATTAAGGCTAATCAGAGGATAAAGGCAGATCGATTCTGAAGAAGGCGATGCGCAACAAAATCAGAACAAATCAAACCTGGGGTGTAATTGACGAAGATCAACAATCGGCGATGCGCAACTTTATTGATCAAAATCGATTACGAAGGCTAAATTACAGAAGCTACTCCTAGTCGACAGGAAAAGTAGAAAAAGTAAAGACTAGTTGATTGTATTGTGTTGATTCCTTTTTCGCAGCTTGCTTTGGTCCTTCTTTTATACCCGCGGCCGATCGTATCCTGATACAACACGCTTCAAGTCCGTTTCGTATCGGCCTTATCTCGGACGGTTGTTTTAAAATATGACAGTTACCAAAATATCTCCAAACCTTTCCATCCTGTCCGTTAATTCCGTATCTCTGACTTTATTGCCGATTTTGACCAAGTTTGCCAAATTTTGGTGCAAACATATGCCCCCCATTTTTGAGAGATGACATGTCATCTTTCAAAAATATCAATAATCGGCTTTTTCAATCGGCTAACGCTTGAACTTCACCCATTAACTGTTGCTTTTACTCGCGCCGTAATTTTTTGACATGCGGGTAGTGCGTTTTAACCGCTCGCGCCTTTTGAGATTCACTTCCCGCCTCTTCAAATTTTCACCGTGCTATAAAATGCGGCCCCCACCTCGGTCATTCCTCACGCGCACAAGCTCTGACCTCAAACAATCGGCTTTTGCTACCCGTTGCTCAGTTTCCACCAATCGGCTTGCACCTCTCTTCTCCAATCGGCTTGCTAAGATCGGTGAAATGGACGCGAGTCGTACTCATTCCGATCCCTAACGAAAGATCGATACTTCCTTGGTCCGATAGGGAACCTAGATGCCAAGACGGTTATTAGTCGATATTCCCGTCTTCCTTTATCGGCTACTGCATTCAACATAGAGAGCTGGGAAAAAAGCTTCAGGGCATGGCCGACAGCGCTAGCAAGGGATGGAGATCTTGGTATATTCGCGTGGCTGCTCAAAAAAGAGAGGAATGGGAAAGGATGGGTATAGTGAGTGTATCCTCTCTCACTAGCCGATCCAGAAGCCAATGAGCCCTTAGTGGCCACGGCCTGTTATTTCTGGTCGGAGACCTTCAATGCCTTTTTGTTTCATACTGGTCCCATCGGCCCAACCCTCATGGACATAGCCCAATTGTGTTGCCTTAGGCCAGATGGTGAGCAGATATCGGCTTTTAGCGGTAAACCGAAATACAAGTTTATTCAATCCAAAGGAGAAGGTTGGCGCAAGTATATTAATAACAATAATAAAGTGAACGGGCTGGTATCAGATGAAGAACATGTTGCTTTCCTGAACTTGTGGTTAGACCGATTTTTGTTTTGCGGTGCTGCTTTAGGACCAACACAAGTGTATCAGTTAATGGCAGAGCGGTTGGTAGAGGGCCGTCGGCTAGCATTGGGAAAGATGTTCCTTAGAGCAGTTTGTCAGATGATGCATGTAATTAGGAGTCGGCTTTTTACTGGTTTCGCTAAATTTTGCGTCGGCAACGTAGGAGGTCCTCTCTGGTTCATACAGATATGGTTGTACTGTTTATTTAGCCGATCTTTCAAACTGGATCCATCTGACGACTCGGCATTTCCTCGAGAAAACACACCGAAAATGCAAGCACGAATTGAGCGGTACCGATCTTATGGTGAAAGATACATAATGTGCTCCAAGAAGAAGAAGATTTCTCCGATTGGTCTGAAAAAATATTTATCTTTCTTCCTGAACTTGGATAATAATGATTTTAGCCAACAAGACTTCTTCAGTTATACCAATGCAGCCGATTTTGAATGGCCATCATTTCTTCATCTGGATTCTGACAGCTCAGAGATGCCTGAATCGACTCTAGATTTCTTCAAAGTTTTTATTTCTCCCAGCATCTTACATGTCGGCTTTAATACAAGAAATCGTACCTTTCAGCCTTCCTATGAATTTTATCATCCTTCCATTTTTGCCAGACAACTGGGTTTCGGCCAAGTGATCCCCAGTCTCCCACTTCTCGACTTGGTTCAGCCAAGGACTAGAGTGAGATCTTTAGCCGCAGCCAATATGGTTTTGGATATAGCCGATGACTTGCAGATCAAATCTTTGCCACATTTTGTCCTGAATAATCGTCGATCCAGCCGATTCTCTGCATGGTGGTCTTCAATTGCAAATGCACTTCTCTTAGATCGTACTCCATCGGCCATTATTAACGCCCTTTTCCCAGACGTTCCTGAGCCGATGGTATCCTCTGATAACAGTTCAAGTGACGAATCGAGCTCCAGATATGATAATACGAGTCTTGTAGATATTACTATCGAGGTATTTAGTCGATTTTAACTTTTCTTTATCGTAGCCCATATGAATGTCTCATTGGCTTTATCCTCATCCTCTTTTCTTTGCAGACTAAAGCTGCTGGTAAGAAGCCGATCGACGTCCCTTCGGCTAGTAAAGAAAAACGACCATACAAGGCAACTGCACTTACTGGCTATACTTCTGGTTCCTTGGGCATTCAAAGCCCATCGTTGTCCGATTTAGAAAGACAACAACAACCAAGTAAGTTATGTTTAACCATCTCTTGTTTCTTTTTAGTTTCTTTATAAACTAACTTTCTAGCCGATGGACCTTGAGAGAAGAAGAAACCAAGTCCACTAAAGTTCTTTGCCAAGAAAAACACTCCAAGCCACGGGAACAAAGTGGCGAAAGTTCACCGCACGGATCGGCTCATCGCTCGGTATTTGTCTATCTCAAAATTTAAGGATCTCGATTTAGTCCATCGGTTTTCATTATATTCAATCTTCTTTGACCTACGCGATCGGCACAAGTGGCCAACATCCTGGCAAGTTTGCGGATATATCGCCAAAGAGCCGCTGCCTCCTCGGCCGATGCTAGCGCCAACATCCATTCTTTGCTCCGAGACATCGACCCATCCAACCTCCTTGGCTTCAACTTATCGATTTGGATGATCCAGAGATTTTTGCACCGATGACTATATCTCGGCAATCCAAAATATCATTGCGGTTTCCAAAGACACGTCATTTCTTGTCTCATCGGCTCCCCGAATGCAAGATCGCCTCAATGGACTCTTTGATTTGGTGTCAAGGCCTCAATCGAGATTCGAATAATAATCACCGATTCGAGATGCTATGGCGTAGTTGAAACTGATTTGCCACCAGAGGCCATGGCTGCGCTGCTCGAAGTGTGCCACCTAGATGAGAAGAAGGCCTTAGTGGAAGCAGCCCAGGAGAGGAAAGCAAAGAGAATGGCCCAAGAGGCCGATCAGAAAATCCTTGATAAAATGGTTGCTGAGACAAAGGCGAAGAAGAAAAATTTTGATGCAACCATAGAATCTCTGAAGGCTAACAAATCAAATCTTCAAAAGTTAGAAACCACTAAAAAATTTCTTGAGGGTGAGTTGGCGAGGACGATAAAGCTCATTGCTGAAGGTCAAGATTCCTTTGAAAAAACATCATCGGCCGCCAAGGAGCAAAAGATTGAAATAGCATCAGCCGTGGCAGCCTTCAAGGAGCAGTCGGCTAAACTTGTACCTATCCCAGGCAATGCAGCAGAAGATGACAAAATCTTGGATGAGGTACAAGAAACAATTGCTAAGGCTGCTGGAGCATTATCGGCTTTGGGCGCACGACTCCCAGGCTCTGGGATGTAACCTTTTCTAACAGTTCCAAAATACTAGTTCAAATATTTTGAATACTTGTAATCTTGCAATGTTTATAATCGGCTGTTTAACCGACTCTTATTCTCTAAATTTGCAATCCTTTCAGCCGATTAACAGCATCGTGTTAATCTCGGCTTTGAACATGATTTTTAGTCGGCTAAGCTCCGATCCAAACGCTAGGATAGTATTTCTTTAGATATTTCCCATTAATTGCTTTAGGCAAGACATACCCTTCCAGTGTTTCTAGTAAGTACGAGTTTCCACCGACTAGCCGATTAATTTTGTATGGCCCTTCCCACGAAGGTGACCATTTTCCAAATCGGTTATCCTTAGAACCAACAGGCAATATCGTTTTCCATACTAAATCGGCTTGAACGAAAGATTTAGGCATGACCCTTTTATTGTATGCCCTTGCAACTCTGATCTTATTCTTCTTAAGCCGATCAAGCGAGACAAACGTAATTCGCCAACTCATCCAAGCTGTCGACCATTAAGTCATTGTAATCTTGAGCCGACAAATCATTCTGTCTGGCTATTCGTATCGACTCAATGTTGATTTCTACAGGCAAAACAGCTTCTTGTCCATACACCAATTGGTAAGGTGAAAGTTTTGTCGCTCCATGATAAGATAGCGATAGGCCCAAAGTGACTCGATAAAGTAGAATGCCAATTCCTTGGCTTCTCATCAATTTTTCTTTTGATCAACTTAATTAGTGTTTTATTAGACGACTCGGCCTATCCATTAGCCTGAGCGTAATAAGGCGAAGAGTTTAACAATTTGATCCCTAGACTTGTGGCGTAACCTTGAAACTCTTTAGACATGAATACTGTACCTTGATCGGTCGTGATTGTTTGTGGTATTCCAAACCGATGGACAATATGTTCATTCACAAAACTAATCGCCTCAACACTAGTCACCTTCTTAAGTGGGATAGCCTCAACCCACTTTGAAAAGTAATCAGTCATGCCAAAATAAATTTGTGGCCTCTACTCAAGCAGAAATATTTGGCCGATTATATCTATTCCCCAACCCCTAAACGGCCAGGGTTTAATAATTGGATGTAAAGCCGATGCTGGTGCTAGTTGTACGTTACCAAATTTTTGACATGTTTGACATCCTTTATAGTACTTGAAACAATCCTCTAGCATCGTCGGCCAAAAATAACCTGTCCGTCTGAGTATCCATTTCATCTTGTGTGCCGATTGATGAGAACCACAAATGCCTTCGTGTACTTCACCCATCGCCACCCGCGCTTCTTCGGCTTCAAGACATCTTAACAACAAGCCTTCCATGGTCCGATAATATAGTATATCGTCCATAACGACGTACTTCAATGCTTGCTGCCGTATCCTTCGTTCCGTCGGCTTGGATGGATCAACTAGATAATCTTTTATCTCCGTTCTCCAATCGGCAATATCCGCACACATAACTGCCTTATTTACCAGTTCAGTCTCCTGACTTTGGTCACAATCCTCATACCCTGATGCTTGCTGAGCTAAAGCATTAGCTCTATCGTTTAATTCACAAGGAATATGACCGATAGAAAATGACGTAAAAGAGCTGATAATCTCTAAACATTGTTCTAAATACCTCAGTAGTACTTCATCCCGACATTGGTATTCTCCCTTTATTTGCTGTACTACCAACAGTGAATCACCATATGCCTCAACAGCTCTTATTCCAATATTTTACAACAACAGTAAGCCTTTGAGTAACGCTTCGTACTCGGCCTGGTTGTTCGAGCATCGGCTATTTAACCGAAATGCGAATTCAACGTTATGCCCCTTGGGTGAAGTGAGTACAATACCGATACCATCACCTTTCCCGCATACTGATCCGTCAAAAAACAGTTGCCATGGTGCTACCAAGACTAAGTTTGCCGCTGTGTCATGTCCTATTATAAAATCGGCTAGGACTTGTCCTTTGACTGCTTTGGCCGATTCATATGACAAGTCGAACTCGACCAAGGCGTAAGCCCATTTGCCAAGTCGACCTCGCAGAATTGGAGCTGATAAAATATATTTTATAACATCGGTTTTGCAGATTACCTTACAGGCCGATGCTAATATGTAGTGCCTTAATTTTGTGCACGAGAAGTACAAAGATAAACATAGTTTTTCGATATAAGGGTACTGACCTGCGTCTAGCAATCGTCGGCTTAAGTAAAGATAACCCTTTCTTTACCATGCACCTCTTGTGCTAGTACATACTCAATAGTATCTTCTTCACCGAAACATATAGCCCGAAGGGACCCTTTTGAGGCGCGACCAAGGCTGGAGGGTTGGCCAAATACCTTTGACTTCGTTGAAAGCTTTACGATCGGCTCCCCATATAAATTCTTCATTGTCCTTCAACTTCAAAGAATGGAGTAAAGGCACGAATTCTACGGAGAGGTTCGAGATGAACCGACGGAGATAGTTAATTTTGCCGATCAACTTTTGTAATTCGTTTTGCATGTCGCTGGCTCAAGATTGGCTATAGCTTTAACCCTCGTTTGGCTGACTTCAATCCCTCTTTCGTGCACCATGAAGCCTAAAAACTGTCCAGCCGATACGCCAAACGCGCACTTGAAAGGATTCATCTTTAGACCATGCGATCTTATGTTTTTAAAAACTTTTTCTAAATCGACCAGATGTTGGACATCGTCTGCAGATTTTACCACTACATCATCAATATATATTTCGACAATGTGGCCGATTAAATCATGAAAGATCAGATTCATTGCCCGCTGATACGTTGCTCCAGCGTTTTTCAAACCGAAAGTCATTACTGTCCATTCGAACAATCCTATTGCACCGGGACATCTAAAAGCCGTCTTTGGTATATCGGCTTCTGCCATGAGTATCTGGTTATACCCAGCATTACCATCTAGAAAACTTATGATCTTGTTCCCTGACGCAGCATCGATAAGCATATCGGCTATTGGCATCGGGTATTCATCCTTTGGCGTCGCCTTGTTTAAATCTCTGAAGTCGACGATACCAAGTTTGCCATTCTTCTTCATGACTGGAACGATGTTGGAAACCCACTCTGCGTATCGGCAAGGCCTAATAAATTTTGCTTCCAACAACCGTTCTATCTCTTCCTTTATAACTTGGTACAAGGCTGGATTGAAACGTCTAGGATACTGTTTAAACGGCCGATAACCCGATTTTATAGGTAACCGATGTTCCACAAGCTGACGGCTTAATCCAGGCATTTCGTGATATTCCCAAGCAAAACAATCCTTGTAATCCTTAAGGATTTTTATTAGTTTTTCTTTGTATTTTACTCCTAAATTGGCACTAACAAAAGTTGGTCTTTTTCTATCACCGCTACCTATATCGACTTCTTCAAGTAAATCGGTGGATGTGAAGCCTTGACCTAACTTCTCAATTTCTTCAAAATCTTCGATGGCTTCGTAGCTATCCGTTGTTTGCCGATAGCTTTGCATTTTATCCTCGCAAAGACTTTCAATGTTTTCTTGTCCCCATCGGCGTAATACTTCATTTGCCCGATCAAAGGTGCCCGTTTGACATCGATCGGCATGAGACGACTTGCTCACACAAATGAAATCGCGATCGCCCAAAGACCTTGCCCGATATGCACGGCTTCTTCATGTTGCCAATTCGCATCGAGCTAGCCATGGCAATGTGAGCCGATGTATCGGTAACGACCTCAACTTCTTCTCCGTTCTCGAAAGGACGGGGATGTCGCCTAGAGGGGGTGAATAGGCGAATTAAAAACTTTGTAACTAAATGCGCGGAATAAAAATATTGCACTAAATAAAATCTCCGAGGGTCTAAGTCCGAGTGTCCGGATTTTATCCGAGACTCGAAAAGTCCGGATCGTCCGGGTTCGAGTCCGGATACTCGGATTGGATCCGAGGACTCGGCCGAGTGTCCGGATTTATTTCGGATACTCGAAATGTCGGACTATCCGGTTCGAAGTCCGGATACTCGGATTTAAGACCTCGAAATGAGATTTTAAATCTCGCAATTTTTCAACAATCTACTTGAATACAAATGATCTAAATGCTATCAGTACTTGGAGATATTGTAGATCTAGAGCCAAACACAACAAAAGAGTAGATCGGGCAATTTCAAGATTCAAAACAAATGCTAAAGCAAGAGAAAGAAGCAAACTTGGAGACAATGACTTTTCACCAAGTTCGGATCCTTGAGGATCCTACGTCTCCGTTGAGGCGGCTCGGTCACACTTGAGCCGGGTCTCTTTCAACCCTCTTCCTCCGGTGTTGCACAAATGCACTCGCGGTCTTCACTCCTTTGATTCCTTCCCTTACTGAGGCGGAACCGACCTTCACAAACTTCCCACGGCCAACCACACAAAGCTCCGGTGGCTCGAGGCGACCTCCTAGCCGCCTAGGAGTCCTCAACCTCCAAGAGTAACAAATGCTCACGAAGAACAAACACGGAGATGAAATCAAGTGCTCAATCAACTCAAAACTCACTCCCCAAACTCTTCCCAACCCTTCTCACAAGGGGATCACTTAGATCTAAGGGTAAAGCTTCCTCAAAGCCCCACACACCCCAAAAGCCTCTCAAAAATCCACACCAAAACCCTTCAAAAGAGGAAGGGCTATAAATAGACCTCCCAAAACTAGCCGTTGGGGCAGTCAAGACAACCCGAGACTCGGACTTTAACCCGAGACTCGGATTGGAAGGATCACTCATCCCGAGAGCCAACCCGAGACTCGGACAAACACCGGACACTCCGGACTAATTCAACCCGAGTGTCCGGACTAAACACCGGATACTCGGACCAACCGAGAGCAGCCACCGAGGGTGCCAACCCGAGTGTCCGGACCAAATGTCCGGATACTCCGGATCGTCGATTGAATATCCGGATACTCCGATTGCACCGCCACCGACAAAACGAGCATAACTTTTGACTCCGGACTCTGATTCCAGAGATCTTGGACTCTACCAAAAGCTAAGAACGACGGCTACACAACCAACAAGATCTCACTATCCAAAACTCAAAGGATAACCACAGATATCACAAAGAATCCAAGGGAGACCTACAACCCTCACTTTTCGGCACCACCAACACCACTCCCTTTCTAAGATTCACAAGGATGGATCACTTGAGCACTTGACACATCTAAAAGTCATTCGACATCGCATCCCTCTTAATAGTACGGCAATCCTTAGACTCAAATTAAATCAAAGATAATATAAGTCTAGAACTAGTCACTTGCCGTCTTCTTTCTTGATGTCGATGCATGAAGACCTTCACCATATAATTGATGACATCTTCGCCTTGTCCAACTCGAATCGATTCACCTCATGAGACTCTCGTCCTATCAACCTTGACTTGATCATCCTCTCTGACGATCTCCACGCCAAGTTGCTCTTGACTTAGTCCTCAACTCTTGGTGACACCGCCGTCTTGTTGACCTCGGCTTAATGATCATCCTCCAAGATACCTTGGTCATCATACTGACGGGACCTAATTCTTTCCAAACTACTCATGAAAGACATTAGTCCCAAAAGCTCAATAGATATGAACAAGTTGATATTTGTGAGCAATTGATTACAACAAGTGTTTCATATAAAGAAGCACAATATAAATGGAAACACTTGACATAAGAAATGTTCTCTACTAAGTACATTATGATGAATATGTAATTGATCTATATGCACTAGAGAGATAATTGCCAATATGATGAATCAATTAAATCATGGCAAGGATCACAGACTTTACTTAAATGAAGCACATGATAGAATAGACACGAATTGTACATGTGCAAATAATATTTGGAGTAAGAGTAAATATGTGATCCAACACTAGATAAACTTCACTAAGAGAATTGCATGAGAAGATATACAAATAAAACATGCATGCACTAAGTCAATCTATAGCAATATGAAGTTTAACTCTAGTTAATACATGCATACCATAATGAACTCAAATGAATATATATGCACAAATAAATATGACATGAACCAATGTGCATATATAAAATCAACATGCTACTTGGAGTTCACTATGCATTTGCACTAAAGGAATGCAATAACAAATATAGAATAGATACCAAAATTGCATACCTTATCTTTGCTTAACCTTTCTATTTGATTTTCCTCTAAAAGATGAGACTGATACTCAACTAGGCAATAACATGTTAGTCTCATAGCAATATAATCATATTAGAGGTTTGTCATTTGCTAAGCACTAAGTTAAGCATTTACTTAATTTTATAGATTGTCATTATGAGTGTTTGTCATTAATCACCAAAATAACATAAGTGCCTAGATGCACTTTCAGTTCCATTGAACGAGTGCTTGATGCATGGTCGATGGGATACAGCAGTTTGCATGAATCCAATCCCGCCCGAGCAGCACACTGTAGCTTCCTTTGGCATCAATTACAAAGAAAGCTGTCGGCAAGGTCTTGCTGCCGACAGTCAGCTCAGTGACCATGACACCCTTTGATTCCGTAGGGTCACCCTTTGATTAAGTCTTCATCGGACTTACCCAGTTTTTTGCATGTCGTGTAAGGCATCAAATTCACCGTGGCGCCCCCGTCTACTAGCATCCTTGATATCGGCTTGCCATTTATATACCCTTTCAGATACAATTGTTTCAGATGCCGATGATCATCTTTGGGTTTCTCAAAGATGGCGTTACGCCGAGCACACCGTGCAAGCGCCTCTTTGGCGATTCGATTCGACTCGAACTCACCGCAATGTGAACACCATGTTAATATCCATTGGAGGCGTGTCATCCCGAATCATGGGAGAATCCAAATCATCAGCCGATTCGAAATCTTCTTCGGCTTGTTCTTTTCTTCTCCACTCTTTTTTGACGCATTTAACTGGGCGAAGTTCGTTAAACACTTCGTCTCTCTTTCTCTCTGCGTCGGCTTCGCGAATCTCTTGCGTCCTTAGCCTCTGAAGCCGTCGTCGTTGCGATCGACTCAGGCCAGATGGACACCACCTGGGCTTAGGTTCCACCGGCTTCCGTATTTGACCAGCCAAATCTTCTTGATTAGAACTGGTCTCGTGCGTCTTGTCTTGGCTCGGTTCTTGATTCGGCTTAGATATTCTTTCGTGGACCGGTTTTTTGTGACTTCTGCTCTGCTCTCTGATTGGCCCAGATAGCCTATCTCTGACCGATTGCCTTGGCCAATCGTCTTGGGGGTAATGTTCCATCGGGCAGGTGTACGGTGATGGTAACGCTACTCTTCTTTCCCAGCAAAACTGCCAAAAGGGACACCTTCTATGCGCCCTCTCCACATTCTCTGTATGATACAAATTATCCGACCGGCGGGTATTACTCCGTGGTCGGCTATTCATCCTTTCGTATTTCTCCATTAATTGGGAGAACGTTGGACCTGACCTTTTTGCCGGATGCCTTGGTGGAGATTTCTCCGCTTTGTACCATTTACCCACTTGGGGATTCCCTTTGGGTTTAATGGTTCTTGAATTTTTTCCTTCTTGATCGGCTTCTATTTGTAAGGAACCGATGGTAATCTTCAGTGTTTGACCGCCGACCGAGTTTGATTGTATGTCGACCTGTCGCCCTTTTTTCTGCTCGTCTTGCATCGGCTCTTTTCCTTTAGCCGAACACTGCACCATATTGATAGGGAACGGATCAACATCAACTTGCATGGTCGGCTCATCGGCAAACTTCAACCGACCATCTTCAATAGCAGATTGAATCTGTTGACGGAAGATATTGCAATCATTAGTGTTATGCGAATAAGAATGATGCCACTTGCAATACCTGCGTTTTTTGATCTCATCGGGCGACGGTATCGCATGTCCCTCTGGCAATCGTATTATCTTTTCTTGCGTATAAATCAAAAATACGATCGCACTTGGAAACATCAAAGAGTACTTAACTTCCGACTTATTCCTAGTCGGCTTGAGCGAGAAATGACTAAGGATTTCTTGGATCCTTTTACCCATTCGGCTACATTTATTTCTGCTTCCTCGTCTTCCGACGAATCACTAGGACAATACTCAACCATATTGACCTTAGCTTTGTCTCTCTCTTTGTTATTGCTATTTTGAATCTATCTTTAAACACTTTATTATCAGTGAATCGGCTTTCTTGAACCGATACGGGATGCAATAAGTGGCTAAGGTCGGTGAATTCTTGCCCACCGAATTTCTCCCTAAGGGGAGGAATTAAACCTTGAAATGCTAAATCGGCGAGTTGATTGTCAGGCAATGTAACACTAAAACACCGATTCCTGATTTCTCTAAATCTCTTGATGTAATCCGTTACCGATTCCCCAAACTTTTGTCGCACAGAACTCAGATCTGAAATCCTGAGCTCCAAACTGCCTGAGAAGAAATATTCATGGAATCGGCTTTCCAAATCGTTCCATAAATGGACCGAATTCGGAGGCAAGCAAGTGAACCAAGTAAACGCTGCCCCGGATAAAGACAACGGGAATAGTCTAATTTTCAACCCGTCGGACTGAGCCGCTTCACCGCATTGCGCGATAAAGCGTCCGACATGCTCCAGGGTGGTGATGGAATCATCCCCCGAGAATTTAGCAAAGTCCGGTACTCTGAAATTATGAGGGTAGGGCATGCGATCTATGTAATCGGGATACGGCTTCCTATAGCCGATAACCTTCCTTTGGTTGTATGCCGAATTGGTCCTCAAACGGCAGAGATCCGTCACCCGATTAACATTATCGGCCATTGGTATAGCGGGCCCTTGATAATGTCGGTTATAATCGACATTACGCCCCGAGTGCAAGCTCGGGTTGCCAATTATGTTTGTCTTTGTCGCACACGATCATCTTGATCGTCTCGATTGTGCTGGGTTGAGTTTCCAGATCGGGACAAATGGCTCGAGTATGTTACTACCCTGTGGACACGGGTTTCTTAGCGGGTTTGTTCTTGTGGACATCTCTGGAGCCAATCTACCGTGATGCCGATTGAGGAAAGGCATAGAATGGAGCCGATGGTGGAAGATTGATAGATGCATCCAACCGCGGCGTCGGTATAGGAGTGGTAATGGCTCACCCCACTTGACCGAGGGTCCCTAGGCAATATGACTGTGGGTTGCGTGGGCATCATGGTGGGGGGTGATATCACAGCCGATGGTTTGGGATCGGCCGTTGCGCTCTGCGTGTTTTGTGATACTGAAAAAACAGGATAATTTGGCAAGGTTTGCAAAGGATCAAGCAGGCTTCCTGACGAGGCTAACTCCTGAGCTATAGACTTGACGCTATTCGCTATCATCGGCTTAAGGGTTGTCACAAGAGCCGATGATTGGTTTATTAGAGCGTGATGTACAGATTGGTTAATCATGGCCGATAATTCGGCTTGAGCAGGCAGATATCGGCTTACCTGTTCTGTTACACCCGCATCACCCAGGGCGTTGACCGTCGGCAGGGCGGATTTTTGAGTGACGCCGCGTCTAGTTTTCTGATAGCAGCTCAGCATCATCTCTTCCAGCGCAGCCTTCCGAGCTTCAATTTCTTGACGTTGTTCTGCAGACAAATCGTCCATTGTTGGGACGATTATAGCCTCTGTGTTGAGATCTGATGGCGGAATCGACTTCCCTGATGAAGACATTGTGTCCCACCGGGCGTGCCAAGAGTGTGTTGGCGTCAAAAACTTGATGTAGGGTTTCTGACAGCAGCACACCAGACGAACACCGGGTTCAGAGCGTGCCAGTCGATTTGACCTGTAACCGACAAGGTAAAAAATATAAAATCCACACAAAGCCGATCGTGACGATCAATCGGCTTAGATCTAATCAGCTTGAAGCCGATCAAGATCAAGGTAACAGGATAAGTCTAACTAGCCGATTAAGGCTAATCAGAGGATAAAGGCAGATCGATTCTGAAGAAGGCGATGTGCAACAAAATCAGAACAAATCAAACACGGGTGTAATTGACGAAGATCAACAATCGGCGATGCGCAACTTTATTGATCAAAATCGACACGAAGGCTAAATTACGAAGCTACCCTAGTCGACGCGGAAAAGTAGAAAAAGTAAAGACTAGTTGATTGTATTGTGTTGATTCCTTTTTCGCAGCTTGCTTTGGTCCTTCTTTTATACCCGCGGCCGATCGTATCCTGATACAACACGCTTCAAGTCCGTTTCGTATCGGCCTTATCTCGGACGGTTGTTTTAAATTATGGCAGTTACCAAAATATCTTCAAACCTTTCCATCCTGTCCGTTAATTCCGTATCCCTGACTTTATTGCCGATTTTGACCAAGTTTGCCAAATTTTGGTGCAAACAGGCCCATATGAGATTGTAAAGTGTTACGCACAGATTATTTCTGCAAATGAGAGAGCATTTAGACGAGGAAGAGGAAGGCACTCCAAAGCAATTCGAAAAGGGCGTCTTGTATGGATGGAGGTAGGGACGGAGAGAGGGGGGGCTGGCATTGGCTTGGCCCCTATGACAATTGAATTTCTACGGTATTCCTCTAAATTTGGGCGAATTCTATTTGAATTAGTACTATTTGGCCTCTCTCATGTTACATTGCACAGCTTATTTGGCCTCCCCTGATCTAAATTTGATGGAGAAGAGCATGCATGGGAATTTTCAAAAAGATAAAGCACAGTTTGTTAGTCTGCCTCCTCCTCAGAGATGAAAAAGCAAAAGAGATGAAAGATTCGTCTACATGTCCGTACTCCTGGATTTTTTTTAGGCACCCTTTTCTCACGCCTTTATCTTGGCTTAGCAGCTTGGTGCTAGTTCTTCCAATAAAGCCCTTATAGCACACTTATTTACCGCGAAAGCCCTTGCCCCTTACTTGAAAAACTCTTACTGCATAACTTCTTTTTAAGTTCTTAATCTTCTCCAAAAGGAAATTGAACCTTCTCCAAAAGGAAATTGAGCAAGAAATAAAAGATGGCCATTTCATTGAATTATCACATAACCATGGAGAACAAAAAACACCTACACCCAAGAACAACAGAGCACTTGCAAATAATAGAATTTTCAAATACAGTATTCCAAAGTGTTTTGTCTAAAATTCTGAAAATGGAGATTATGAAGAGGTTAAAAGGAATAATGCATGTTGAAATGCACATGTTAAAATAAGACAAACAAGGTCTTTCCATAGGATAAGAATTAAGAATTTTTACCCTTGTGCCCATCTCCTACTGAAAAGAAAACAAGGAAAGGAAGGCTACTGACTACTTCCTCATCGGATGCCACACTAAGCAAGATCCTCTAGTTGCAGCTTTGCAAGCTGCTTAGTGTTTGAAATTATCAAAACATGACAAATGACGAGCACAAGAAGCCCTGTTTTTTTCAATGTTTCATCGATCAGAAGAAGGCATGATTGGCAAACATGGCCATTTTTGTCTTAGTTTACTGCTGCGAGATCCACGGTACAGTGCTAACCTTAATCAAATGCTCTACTCTTAGGACACAATAAGAATCTTAACTTGCTCTTTTCATCAATACCATGTGGACCACCACAGTGAAAAAAGAAAGAAAAACAGAATTATATATGAGAGCAACTACACTGAGCACTGCCAATGAACGCATGCATACTGTAGCCTCAGTCTGGTCAATTTGTCATCCTTTAGATCCCCCTTTTTCTAACAGAACCTTTCCCTGTTGAAAATACAAGTACTACTACAGTATTAGGCTTGTATTTTCTACAGACCAGCTGATTTAATTGATATGTAAAACCCTGCAGGAAAAGCTGACATGAATTTTTTTTATAAAGAAGAGCTGGCTTCTCTCAATCTCTCTTCAAGAACCTGACTTGCACTTGCATGGGTTTATAATAGCAGTTTTTTTTGTCTGCAACTTGCAAGGAAAATACTGTAGAAACCAGCAAATGGAACTGTTCATGTTATGCTTCTTTTTCTCCCTTCTGCAGCATGTACTAATGTATAGTAGGACTGCAGGTTGGGGGGTGCACACACAACTCACTCACTGGCAGAAAGTCCAAAGCTTCAGGTACGGCTGCTCATGGCTGCAAAAATCAAGATCCCAATGCAGTTTATTTGTACTTTTTCAGTCCATATTTGGTTTAGTCTTTTTCATGCATATAAGTATATAACCTACCAAAACCACCATCTTAAATCAAACTACTTCCTTTTCTTGAGTTGGAGAAGAACTGAACTTTTTTTTGGTTCCTGGTGAAAATTGTGGAGCAACTAAGAAAGAAACCTAATACTGGATCTCTACTCTTTTGAGTCTGCATTGAAGAATGGTTAGTTGTTGCCTTCATCACATGACCTGCTGCCACAGAATTAACTCCTTTGCATCTAATTTGTACATACTTGGCAAGAGACTAAGTAGCAAAGATATGGCACACTAATTAACTCTACAAATCTGCCTGCACCTGCTTTCCAGGCAAAATGGCAGATGCAGGGAGTTTTGATTGCATTACACCTAGGTATTCCATTAAGGTTGTTGGCAGATGCCATCACTATGTGTCAAATGGACCCCCTCTGAAGATGTGAGGATTCAGAAAAGTGTCAACAAAGTTGCCAAATCGGCAGTGAAGTAGTAGTAGTAGCTAGTAGTAGTGTTGAGTGTGAATGTGGACCAATGCATTGGTCCATGGCAAGAGGGAGAGAAATCTTCACAGTGCAGTTTTATGGCACATAAATTGCAGGACACACTGATTGATCAGTTTGCCTACACACAGGCACACAACCACATTGATGACCACCCCATTGATGGCTGTGGCAGTAGGAATTTAGTGGCAGCCATTTGCTGTGTTCATGGACTTCGGCTGATGCAGAACATTCGGACATCACTTGCAAACAAGGCCCACTGGTTAGATCATACAGCTGAGAAGCTGACTTGCAGGGGTACACCACACCACCGGTCCCAAAGCCCCAATGGAGGCCAAGTCTTCTTCATACCTTGCAAATTAGTGCTGCTACATATAGGTTATCCATTTTTCCCATGCCATTCTTTATTAATAAGTGATGATAAGCAGCACAAATCCCTGTTATTTCTTATGTTCAGGTCTTTCCTGAATAACTACAAGCAAGTAGTATATATGTTCTACTGGCAACAGGCTCCTATTCATGCTAGGCACATACAAGCCGTTTTACAACCCTACTGATAAGACATTTATCATGTGCATGATCAGTTTGCTTTCATGTTGCTTTGCTAAGGGTTTGTTCCCTAAACCCTCTTGAGATGTTCTGCTTAGCAAGACAAGCTTTCACTCACAGTGCGTGTTCTGAAAGGAAGACATGGCAGGTTCTTCTAAAGTTGCATCATGGGGCACTACGATTTTTTGCAGTGTTACGTACATGCTTGCACGAGCTGGTTGGATAGAAAAGCTTGTGGAGCTGAGGGCATGGAGCATCCTTGAAGAAAGCAAAGTGCTCAGGCAAGCAAAGGCAGGGGAGGGTACAGCACCTACCTAAATATTCAGAGATTGCAATAGTCAAGTGAGCATCTAAAGTTTTCTTCAGCTTGCAAGTTGCAACCAAGACAGTATAATTCTTTGCATGGGATTATTGTTGAGTGGTTTGAGTATCCCTGCTTCAAGATCTTGAGAGAACTAAATGGTTTTGAGTTGTTGTTGTCTGTAACTCACTCTCATTACCACCAATGAATATGGGTTTCAGAAAACCGGCCTGTTTCCAGTGGAGACCAGTTAAGGCTGGAGCTGAAACATATACTAGCTCGCAACGATACACAGAATTCACCTGATGATTTCTGGTCACTAACTTCGATATGTTGCAGACCAACAGAATGGAGTTCTAACAACTCTTCTTTAGGTATTACTTTAGTATAGTCATTTCAACATAAAGGCATGTACATATCATAAGGTAAGCGAATGCTATCCGCTGGTAAGTTGCAGGTGCCACACATGGCATGCCACATAAGGGAAGGCAGAGCCACAGACACTGCGTCAACTGGGGAAGAGGATGGGGGATCCATCACGCCGCAGCTTATTGTCGGAGAGATCAAGCTTGCTCATCTTCTCCTCACACCACAGCAGCTGCTGCTTGTTGAGCTTCGCCATTCTCAGGACCCTCGACACAACCTTGATGTCGATCAAGGCAAAGAGCATCTGGACTTCCTCCATTGTGGTTGGCCAGGTCTTGCTCTTCCATCCTTTTTTCTTCTTGAATAGCTCTTTCACCTTCACCTCCTTCTGCAGGTTTGTATTAGCAAGAAAGAGTATCGCATAAACATACACATCAAACTATAGACACACACATCTGAGCAAGCGCATGAGTGACTACTTTGAGCTAGCTAGGCTCAAATTGCTCAAAATAATTGTTACACTAACAAGACAGGTACTTTTAAGGTGGCCTGTTTGGAAAAGTAATGTTGTAAAGATATATTTTTGAGGCATGCAGACTCAACAACCATGTACATCTACCATTTCTATCATTCTATGCAAATAAGCTTTGAAACATTTTATTTCATATTGGAAGAACACCACAAGTATGAAAGGAAAAATGTTCCTGTAGTTTTTGTGAAATATTGAGTGTATCCTATTGGATCCCACACCCTTTATTTATAGCGAGAATTACAATCTTAATGGAACCGGATTCTATCTCTAACTTCCTAACTTATCTCTAATTGAACCGGATTCTATTCCGACCTCTATCCCAACAGTTCCTACTACTAGCAGTTTGTTTGTGTATCATGGAAGAAAGAGATCATATGAAAACCAAGGCAATGAAAAGTGGCAACAAGAAATTGAAAAATACCCGTGGATACACAGAATAGCCAGTGGCATATAGACTATGGACACCTTATTAAGGAGAGGTTTATTGAGTCTATCAGCTATGATCATAACAAATTATAACCTTATCGAGAGAGGATTGAACTTGCTGAATCGAGCTTCCAGTATGACCATGAGCACTCATGAGGGCACCATTCTTTTTCTTGTCCTTCTTCAGGAAAGTACGAAAAGTTAGGATACACTCCTCTAATAATTTGATGAGGTCAGTTGCAAAGATTGATGTTTCCATTAGGTCTTCAGCATTGTCTTTCCTATCTGCAACTGAATAGAGAAAACAGAAATGAAAAGCAAGATAACATATCGAAACGCATGGAATTAATTATATAAAGTCATGTCAAAAGTATGTTACACACAGTGTTACCTGGACACGGACACGGGAATCGAAATCCGACTCGGATTCGGGTGTCCGATTCGAGAGACTTGAAAAAATAGGATTCAAGGATTCGACCACTATATATTAATATAATACTAAAAATAAAAGAATATAGTTATTTCCTATTGTAAATAATACTAATAAATACTCAAATAGCCTCTCATCACTGAAGTTGGAGGGTCTGATACACAAAAGATCCATATGAGTGGAGGCACCGCCTGTTAAAGCAACGAGTGGAGGCCTCTCTCCGGAACGAGAGACTTTCTGTAATCAAACCCGAGCTTTTTCAAGCTGCTCAATGGTCCCTCTACGCAATTCTTCCGAAAGATCTTTATCCTTTTATGAGTGACAACCCCCTCGGGACTCCCCCTGCTTGGGGGAGCGGAGAGGCCTCATGGAGGCGTATCCGTATTTGGCGGAGTAGGGAAACGGACTCGTGAAGGAAATGATCTTTATATGGAAATGAAAAAATCCTATTGTCCCGCTACTACTTCCTTGATTCCCGGGAAAGAAGGAAGACCGAGGAATCGTTGAGAAAGATTTTTCATTTGAATCATGCAAACAAGTTTTCTTAGATAGGTTTTGAGCTCGGTTGTTGGATTGAGCTCGTTGAAAACAGGGGGGATATGGCATTGGAAAACGTGATAATTTCGAGGTTTTGCGCGATTTAAGGCATGCTTAACTAGTCTCACGATAGATTGTATATCTGGTGTGTGAAAAGTGCATTACGCACAGAAGATCCACCTTTTGCCTTAATATGACTGCCTACTATCAGCCTGTCATATGTGAGAATGAAAAGCAGTAAACAAAACAAAGGTAGCACGTTTCTCTTCTAAACCCACTTGAGCATATTCCCATCCCTAACATCTTCCTCTCCATTATTTCTTTCCTTCGAAGCCTACCCTTCTTCTGTTCTTCTTACTCCACCAAAGCCATGGAAGACCATGGCAGAGGAGAACCATTCTTTCTTTGTTCTAAGACCATGGCAGAGAAGGAGAACAATCATTCTTTCTTTCTTTTAGTCTTCCTCCAGCTTTGCTTTTCCTAGCATTGGTCACAAACAGAGGATGTCGAGTCAACGTAGCTTTTTCCTATCTAGTGTCTTCCTCCTCCACCTAGGACACTGCTAAGGGTGTCCGATGCGTGTCAACGAGTGTCCGACGCGCATCGACACGGGATACGCATCGACACGGCAACAAAAATTTGGACTCGCGTATCCATGTAACACTGTACAAACAGCAATTGAAGGGTGAAATAACTCACCAAAGTTCATTTTGCCTAAAAACAGACATTCACATTATTTGAATTTAGAAAATTCAGTTCAAAAATAAAAGCACAATGGGATTTCTTTTCCATAAAAAAAAGTAAAGAAACTAAGCCATGACACATTGACACACAAAAGGAGAAACAATTCAGTTTATTGCACTCAGGACTTACTGCCTTATTTGTAGATCAGAGTAAAATCTGATGCAAGGATTTTGCTACAGGATTTTATGTACTAGACATTGCACATTGCAGCACGAAGAATTCATCAGTGATGTAACCAAGCATTACAACAACCATCACCAAGCCTTTTGTCCCAAATAGGTTGGGCTAGGCTAGGAAAGAAACCCAAACAATATCAATAAAACACATAAACCTTCGATCTTGGGTCATGGTTCCAGTACGTAAATCGCTAGCTTCCATGCACTTCTATCCAAGGATCCAAATTTCGTTTTCGGTTTAAATTTCGCTCCCCTCCAAAATCCGAAATTTCGGCAAAATCTCGTTATTTCAGACAAAATTCAAAAAGCAAAATTCAAATCTGGATTTTTTTGGACCTAAATTTCGAGCGAAATTTCGGCAATTTTCAACTGAGCGAAAAATGGCTCAAACAATGTCGAAAAATTTTGAAATTTGTTTTTGGAGGTTCCTGACACATTAGTGATGTTCCAATAAAAATTTAAGATGATTATCAAGCCTGATAAAACACTGACCAACAAGTTTGAACCGAATGAAAAATTGTTCAAACCACGTTGCATAGTTATGATGCATCACTAATGTTCTCATAAATTTTTCAGATGATGATCAAGATTCATGAATTTTTAAAAATTCGAACAGTGCTACTGTCCTGTTAAAAGCCTTACCGACAAACTTGAACAAAATGAAAAATGGTTCAAACCACGTTAGAAAATTTTGAAAATTTTTGTGGATGGTCTTGATGTAACATTAATGTTTCTATAAAATTGTTAGATGATGACATGCTTAAAGAATTTTTAAAAATTCTGACAGTGCTACGTCCTGATAAAAGCCTGATGATCAATACATAGATTTGCTTTAGCAATCAAAAAAGGTTTAGAATTTTTCAAAATTTTACAGAAGGGTGATAAGGAAATGCTTAAGATCTCATAAAAATTTTGAATCATGATCACACTCAAGTGAATTTATAAAATTCTTACAAGGCACTATACCATTTATGTTCTTTCTCTTTTTGATTTTTGAAATATAACAAATGAAGTTCAATGCTTACATAGATTTGATTGAACAAACAAAAAAAGTTGAAATATTTTGAGAATTTTATAGAATGGTATTAAGTTCTCGTAAAAATTTTGGATCATGATCACACTCGAGAAAAATTATAACATTCTGACAAGGTTACTATCCCAATTATGTTCATTCTGTTTTTGATTTTTTAAGATAACAAATAAAGTTCAATTATTTAAAAAAAATTATGTATGATCTTACACTACTAAAGATAGTACCATAAATTTTTCAGATCATTATAAAGCTTGTACGATTTTATAAAAATCTGACAGTGTTTCTGCCGAAATTTTAAAATGTCTCAATTCGGTTTTTTAACAAATTTTCATAGAAGATGACTTTCTTAAGGGTTATTGGACCAAATCCGGCCATAAAACAGCAAAAACCGGTCAAAAATCACGAAATTTCGGCCGGTTTGGGAGAATTTTCGGTCGGTAATGTAGCAATTTCAATTTTTTTTAATACGGTCAGTAGTTTGGATTTCATGGTGGCCCGAAATCCGAAATTTCGGTGAAAATTCGCCGAAATTTGTATCCCTGCTCCTATCCAACGCCAAATCTTTGGGAACATTCCAATTCCTCATGTCTCTTTTAATTGCCGCTTCCAACATCAGTCTCTGTCGACCTCTACCTCTTCTTATGTTTTTGAGACGACTTAAAATTCCACTATACACCGGTGTCTCAGGAGACAAGCTTATCTTCAATTGGTGCTACCCCAACCCTATCACGTATATCATCATTGCAGATTCGATCTCGCCTTGTGATATAGCCAAGAATTACGGGAGCAAAAAACTTTGTTTCAACCGGCCCATATCTAGCTAATAGAATTATACCTGTAGCATGTCCTGCTGCCAGTGTGGACGGACAAAAAAAACTTGACAAAGTCTTATGCAATCAATGACGAAATTCATGCATGGCATACAGACATATATTAAAGTTACAAATAAAGTGCCCTTAAAACATCTGTGCACCACTTCGGTCATAGGCTGAGTGCATATTATGGAACTTAATTGTAGGAAACATGCAGCTCTAAATTCTTAAGCATATATAGGGTTCAGGTGTTACTATCTTCACAAAAATAGGATGATATAAAACTGACTGCTGCTAATACGTTCCTTAGTCACAGATGAACATGAAACAGAAAAGAGCCCAAATTCAACAATAGTACCTCAGTGGCCATTAATAGTGCCATAGTGTACAGCACATTGAATTGGCTTGTAGCATGTGCAGTATATCTAGGATATTCAATGCTAAATCTATTTACTGTACTATTCATCTAGCACAGGCCAAAGAGAATCACACTCTGAGATAACCTACGAAGAGGACAATATCTGCATCTCATTTAATACGACAAACATGCTCCACGTGTGTAAAGATCTACCTCCTATGCTCCCACAAAATAATTGGCCTTAACCATTTCCACCACGATTAAGGCTGTAGAAGGAGGGAGAAGTGAGACTAATATTAAGCCATTGCCAATTAGGTTGTGATTGGTGCTTCCATGCTTTTCTTTTTTACAGTTGTACAAATATTAAAGTATGAATGAATGGTAGATAGTGATTATTTACCCCTTCGCTTGCTTCAAGATTTGTGCAACTTGTATTGGGAAGGAAAGCATTGAAGCACTGCTCGTATGTTGTACTTCTAGGAGACATTTTTTCATTTATAGAAATAGCATCAACTTAAGTGATAGGTTTATATAGCAATTATCAACATAACTAGAAACCAATAGGAAATATGTAGCAGTCACAATACATGTCACCTCATAATGGCATGAGCTTTATTTCACCGTTTCTTTTAGGATATCAATATATTACTAAGAAACAATTACAAACAACATCAGCTGAAACTCACCAGCTGTCATCGAAATCTTGATGGTACCAATGAATGGACACACATTTTAAACATAAGTGTCATTTGGACTAGAAACTATTAGCTGAAACGTACCAACTGTTACTAAAATACCGACTGTACCAACAAATGCACAGCAGAACAGATTTAGATCACAAGCTTATTTCAATTTGAACACTAAGCTGTAATCTATTCTTAGCTTCTTACCTATGCTCAAAAGTCCCCACAATTTATTGTAAATGCACTATCTGTATTTTATAAATATATCTTCCTGGTACATCTTATTATCGCTTTCATGTACTATTGGGCAAGGACAATAGAACCTACCACCGAGCAATACCAGACTACATGATTGGATGCAGTGCATAGCAATGCAATTAGTTGATACAAAAATAGAGCCAGTTGACCTGATAAAAGACGTTCCAGTAACAATAAAGGTCCATCTGTCAGGTGCATGACAAGATTAAAATTACAAAAGCAAATAGATAAATATGCATCAGTAGTCTTGTGTTGTGCGGGAGCATTCTATGACAATGGACGCATAGATTTGTCAGCAGACCACATCATACCGTACCGTATCTCGAATGCACCTAACCTAGTCAGTGGTGCTTCTAGAACTGCAAAGTTGGTATGTCCAGTGACGTTTTCCAATCAGGATGTATATGTTTGATTGTTGGATCTTGTTACTACATATATAAGAAGGCTAAGTACAATTTGTTGGTTGTCAGAAGTTCAGGACAAGAACGTACTAAATTTCAACCAAGGGAAACATAATGGCTGTTAAAACAAGTTGCGGTGTGTGCCGTCTGGCGAAGTAAGTTGATTGAAAAAACATGTCAAACAAGTTACCAAGAGGATTCAGAATTATACTGCCCATATGAACTCATTTTGATGGTCAAATGATAGGTTACAATTGTGTTAAGAATGCAATAACTATAATCCAAATAATCATACCTTGAAAAGTGGGGACCTGAAGCAACTTTGACAAGGAACTTCGAGACCGTGCATATATCTCGACTCGAGAACCTTGCTCAAATGGCTCATTCTCCACAAATCTCTGCAATAGAACCTGGAACTGCTGAAATGCTTGAGCAGCACAGCTATAGGTGGTGGGATTCTCAGGCTGTGCTGCGAGTATCAGACTCAGGTGCACATACATACAATGGAGAGCCTCCCAGCTTAAAGAAACCTGTGCAACATATGCGGTCTCAAGTGTTTGGTAAGGATCATCCTCGCTCTGCTGTTGCTGAAGATGCTCAGAATCCTCCTGGTGCTCATCCCTCCTTTTGAATGAGAGGTTGCGCAGGGTTGATGCTAATTTGGATGCTGATCTAGGTGACTTTTTGGAGATGTTGAATGACCCTAGGAAGTTTGTTTATCAACCATTAGAAAGTTGGAAGTGCTCTAAATGCCTGATTAAATAAATTACCGGCACTCAATAGAACAGCAGAAGAAACATATCATTCAATCTGCTAAGCAAATTGTACATGCATAAGAGAATCAGTAATACAAGAAAAAGGAGATGGAACCCGCAAGCTCCACCCCCAACCCCACTCCCCACCACACACACACACACACACACAAAAACTGGCGATGAATGACGAATGCAGAAAAGGACCATTACACAGGAAATATCGGCCTTTATTGTCATTTCAAAGGGGTGAGCTCGAGACATAAAAGAAGTTTCAAGTGCAAGGAGAAAGACAACAAAAGCTATATGGATGCAGCCTACAATCAGCACCAAAAGGTGAAATTCGTGGAACCTAAGACGGCAATTATTATCATACGAAATGATACCTTCAGTTACCATAAGAATCTCTAATTAATTATATAATCCAATACGCTCTAATTAATTATATAATCCAATACGCTGGTGGTATACAATGTCCAATCACCATGTAGATTTCTAGAATCGATAGCATGCAACTACATGGGCCATTAATCTAGTTATATAAACAAATGAACAGTGATAACTAAAAAGTTGCTTAATGGAGTACTAATGTGGCTAATCAGATAGCACCAAACAAGTAAAATGCTATGACTACGAGGCTGTGCTATTAGAACGCATTAAGTCAACTCAACATGCAAAACTATAAGCGATCCTAAAAGAAGGGACTACAATGGGACTATAAGCGATCGTACAAGAAAGACTACAACGGGCTAAATATTTCACCTGGATCCTTCAAGAGCTGTGTAATCATCTTATCAAAAACCAGCATCCTCTCACAGTACTTATCATACAGCGAATCAAACCCGCATAGTGGGAACCCGTTAGCCACGTCCGACTCCATCCACTCCCTAGAGCTACTCCCTTCCTCCTCCTCCCCCTCCCCCCCATCCTCCTCCACCTCAGCGCATTCCTCCTCGGGGATGAGCACCATGAAGCTGTTCTTCCTTATCTCCTTGAGCCTCCGCTTCACCTCATTCGTGATGAAATCGTCGTCGTTGTCGTCCTCCCCTTCCTCCTCACCCCCATTGGCCACACCCGCACCCTCACCCACCGCTGCCACCTCGGCATTCTCCTCCAAGATGCCACCTTTCTGTTCCTCGGAGGCCACATTCCCGGCGTTCGCATCATCGTCAGATTCTACGATTTCTCCTCCACCTCCGGCGTTCTTCCGGGCCAACCCAAACTTCTTGATCTTGAAGAAATCCATCAGCCGGAAGCTTCGAGAACCCAACAAAGCGAAACAGTGCTAAAAAGATTTCCCCTTTGCCTTTCCTCGATCCAAAGATCGCCGCTCCCTTTTGATTTCCCTGCAAGCAGCACAAGAATCAACCGAATGGATAAAAAGATCGAGACGGGCCAGAGATTACACAAAATGAAACAAAACATCTCACAAAAACCCTAGCAAATCAGCAACATGCAGCTCCGCACCACCCTCCACGGCCAGAAATCGATACCGCAAGAAACGATCCACCGACCTCAGCTCGGAGAACCGATCCCGCCCAGGAGGAAGAGAGCAGCGAACGGGAACTCCAAAACCTCCAAAGATCCACGGCCCGGGTCCCGCAACGCCCCCGCCACCCCGACGGGCGGACCCCGGGGCGGCTCACGAGCACGGCGACGGCCGCGAGGCGGCGGCGAGCTCCACGGGGGTGGGTGGGGATTGAAACGAGATCGCTCGGGAGGGCACGCAGGCGGCGAGAGTTCAGGGCTTTAGGCTAGCGTTACGTCTTCGCTGCTCTCCTCATTAGCCTCGCTCGGCTCGGCTCGGCTCGGCTCGTGGCCTTCGGTGGCGGGAGGTTTAGGAAGTCGGCGAGGTCTCGGGCCCTAGACCGCGGCGCGGCGCCGACTTTAGCTCGGATAGTTAACCGCGGGCTTAAGGGGGGTTTAAGCTTGTGGATGCCGAGTAGCTTTACTGCTTTGGGGTGTGATTAGGGTCGGTAGAAATAGAATGGTGATTAGATTAGCGCGGTCAAAGGGAGGAGGGAGTGGAGGAGTGCATGGGAGACCACGCGGAGCGTACGACGCCTGTGGCTGTCATAGTCTCCGCGACTATCATACTGCTGCCCCCAGGGAGCGGGGCCCACCTCCTCGGCTCGGACGCGCGCGCGGCATATAGCAAACTGCTGTGCCGCCCACCCCTCTGGCCCACGGCTTAGGTGCCCAGTTGGCTGCCAAGTCGAAGCATCGCACTTTTATTTTATTTTATGTTTGATTCTCTTTCAAACAAAATTACAAATCTATCTCTCTTTTTTAACGGTGAATGCATCAGCGATTGATATATGTCACCCACCGCACTCTACTACCACAACTGATCGCCGCGGCACCTTCTGTCAGCACAGCACGTCTAGAGGGCCTACTATTACACCATGATAGGTGAGCCCGGCAGGAATGTGGAACCCACCACCTACAGTGTATGTCGAAGAGTTGTCACGGTGGATAGAGCTGCTGTGGTGCTGACGATCTGCCATGATAGGAGAGCGCAGTAGGTGGCATTTGTAACCTATCAATACTTTTGTGGTCGCGAAGTGAGTTAGATTTGTAATTTCATTCGAAAAAAGACTAAAGATTAAAAGAAAAGATTTGTATAGGTACAAAATACACCGACACTTCCGAAGTTAGTCAGCCGGCTGCTCTAGGCATCTTGTTAAGCCTCTGTTTGGTATTGGTGTTGCTTTTTCTAAAAAATAGCTTTCAGTTGGGCTATAAGACTAAAGAACTGTACGGTTGAATGGCTGATCTCAAAAGGTTTAGTGTTTGACAATATGACTTTTAGTATGTCTTTTAAGTATGAGGGGTGCGAGCCGAGAATGAGCGTGAGAGAGTTGAGGTTTGAGATTTTATACTTAGTAGGAGGGAGTAATTTTCTTCAACTCTAGTAGTAAAGTCAGAACCCCAACACACCAAAGCCATGAAAAGTTATCTCAGACGAGCTTTCGTTGTTTAGCTTCTCATAATACAAATAGACTGCTATCTTTTTGGCTTTTGGCTATGAAAAAGCCAGCTATTTAGAACATTTTCTAGTTTCCAACAGAGAGAAGACGAAGTTGAAGCCATCGCAAACGTGACTAAATTCCATTAGATGGGCATATCAGGCCTATTTTGTGGTTTTAAGTTAGTTTCAACTTCCGAAAAACCAATAAACCCTCTAATCAGTTCAGCTTTTAAATGGTTTTTTGATATAAACTAGAAGCCATATAAAACTATCAAAACTAAAATATAAAAGCTGGATTAGACCTACTTTTACAGTTTATTGCTACAAAAATTAGTTATTTATCAAACAATCTCTTATAAAAAAGCTATACCTACTTTTCAATCTAAAAACTAAAAAACAGTTTTTTTTATTAGAAAAAAGCTCCTATTACTCCTAAAACAGCCTCGTAGTCGCGCTTGCGCCTGGAGATAGGTTGTCATTGGACCGGTCAGGCGAGAGACCAAACCCAAAATGTCTTAGCCCAAATGTGGCCGAACTCGAGCAATCCGGCCCAATCGAGGCCTAGCCTGTGTTCCTAACCGAACCAATCTTCTTTTCTAAAAAACGATACAAGCTTCGTGCAGAGCTGAAGAATTTTTTTAAATAATACATTTTTTTAATTCAAATTGCAAAAGTGTACTACGAAATTTTTTCTTTGCAGAAATATACCCCTGTCGCCCGTTGGTTGGGCGACAGGGGCTACTCGCCCTACCCAAGAGCGACAAGTGGCAGCTGAAGGCAAAGTCGCCCTCCCCAAGCGCAACAAATCTGAAATCGATGCACGGTTGAGCGATAGGGGCGCGGGCGGCCTCCTGTCGCCCAACCGGAGGGCGACTGGAGCCAAAATAAAAGCCAAGCTCGGTCGGCCGAGAGAAGAAAAATGGCAGAGAAAAGAAGAGGGTGAGGGTGAAGAGAGAAAAGGAAGAGAAGGGAAGAAAAGAAGAAAAGAAGGGAAGAAGAGAAGAAAAGAAGGGGAAGAAGAGCGGCGACTACGCAGGTAATTTTTTTACGCTCTATTTTATGTAGTTTAGGGTTAGGATTAGGGTTAGGGTTAGAACTAATTAGTTTCGCGGTTTTTTTTGTTTAGTGTTTAGGAAGGTTAGGGTTAGATGTAAATATTTTCGCGGTTTAATTTGTGTAGTGTTTAGGGTTAGGGTTAGATGTAATTAGTTTCACGGTTTATTTTCTTTAGGGTTAGATGTAAATATTTTCGCTATTTATTTTGTTTAGTGTTCAGGGTTAGATGTAGTTAAATGTAGTGTTCATATTTTTAGTAATTTAGTGTTTAAGGTAAGGATGGCCCATGAACAAACACTGGTCCAAAACATGAGTAATTATGTACATAAAATATACGATTATTTGCGTTGTACATACAGTCAGTTGCTCTAGTTATTTTCGCGGTTTACTTTGTGTAGTGTTTAGGGTTAGATCTAGTTAAATGTAGTATTTATTTTGTTTAGTGTTTAGGGTTAGATCTAGTTAAATGTAGTGTTTATTTTATTTAATGTTTAGGGTGGCGGCTTTAGCAGCATCCGATTTGTTTAGTTGTGTAGCAAGAAATCATGGTAGTGTTTAGCAACAAAATATAGTTGAATCTAGTTATATTTTTAGTAATTTAGTCGGTTTGTGGAAACGCTGTACATAGTTGTTTTTACGAATAATAATATGTTGTTACGGTTTTTACAGATAGATGTCGATAGATATGTTTTTTTACATATAGAAGTGCACGTATATATATTGTTAGGGCTGTAGATATTTTTTAGAAATACAAGTGCAGTGATGAATATTTTTAGTAATGTAGATATTTTTCGCAAGTGCAGATATACATACGTATAGTTTATAGTACTTTTTACGAAGAGTAATTAATTCGTGTGCTAATGAATAGGTTCGCAGATATGTCAGAACGAGTTCCATTTAGAATATTTTATGGAGAAGGGGTTGTCATGTATGGTTCGGAGGGTGCGGATCTGAGTAACTTTTAGTATGTGGATAGAAGTTTAAGTAGGGTCGAAGAGCGGACATTTGCTTATGTGTTGAATTGGTTGTATTATACGTTTCGGATGGAACAAGAGAAGTGGCAGCTCAAGTTATCTTGTCTTTGCACCATGCGAGATGATCCTATTTATTGGGAGTTGGTTGAGCTGAAAGGAACTGTATCTTGGAGGTCATATGTGAGGGGGGCTAGGCAACGTGGATGGTGTCGGGTGCTTTTGGTGCAAGCGTATGAAAGGGCTATTGCACCACAAAGAAGAATGGACGTCGGTGGCGAGCGAGACTCAAAATGAGTTCACTTATGGTGACACCTGAAATTGGGAGTCTAGCGGGAGCAGCATGTTGAGGTTGCAATGAGGATATCGTCTACCCAGTGGTGAGCAAGTTGAGATTGGGGAGGATGAGGGAAACATTGGGCAAGATGCGCGGGGGCAAGTAGACGAATGTGAGGAAATTGAGGAAGTAATAGCACAGATGGAAGAGGAAGACCTTGAATATGAACAAGTTGAAGTGGAAGACGACGATGATTCGGATGAGGAAGATGAAGATGTTGAGCCACTTGTGCCAGCAGATTGGAGCACACATCAATTTAATAACTTGGTTGTAAATGAAGGCAATGATACACCTTGGCAGTATAGCGACAATGAGGTGAGACCTAACAGCATGTAACCCACAAAAGAGGCAGTGCAGAATGCTATCAAAGATTGGGTCTTATCACTAAGAAGAACTTTCGGGGTTAAGAAGTCCACCCCAACCTCGCTGACGTGGTGTGCGAGATGCAAGGTGCCCTGGAGAGTGCACGCGTACAAGCCCAAATGGGGCACCCACTGGCTATGTTCGAAGGTTGAACAACATAGTTGTATGACTGAGGAATCCTGGTGGCTCACAGGAACCTGTCGTCCGGGTATATCGCGAGTGTCATGTACCGGAGATAGTTGAGAACACAATTTCGAGCCCGTGCTATTATTTGAGCAATTGAGAGCAGATTTGATACACAATTAGCTACGGGAAGGCATGGAGGGCGAAGGAAGGCCATGGAAATGAGATTTGAGAAATTTGAAGACTCGTACCATAATCGCCCGCGACCGCTCGGTTGCATTCGGGAAGAAATCTCGTACTTTTATGATTATCGTGAAATGAGCAAGCGAATTCATCCCGCCCGAGTGCCGGATACTAGTAGCGTTGACGCCTGATTCTGCGGAGTTGCCCGACCCAATTGCGCATCGCAACCTTCCGGCGAAGATGATGCAATCTACCCACGAGAGACGGCCGCCACGCCACTCTGTTGTTCCCGCTCTTACCTGGGTAGACTCGCTGGTGTCCATACAATCTGAGTAACATTACCATTTCATGCATCATTCTTTCTTTCTCGACAACGACCGGTGTTGCTTCTTCCAATGGATCGACGGGCCGAAACGACGTGACTACGAATTTGTCCACAACTGCCACGACGCCGAACCCGCTTCGCCCGAGAACTTCAACCGGTGGGAGAGGCCGCCAGGATACGTCCCTGTTCTAGAGCGACCAGAGTTCAAGGCCGGTGGGCAAGAGGCCAACCAATCGGTGAGTTTCATGCGACGAACTCATGCTTCACTCACAAAGTAGTAATTCTAAACCAGTTCGTCGCATACAGGAGTTCAAAAAGAAAATCGCGAAATTGCTCGAGTCAAAGGAGAAACCTCCTCAGGGGCCACCCGAAAGCCCCGACTTTTGCGAACACGGCCTTCAGGCAGTGGTTGATACCTGCCACGATGACCTAGCGGACCGGAGATTCTATCGGTGCCCCTTGGCCGAGGATGAATGGTGCGGCTACTTCAACTGGGTGGACCCGGAGACGTACCACCCACATCTCAAACTTCCCGTACAGGATAACTGGGGGAGCAACCCTCTCCGTGGTGCTACTACCGCCCAGAAAAGCCAGACCCCGAGTACGCCTACGGTGTTATTCAACGACCACAGCGGGCATACTGTGTTGACTGCAGGGCACGCTTCCGGTTGTACAAGGACAAGCCCAACACACACCTCCTGCACCATATAGTGGAGTGCGAGCCCAAACAGAGCAGGCGTCTCGGCAAGTCTCCGCCAACGGCCAACGCAACAGAGGCGCAAGAGGGTACCTCCTCTCGAAGAGGAAGGGACAAGGGGAAGCAGCCGGCCGAGGTTCGCACCACGCAACAAGTCCTTGACGCGTTACGCAGACCATCCGGGAACTCGGGTGGTATAAATATAGGGGACGCCGGGAATCGGTATGACAAAAAAATTCTGTCTTACACACCCGAGACGTACGGCATAGGCCACCCATTTGGCGACACCTGGGAGCACTGTGGATCCCCGTGGAGTTCTTTCATAGTGGGGATTGAGCGGTGTCCGAGGACAACTCGCAAAATTTACACGGGTCAGGTAATATGTAGAAAATGTGGGACATCATTCTGGCTGTACCCAGATAGGCGAAACGATCATCTGTTTCACCATGACAAACACTGCTTTCGTTAGTTAGTTAGTTCGTCAAGCAATTTAAACATCTTTGTAATGCCCTTGTAATATAATCTAGTCTATTGCTTATTTTACCATCCGAACTTTGATTGCATACGCCTCATGTATGTTTAATAAATAGTTTAACACATGATTACAAATCAAAGTTTAATAACGCGATTTAAGGGCATGTATCAAAGATCAAATGTGGTCCACTGTTCATAAAAATACCGTTTAGACATGACATTTTACGACACTAAAAGGTGAAAAACATGACATGAGTTGTTGCCGACTATATTACTTAGGGTTGTTGCACTAGTGGAAATTAGATGCAAAGCAAGCTGTAAATTACATATTTCTCCATAATATGGAAGTGCATGTATTAAAGATCAAATGTGGTCCACTGTTCGTAAAAATACCGTTTAGACATGACATTGTACGGGCCGCCGAAAAGGCTAAAAACCATGCACTCTACTTGTTCCAGGGAATTTTGAAAATTATTTCAAATTTCTCTAGAGGCTAAAAATATTTTACTTCAATCCTAAATCTGTTTATCCAAATATTTTAATCTTTTTTAAGTCTCTTAGATTTTTTTTCCAAAATTTGTAAATTTTCTGGCCAAGTCGCCCTACCATTGGGCGATTTCTTCATATCACCCTACCATTGGGCGATTAGTCTACATGTCGCCCTACCATTGGACTATTAGTGTACATGTCGCCCTACAATTGGGCAACATTTTTTGTGAGTCAACATGTCGCCCTACCATAGGGCGACAAGGGTACATTTTTGCAATTCTTTTTTTTCATGGTATATTTCTGCAATTTGAATTATAAAATATATTATTTAAAAAAAATCCAGAGCTGAATATAGATCGATCCAGTGGCGATCATGACGAGCTGGCGCCCATGTCAGGCCTCCCGTCTTCTCTCTCAAAAAAAACAAGAATTTGTGGCCATCACGTATACATTGCGATGAGACGACGAGTCACTTAACTTCCTCATGCTCTAGTACTGATCGACGTCCCATTGATGTGGTTGTTTCTAGAATCATTGGGATCTTCGAAAACTCTGCATGGCCATCGGCCAGCTCGATGAATATGTGATCTGATTTTTTTTTTATGGTGAAAGAAAGGTGGTCTGCGGTAGTTTCTACAAGAATTTTTTATGATCGTCGAAATCGGCCATATATTTACATATTCGTTTCCTTATCGACTATAAGTCATTTTTTACTTTTTATATATCTATGTAGCTATAGGGAATTGTGTAGATGGCTTATTATAAAGGGTTAATTGGATACATGCCACTATAGGAACCGGTTATTCGAGATTTGCCATCGTTCCTTTGCTTATTCGAACGATGTCATTACGAAACCCCGCTTATTCGAAATATGCCACCGCTCGCGACACGTGTCCCGTCCGGTCAAACCGAAGGCAGGACTCTTTCCATTCGGACGCTTTTGCCCCTCCGCACCTGGCCTGGCTGGGACCAAACGCAAGCAAGGTCAGTGCCCTCCCCATTCTCTCCCGCGCCACCAAGAGCCAAGAACCCTAGAACATCCGATTCCCCACCTAGGCGACCGCGACGAGCCCTAGCAATCCATCGCCGTCGGCGATTGCTTCCATGGCGGTGGTCTAAAGGCGCGTCATTCCCACTCCGCTTCGGCTAATCGGATGTACGTGACGGCAATGGACGTGACGGCAATCGAACCTGGTATGGCCATCGCGCCGTGTGCTTCAGAGAAGTAAGTGCTGAGATTGTTGGCATGGTAGTCTTGATTGTTTGTTTGCATAGTAATTTAGCTTCGTAAATTAGATGTAGTTTTGACTCTTTCGGGATTTCTATAGGACCGATGACTCGCTGGGAAAGTTTAGGGTAGTTATTCAGGTGGAGGCCTACTCCACAATAGAAGAAGTAGAAGAAAGCGGTAGGAAGGTGTACACTAGGTCAAGGAAGCTGACATGGTTAACCGATGAGAAGGATATTAGCTTGCGGTCAGTGAAACAAGGTTTGCATAGGCATCTGACATGGGGACCAAACCAAATGTGTCATTTGTACTACTATGACAGGCAGTGCGGTGAGGATGCTGAATTCACTAAGGATACTGATGTCAGGAGCTTGATTGAGATGTACAACATTGAGAAGGAAATCACTTTTATATGTTTTGTTCTTGATGATGGAGGACCAGATCCATTTGATAATGCAGAGGAGTATGTTGGTGTAGATGATGAAGACTTGTACAGGGATGCTACAGGCACTGACAACTTTGCGGAGGAACCCTCTTACATGGGTGAACCTAGTAGCTTTGAGCCTGGTGAAGCAGAGATGGCAGACGACGATCCTGAAGAGCTGACAGTTACACATGATCTTAGCAACCCAACTATTGTCAAAAGGGCTATGTTCCCTGATATAGTTGCTTTCAGAAAGGCTATTAGGCATTATGCAATCCTGAATGACTTTGAAATAAATACAATCAAGTCTGACCAAAGTAGGTTTATTGGTGAATGCAAACATGTGGGTTGTTCTTGGAGAGTTCATGCTTCTAAAATGCAGGATGGATGTGCCATTATGGTAATTCACCTTCCTGTGTGTGTATCAGATTATATGTGTTGCAATGTGCTAACATATGTGTTTCTTGTATTTGTAGATTAAAACTCTTAATTCAAAGCACATTTGCCCTAGTACAAAGATGATGGAGGGAAGATGGCTACACAAGATTGGGTGGAGCAGATTAGAGGTCAGTTGAGAAAGAACCCAAATAAGGGGGCAAGAGAGGCTCGGATGAAGCCGCAGGATGAATACAAGATCAAGTTGGGCTATGGTAAGACATGGGCAGGTATGCAAATAGCACTTAGACAAATACATGGTGCATATGAGGATAGCTTCCAAATGCTTTTCAACTGGAAGGCTGAGATAGAACATAGGTGTCCAGGATCAATTGTAGAAATAGAATCAAGAAGTATGGCAATAAGATGTGTTTCCATGAATGTTTGTAGCATTTAAACCTTGCATAGATGGATTCTTGAGAGGCTGCAGCCATACATGGGTGTGGATTCCACTAGCCTAAATGGTACATATAAGGGACAACTAGCATTAGCAACATCGTAGATGGTCATAATCGCTTTTTATGTTGCTTATGGTGTTTTTATTCTAAATCGAGGACAATGGACATGGTTAATGAACCATTGAATAAAGTCAGAGGAAGTCCTGATGGTTTAGTGATATCTAGTGATGCATGTAAAGGGTTAGAGTCATTTGTAAAAATATGTTCCCTAATGCCGAGCAGAGAGTGTATGAGACATTTGTATAGTAATTTCATGAAAAATTCCATGGCAAGGTGTACACAGATCACCTATATCCTGCCGCTAGGTGCTACATAGATTCTAGATTTCATGGCACATGTCCAAAATATTTGAGCACCGCCCAGATGTCAGAGATTATTGCGTGAACATCACCATAGTTTGTGGTATAGATGTGGTTTCTCGTAGCTTAGCAAAGTAGACTACCTCACAAATAACATATCTGAGAGCTTCAATAACCAAATAAAGGACTTCAAGGGCCTGCACCCTCATGAACTTGTGGATAGAATAAGAGAACTGATAATGAGCAAGTTTGCTATTAGGAGGAGTATTGGCAGGTCAATGGAAGGAGTGATCCTTCCTAATGTGATGAAGGAGTTGTTTGTGGTTAGCAAGCAATCTGGACTTCCTCATCCAAAGATCGCCAGGTCTGATGATACTGAGGCAGAGGTCACATTTGAGAATGAATTGTTGGACAGAAGGCACTCTGTGAAGTTACATGAGAGGTCCTGTACATGTAGGCAATGGCAAGTGTCGGGGAAGCCTTGTAAACATGCAATGGCATTCATCTGTTCCATTCGTGGAGCAAGCATAGAAGATCATGTGGACAGCTACTACTCAGTTGAGAGGTTCAAAGAAGCTTATCAAGGAATTATCCCTAGCATGACAGACATGACTCAGTGGAAGCATGTTGATGTTGGGTATAAGGTGCATCCACCAAAGCAGAAGAGGGTGGCAGGCAGGCCAAGGAAGCAGAGGCTGAGGAGTTTCCTGGACCCAACCAAAAGAAGGGTTAGGTGCAAAAGGTGTGGTGCCACTGGACACCTGGGAAAAACATGCAAATTAGAAGCCCCGTTTGATGATGGCACTTCTGAACAACCTGAAAGCTCAATGAAGAGGTAATGCTATGCATGTCCTTTGGTGCATTACAGATGTCTTTGCTGTCTACACATGTCATGCATATGGTTGTTTTTTGCAGGAAAAGGGCTCCCACAAAAAAGAAGGCTGCACCAATTAAGAAGGCTAAGGGAGCAGAGGATGCATCAAGCAACACACCAAAGAAGAGGGCATCTTCAAGGAAGAAAGCAACATAGGAGCCAGCAAGCAGCACACCAAGGAAAACGGCAAGTGTAAGGAAGAGAGCATCTGAAGATGCTGCAAGGAGCACACCAAGCAAAAGAACATCACAAAGCAAGACATCATCAAAGAAGACCCCTATCAAGAACAAATGGGCAGAATGGCTAGATAAAAAATTCCTGTAGTCTTGATGCATGCTCACTTTTGTAGTCTGTGTTCCCTGATGCATGCCAACTTTTGTAATCTATGGTCACATATTCATACTAGGGCACTTGTTGTCAGTCATTACAGAGATATGATCCTAACACGTTGCCAGATTTCTGTGATGAAAAAAGACACGAGTTTCCCATTCCATCACCTTGTTCAATTGGTTATATTTGTTTCCATTTTATCAGGAAGCTTACAGTGCTGCAACAAACTAGGCCTACTTCAAAGAAACTGCTACAACTATTGACATTACGAAAAAAGAGAAAAAAACCAACATTCCTGTTGATGGTTTTGAGAAAGAAAAATCTGGCATGTGTGACTGTCAATTGGAAGTTATGATAAGAGTCTTGTCGGCGTTTCGAGCACCGGCAAGTAAATTTGTAAGTCTAAGGGGTCGCGCGTTCCTCTCCCTGAATGGTTAGACTCAAAAGTCCAAGATGTATCTTGGTTCGGCGTAAGATCCCTACTCGATTCGTGTGGTGGCGTCAGTATTCTATTATGCATGATGATCGCACAAGGTTTACAAGCAAGAGTGCCAATGACTTAGTCGGATGGGTTCGATGGCGCTCTCTCTCTTTTTCGCCCTCCCTTTTCTACGGGAGCTCCTGCCTCCTTTTATACGAAAGGAAGGGGCAGGTTACATCGGGAATTGGGAGAGGACAAGACGACCTACACTAGGAGCTTCGGTCCTTCGCTACATTGATCGATCAACGCCGGTCTTGCCCATCCGGGTCGGTAGCTTAGCCGGTCGTGGCGGTTAGGTATTTCTCCGAAACGGCGTACACGCCTCTACGAACCTTACAGTGTTGACGTCGCTGCGCTCGACGTGGCGCCTCGGAGAGAGCGTGTCTTCGCATCAGATGTGACCGGCTGATGGGACTGGGAGCGTGACTTCGGTCAGTCATTTAAACCTTCTGGGGAAGGAGCCGCCTGCCCTTGTATAGTCACTTTGATTGACCCCGTTCGTGGGGTACGTGGCGGTCGTTTGGTAGAGGCTGCGACACGTGACCCTCGGCAGGAGTGATCTTGGCACGATCGGAGTCAGGGGATTCCGACCTACTGCGAGGGTCGGGAGCCCTGTTTGGTCGGAGCCGGGGCCGCCTCACCGAGGAGGTCGGGAGCTTGGCTCGGTCGAGACACTTCCCTTGGTTGGTCGGGAAGGGAAGTCCGTGTGGCTTTGCGGTACTTAGGTCGGTCAGAGGGTCGAAACGGCTGTTGGGCTTGAGCTGTGCTTGAGGCCGGTTGGTCACTCAATGTTGGGGTACCCCGTTATTAGTATTCGCAAGAGCCCCAACCCTTGAGCGATTTCGGCAGATTCGGTTGAGGGTTGAGAATAGTGGCCGGGCCCATACGGTCAGCTCGACCGATTGGGTCAAGCGATTTCTGCCAGGTGTACCCCAACGCATCTGACGGCTGCCTTGGAATTTTGCCTGGGTCATTCGAACCGCCGGGGTCTTTGAATCACCTCGTCGCGCACGCTGCGCAGACTTTGCGCGCCGCTTCCGCTCTACGGATCGCCGGATTTCGTGAAGGGCGCTTCGTTTTCCGACGCTTGCATTTATTCTGGAGGCGTTCAATCTTCCTTCGTCCGGGTATATAAGGACGCCACGGTTTGCTTGAGTGATGAACCCTTAAACGAGAATCCCTTTTGTTTTCTTAACTATGGCTTCGGGGCACCCTTTAGCCTTCGCTTTTGGTGATGATGTCGGGCAGAAGAAAAGGATCCTTGGTCGAGCTTTGTAATTTGAGTTCGACCAGCGATGGCGAACTCCGGGAGGAAGAAGTCGCACCGTGATGCTGTTGCCGTCGATGCGCTGCTCGAGGTCGCCCCAAGGCTCGAGGTAGCAAGGGAGGCCCTCCTAGAGGCGATGGCGCGAGGACGCCGACTGTAGTTGGTGCGGCCGTCGATGTTGCCGAACGGCGGGAGCGCGACGGCGCATCGTTCCACATCTGCGCGCGCCGTCCCGTCGACTCGAGCAAGGGCCTACCAACATGTCGTCGGTGTCGCCGGTGCCGTACGGATGTTAAAAGGCTTTGGAGCGGAGGAGGCCTTGCCGTAGTGTAGCGTAACTATTTTTGTACCTGTCGAGTACTATATTGCAAAATTGTGTAAAGTTTGAGCCTGTTGGCCTATAATGAAATTTCCTTTATGGATATCTTCGTTTCGTGACGTAGGCTCTTTTTACGTCGTAGCTGGACGTAGGCTCGTTTTACGTCGTAGCTGGACGTAGGCTCGTTTTACGTCGTAGCTGGACGTGGGGCGTCCATCCCGAGTCCTCGTCTAGCGAGGGGAGCTGCGAGAGGAGTGGCCACCGTCTATCCCACACGTATACCCCATCCGCAGGTGTGGGACCTGGAGGGGGTGAGCGACGCGCGTTTACCCGCGTTGGTTTGGACGCCGTGCTCGTGGAGCTTTATAACAGGTAGTCCGAGTGGGTCCTGGGAGGTCCCACCCAAGGGGAACCCTTCCGAGTGGACGGTCCCAGAGTAGGGTGTCCCGGCCCTGCTGTGGGGCGACCCATAAAAACCTTTTCTACTCAATCTCAGATGGGCCCCGGGTCGCTCACGACCCAGCACACCTGGTTGTCGCCATTGATGAGCTCCCGGAGAGTGTTAAGTATGGTCTCGGACGCGAGTAGAGGTGATTGGGTCGTCACCGACCTAACCGAGGCCCAGTGGGGCTCACCTCATACTTGCCCCTTGCTCAAGTTTTCTTTGGGCGCCCTATGCCCATCCGGGCGGGTAGGCCCTTTGAACCTGCACTTTTAGTGGGCCCTGGCGCAAGCCACGGGCTTTTTGCCATTTTCGGGCCGCGCTGCCGGCCGGGCCTCGCGCGTGCCCGAGCAACCGCCCCGCCTCAAGCGGAGACCGAGAGGTTAGGACGACCGCCCGGGGCGGTGGCTTTACGGCTCTGCCGCTTTGTCGTGGTTTAAATGCAGAGTGGAATTGGAAATCGGAGTTACCAGTCGGGCGTGAGTGGGCACGACGCCGCCGAGGGGCGCTGTTCGGTTGGTGCCTTCGTCTTCTTTATATACGCCGGGCGCTTTGAGTAGTTACGCTTGTCGGCTTTCCTCGTCTCCGTCCCTAAGACAAAAAGATCGACAAGGAGCCAAGGAAAAGAAAACTCAACCTTCTCTTCTCCTTGCCTTTCCGTCGCCTCTTTCGCAAGGATGTCGTGGCCGAGTGCTCGCCTGCAGCGCCGTGCGCTTGGTTTGGTGAAGAAGGGCTTCCTCCCCGCGCAGGATCTTTCCGATTGGAGGGTGCCGACTGGAGCAGCTGCCCCCTCGCCGAGAGATGACGAAGTCGTGGTCCTTGCCTCCTTTTTCGAGCGCGGCTTCGGCTTGCCGTTGCACCCGTTCGTCCGGGGGCTGCTCTTCCATTACAAGGCGGAGGCGCACCATCTTAATCCCAACGGGGTCCTTCATATCGCCATATTCATTACCCTTTGCGAGGCTTTCATCGGAATCGAGCCGCATTGGGCGTTGTGGAGGCATTTCTTCCAAGCGAGGCTCTGGAAGGACAAGCCGACGACGCGGGCGGCGCCCATTGGTGGCTCGCCTCCGCCTTCGGTCCGACCGAGTACGGAGTACCTCGAGGTCAAGCTGCCGCCGCCCAACAAGGGTGGCGCTTTGAGTGGTTCTATGCTCTAACGTCGGAGACAAAGTGCCCGCCCTTCACCGCAATCTTCCCGTGGCGGGAGGAGTGGAACTGGGGTGCTGAGAAGCGGGAGAAGAACAAGGTGGCCCTGATCGTGGAGCAGATCAGGGCCCTAAGGAGGCAGGGACTCACCGGGGACGTGGTCGTGCGTGCCTTCATGGGGATGTGCGTGCAACCTCTTATACGCACTCGCCTGCTCCGCTACGAGGAGCGTCCGACTAGATGAGGATGGCGAGCCCGAGTGGCCGCGACGGAGGTCGGCCCGGTGACCGCCGTCATGGGAGGAGGCGCCACGAGGCGCGGCGGCCATCCGAGCCATTCTCGGCCCCGCCTCCAAATCTGGTAGGTCGGTCGGACCTTTCCCGCCTCGCTTTCCTTGCGTTTAACACTTGGTCCGACCGGCGCTTTTACCTTCCAGGACTCTTGGGCATGTCCTCCGGCACCGCCCCGGAGACAAGGAGGCGAGGGCGCCGCCGGCGAAGGTCGCGGCGTTCACTCTCCCGCAAGAAGCGGAAGGAGGAGAGGAAGAAGAAGAAAGAAGGAGGCGCGCGAGGGCCGCGTGTGGCGAGGATGTGTGGAGGCCACTGCCGCGGCGCAACCTCCATCGACAGCGATGGAAGTACCCGGCCACGCAGCATCGCGGGTTTCTTCCGACCCGCCGACCGGTGGTGATCCGGTCGCGGACCCGCCAGAGGGGAACACCACAGGCACCGCGCCCGAGAGGCCTCAGGCGGAGGGTGCGGTTGCTGCCATCGTCGCGCCTTGGAGGCAGCTTTAGGGAAGCGACCGGCAGATCCGCCTTGAGGGGGACCGCCAAGAGAGCGCGCGCCGCGCACCGCGCCGGCTCGATAAGTACTTTTCTTTGTTCAAACATCTTTGCGTAAAAGTCGTTCAATCGCTTAGAATGTCGCCATGTGCGCGCTTATCTACCGTGTGACCGTGGGGCGTCTCGTGGCGGTTCCGCAAGGGACAACGCCGCAGGAAGTTCCAGAGGCGCCGGTCGGGTCGGCGCCGATCGCGGTGCTGGCGACCGAGGGCACGCCTGCCCACGAGGTCGAGGCTGGCGAGGAGCTTCCAACGCCTCGGTTGGGGACACCGCCGTCCGATGTGGTGGCCCCTGCGGAGGAAGAGATGGCGGCGTCGCCGCGATCGTGCTAACCAAACGGCGCCGGTGCACTGAAGTGCCCGACCACGCCCATGGGGAGGCGCCACCGAGGTCCCACAGGAGGAGGTCGCCGAGGGGACCCCTGGGGGACCGATCCTACCATCGTTGCCGATGGTACTCTGGATGGGTAGCGCCCCGCCCGAGCAGACGACCAGGGGCCCGCTTCCGGGAGAGGCCCCTGAGTCGGGGTTGGTGGGCGAAACTGATGAGAGCGAGTGGGTCGCTCTTTAGCAAGGCGATCTGGACGCCGAAGCGGAGATGGAGCTGGTCCGAAAGGGCCTGACTCTTTGTCTGGAATCCTTCAACCGAGCGTTGGACGCGATAGTCGGGGGAGTCAAGCCGATCAGTCTGGTAAGTTGGCGAAAGAACCCAACTTATAAAACTCTGACGCACGCGCCGTGAGACTAATGGTTAGTCATCACCTTGCCGCTTTGCGCGCGCTCGCATAAACAACGGGCGGTTGTCGAGGAAGAACGCGACGGTTGCGCTTTGAGTTGCGCTCGCTCAAGAGGCGCCGAGCGTGAGGCGATCGGAGGCGGCGAAGGTCCGCCAGGAGCTTGAGGGGGCACCCAAGACTCTTTTCGATGAGCGCCTGGGGGCTCAGTCCCTGAGGACGAAGGTGGCGGAGCTCGAGTCCTCCTTGGCAGAGGCCACCGTTGCTAGGAATGCCGCCACCACCGCCCAGGTGGCGGTGCAAGCGCAGCGAACCGCTCTGCAACCGAGCGAGACCAGCTCGGAAGGACGCCGACCGAGTCCGCTCCGGCGGAGGCCGCTCGGAAGGACTGTCCTCTTTGAAGACTTCCTACGAGGCGGTCGAGCAAGAGGTCGGCAAAATGGCGACTCGCGCGCCGTAAGGGTCTCAGCTTTCTATTTAACTCTGCGGGGACTTTTCGTGAGTCGTGATCATCTGGCGCCGTTGCCATCTGCAGAGACGCAGAAGAACTTGGGCCTTGCGGTTGAGGAGCGGAAGGACGCCAGCAGGCCCGTGACGAAGCGGTCACGCGCGGACGCCGCTTTGGCGGCGCCGAGGTTGCCGAAAAGGATCGGGCCGAATCGCCGCGAGCTAGAGGCCTTCGCAGGCCGGCCAGACGCTCGCGCTCGTCCTTGGAGCCGCAGCAGTTCGAAGTTCTCTAGCGCCTCGCTAGCCCGAGTCCCGAGCGCATTGAGAAGGCGGTGATCGCGGCGCGGCGCCGGAGCTTCTTCAGCTGGTCAACACCATCTCGCACTACGATGGTATTGACCTTGCGGTGGTGGAGGCAAGCGCCGCCGGAACCGGACCGACGGAGAGGTCGACAGGTTCGAGCTCCTTGTAGAGCCGCACGCTCGGGAGGTTGCCAGCCACATCTCGCCGCAGGTCGCCCTCGAGGAAGGACGAAATAGTTAGATTTAACCTTTGTAATTTGTAAAGACTTATCATGCTCGTAAGCAATTTTTAAGTTTAACAAGTTCCAGTACACTCTTACCCCTTCTGTGTTTTTGGCGAACGTTTGACCGGCCATAGCACTAAGGACAAGCAAAGGTCACTTATGCATAGGTCGGGTTGCCTCGAGGGGCTAAGAGGATAGGAATCTTGGTTACTCAGCAGTTATGCGCACTTGTGAGGGATCGGAGTGTTCCTGACCGACAAAAGATCGCTCTACTTGGGCGTTTCCTTCTTCCGCAAAGCATTAGAACCATAGCCGCTGGGGCGTAGGCCATAGTACTTGGGTCGGGAGGATTACCGCTTGGGGAGGACCTCGTGACCAGTCGGGTCACCGACCCGCATAAGCGCGTGAGCTAGCCGAGTAAGTGCGTGCGGGGAGGAGTGTTCCCGACTGACTAAAAGGTCATTCCACTCGGGCACTTCCTTCTTCCGCAAAGCGCTACTTAGCAACCATAGCCGCTGGGGCGTAGGCCGTAACGCTTGGGTCGAGAGGGTTACCGCTCGGGATTAACCTCATGGTTAGTCAGGTCACCGACCCGCACGAGTGCGCGAGCTAGCCGAGTTTGCGCGGGGGAGGAGTGTTCCCGACTGACTAAAAGGTCATTCCACTCGGGCACTTCCTTCTTCCGCAAAGCGCTACTTAGCAACCATAGCCGCTGGGGCGTAGGCCGTAATGCTTGGGTCGAGAGGGTTACCGCTCGGGATCGACCTTATGGTTAGTCAGGTCACCAACCCGCATAAACGTCGACTAGAGGCGGCTTGAACGGGGGCGCCAAAGGGCAGCCCCCGAGCGTCGCAAGGCGACCAGGTGCTCGGAAAGATAAAGATAAAGAGTACGCCAGGAAAAAAGAGTTTAGGGATAGAATCGCCTTAACTTTTCTATGTTCCAAGCGTTCGGAAGGATGCGACCATCGGCATCCTTGAGTCGAAAGGTGCCAGGTTGGAGAACCTCTACGACGGTGAAGGGGCCTTCCCAGGGCGGCAATAGCTTGTGCTTGTCTTTGCTGATCTGGACCCGCCGAAGGACAAGGTCGCCAGCGTCAAAGGATCGCCCTCGAACTTGGCGGCTGTGGTAGCGTCGCAGAGCTTGTTGATATTTTGCCGATCGTAGGATGGCCACGTCATGCGCCTCGTCGAGCTGGTCGATGGCGTCTTGTTGCGAGGCGAGCCCCCGAGCCTCATCGAAGGCTTGTAGTCTTGGGGCGCCATACTCCAGGTCCGTCGGCAAAACGGCTTCAGCGCCGAACACCATGAAGAACGGGGTAAACCCAGTCGCACGGGTGGGTGTGGTTCGCAGGCTCCAGAGAACGGAGGGCAGCTCGGCCACCCAGCGCCCCGCGAAGTGCTTGAGCCGACTGAAGATCCGTGGCTTGAGTCCCTGAAGGATCATGCCGTTTGCACGTTCGACCTGGCCATTAGTCCGCGGATGGGCCACGGCTGCCCAATCGACACGGATGTTGAAGTCGTCGCAGAACTCGAGGAACTCCTTTCCTGTGAACTGCGTACCGTTGTCGGTGATGATAGAGTTGGGGACTCGAACCAAAAACGATGTCGCGAAGAAGATGGTCGCTTGTATCGGCGTGGCGCTCACGCATCGGCAGCCTCTATCCACTTGGTGAATTTATCCACCGCGACTAGGAGATGAGTAAAGCCCGGGCGCTTTCTTGAAGGGCCGACCGGATCGAGTCCCCAAGCGCAAGCGGCCAAGTGATGGGGATAGTCCGCAAGACTTGAGCCGCGCGGATGTGTCTGTCGGGCAAAGAATTGGCACCTTCGCAGTGCGTCACGACCGCTCGGCGTCGGACACGCGGTCGGCCAATAAAAACCCTGTCGAAAGGCTTTTCCAACGAGGATCGGGGCGGCATGGTGACCGCAAACCCGCCATGGATATCGAAGAATTGCTTCCCTTTGGTCACCCGAACGCACCTCTGAGGACCCCGAGGACTCCTTTTGTAAAGGTCTGGGCCGACCGGACGAAAGATTTTGCCCGCCGAGCGAGGCGCCGGGCCTCGGTCGGGTAAGGGGGGAGCGACCCATCCGTCAACCGATTGATGAAGAGCTTCCTCGATCGGATTCATTGCCCGCCAAAGACTGCGGTTTGATCCGACCAAATCTGCTCCCGACCGGGCGGCGGTCGGGGTGACCGTGCTAGGTGGATCGGGAGACCGCTCGGCCACCAAGTTCAACGGGATGGAAGGTTGCAGGAGGTCGCAGACGAAGATTCCGGGTGGGACTGACCCTTTGCTGGAGGCGAGATTGGCTAGGCAATCGGCCTCACTGTTGTGGCGTCTGTAGCTGTGGTGGAGCTCGAAACCTTTGAACCGCTCCTCGAGCTTGCGCACTTCCCGACAGTATGCAGCCATACGGGCGTCTCGCGGCTCCGAAGCCTTCATGACCTGGTCGACGACGAGCTTGGAGTCCCCGCGGACGCAGAGTCGGCGAGCGCCGAGGTCGGCAGCGATCCGGAGACCGTTGATGAGAGCCTCGTACTCGGCTATGTTGTTGGTCGCGTCGAAGAGCAGCCTGATGGCGTATTGAAGTTTGTTCCCGAGTGGGGAAATGATGACGACTCCTGCGCCCGCGCCGTTCTTGGTGTAGGATCCATCAAAGTACATTGTCCAGTACTCGGGGTCCTCGATCACCGGCGGCGCCTGGGCTTCGGTCCATTCGGCGACGAAGTCTGCAAGGACCTGCGACTTGATCGCTGTCCGAGGGACATACGTTATGCCGCAACCGCTGAGCTCGAGCGCCCACTTGGCTATCCTCCCGGAGGCGTCGCGGTTGCGGACGATCTCGCCGAGCGGGGACGCGGTCACCACAGTGATGGCGTGCTGGTCGAAATAATGTACGAGCTTTCTCTTGGCGGTGAGCACCGCGTAGAGCAGCTTCTGCACCTGTGGGTACCGAGCCTTGGACTCGGAGAGAACCTCGCTGATGAAGTAAATTGGCCGTTGTACCTTGAGTTCACGGCCTTCACAAGGGTCGCACTGACGACTTGAGCAGTGGCGGCGACGTAGAGGAGCAGCGGTTCGCCTGATGCAGGGGCGACCAGGATTGGAGGGGAGGACAAGAAGGCCTTCAGGCGGGTGAGGGCTTCCTGAGCCTCCTGGGTCCAGCTGAAGCGGTTGGTTTTCTTGAGCAGCCTGTAGAGCGGCATTCCGCGCTCGCCGAGGCGAGACACGAAACGACTCAAGGCGGCAAGGCATCCTGCTAGCCTCTGGACCCCTTTGAGATTGGGAATCGGGCCCATTCTTGCGATCGCCGAGATCTTCTCCTGATTGGCCTCGATTCCCCGTTCAGAGACGATGAAGCCGAGCAGCTTCCCCTTGGGGACCCCGAAGACGCATTTCTCGGGGTTGAGCTTTATACGGAACCGTCGGAGATTCGCGAAAGTCTCTTCCAGGTCGGCAATAAGGTCGTGCGCATTCCTGGTCTTCACGACGATGTCGTCAACATAGGCCTCAACGTTGCGGCCGATCTGGTTGTTGAAGCACGTTTGCATACATCGCTGGTATGTAGCGCCCGCGTTCTTTAGGCCGAACGGCATTGTAACGTAGCAGAACGAGCCGAACGGCGTGATGAAGGAAGTCGCGAGCTGGTCGGACTCCTTTAGTGCTATCTGGTGGTAGCCTGAATAGGCATCCAAAAAGGAAAGAGACTCGCACCCCGCGGTGGAGTCGACGACTTGGTCGATGCGGGGCAAGGGGAACGGGTCCTTGGGACACGCTTTGTTGAGATTTGTGTAGTCAACACACATCCTCCATTGCCCATTTTTCTTTTTAACAAGCACAGGGTTGGCCAGCCACTCGGGGTGGCGGACCTCTTTTATAAACCCTGCAGCCAAAAGCTTGGCGATCTCCTCCCCTATGATCCTGCGCCTCTCCTCGTCGAAGCGGCGCAGGCGTTGGGCGACCGGCTTTGAGCCCGGTCGGATGCTCAAGGAGTGCTCGGCGACTTCCCTCGGGATTCCTGGCATGTCGGAGGTCCTCCATGCGAAGACGTCATTATTGGCGCGGA